>JAANDH010000026.1:443640-644024 GCA_011799765.1 Nymphaea thermarum
TATAACACCTTAATATACGCATATAACACTCCATGTGTAACATGCTAGCTACTCTTTTTCCTGGTCTCTCGTGGTAAGAATCGTACGATGCAGTGAAAACATGCTTTTTTTTCTGATGCCACTAACCTGTAGTTGCATCTACTCTCATCTCTTCGGCAGAGAAAATGGTGAAGCTGCTTTGTTCTTGGTCGACATTGATCTGGGGACGGGAACTGCAAAAGGCCTCAAAGGTAATCGGATTGATGTGACCTTCTGCAATGGCCACTGCAATTGATGGATCAAGCATTCTGCGAATTAGATGATCAAGGATAACATGAGAACCGTAAACACTGCAGGACCAACAGACAGTGCAGGGTCACCCAGTTTCCTTGAGTTGCTTAAGCATGGTTCTTGTGAGAGACTTTGGATGAAAGCAGCCAATTCACAATCATTCATGCGTCAATCAAGAGTCAAGACCGCCTTCCAGTGATAGTGCGGTTCCGAGCGATGTGATTTTGAAACGAAGATTAAAATGGAAAAGAAAAGCAATAAGAAGATCGTTTTTTCCTAAATGAGTGTGCTTGTGAGTAATCGTGGATGCAATGAAGAAAACCTCAAAGAATAGAGATGCCCTCTCAAGTTCTGCTTTCGACAAGCCAACTGAGAATCCTCCAGTAACTACATTGACTCATCCCTGGAAACCATGGTCAAATACGAAGGATACGGGCCAAGAAATTTGACATCATTGTCAAGCACTTCAAGAAGCTTCTCTGGCAATTCCTTCAGTGGCATGAGCACTTTTCTCTTAGAATCATATCTGCAATAGAGATGATACAGTATGAGATATGGCATACAAGAGGTGACGACTGATCATGGAGGTAGAACTAAGGATGCAAACCAATAAAATAGAAGGCATCACATTATGGCGTGATGAAAAACTGCAGCCGCTGCTCTGAAGGCTTCAGCGTAACCGTCTGGCATTTGCCGACTTTTGTCAAACTTGAGTATAGACAGTACCTGTACTTCCGCATTTAAGAAAAAGAAACAAATGAATGGATTCGTTTCACCGGCATGCTACATCAAAGATTGACAACTCTAAATGAAATAGAAATGAATTGGACATCTTATGCTCTCAGCTCAGAAATAAATTAGCAAAAAACTCGTGCTATCGAGGAAACCATACAATTTTGTTTCACTGGGGGAAACAAATTATAAGTCTTACAACATTTTGTACGACCATGTCTCGCTGCTGTACAGCCCTGGGAGTTTCTAAAAAACAATAGGGCAAGTAGATCATTTGGCTTCAAAAAGTAGCATCTCACTTTTTGTTGCATTTCCAAAGCTTAAGAAAAGTACGCAGCTTCCATACTTGTACAGCCCGCAGCAGACATGCAAATCGGAAGCTCCTCTCGCTTCAAAGCCATTCATGATGTATGAGACTTGAGTTGACCAATGATGCACATAAAGAAACTGCTCAAGGGAACAAAGAAGTGATTTTTCTATCTTCGTCACGTCACCTGAACCTACATCGTATTAAGTGGGATGAAGAGGGTTTGGCAATGAGATATGTTCTAAAATATAAGGACATGGGGACTGTAAAATTACAGTAAAATGCAATTGGCTATTTTGGAACTTCCTTATTCAACGATAGAAGAAAGTCTCTGCCTCCAAAGAGTGCAAAGCCTGTGCGGAAGCGAAGCAGGTTAAGTGTTCGGAAGAGTGAACCCTCTACGAATCCGAAAACTTGAGTAAAAAAAAAGCCCCACCAATCGAGAATAAAATCAAAATTTTGATTGAACCTAATTGAGTCATCGACCAATGTGAACTTTTTGAGTGGGTAGATCATACAGGGGCCCAAACACAGCACGGTCCGTTGTGGCAGATCTGGGCGTCTGGCTGAGCAAGGAAACCTTATAGGACAGAAAAGTAAGCAGTCACCTCATCCCCTGGCTCTCTTGAGAAAGCCAGGTGAAGGATATCAATATCTTGAAAGGTAGTAGTGTCAAAAGGTAAGGTTGTGCCATAAGACGGTTAAAACAAAGGAATTCCGAAGAGATCTCACAACTTACACTGTGCAGAAGAAGCTCAGCGCTTGCAGCCAATTTATTGCTGAGATAAACAGTAAAATGTCCACTCTTGGAATCGAGGCAAACACAAATGGTTTTGCCTTCAACAAAATGACTTCATTTCTAACACAACTAGGAGAAACTATGGCAAAAACCTGACCAGACGGTCATACAAGTTCGTGGTATGACCTTATATTTAAAAGCTTCGATGATCAAACCATTTTTTCTGTTAGCTACTGAAGCAATCCTAGTTTCATTTGTTCGACTTGAACATATCAATAGGGCAACAAGATTCATCTTGTTGGTTATATAAAACTCTTGGACTTTCAGAATTTTTTTCTTCATTCTTGCATTGACATTTCATACTGGCCTATTATTTGTGAACATTTAGGTTTCATCCAAAATCAAGTTCATGCTTTGCAGTCTACCTTCCAAAGCCTTTGAGGATGAGGAAACAAAAAAAGTTTTAAAAGATCAAGCTGATGCAGCAATAAGAGATCCATTCAGGAACTTCTTGTATAATCGAAGCATCATTCAGCAGCTGTGCGAGACATTTCAGTCTTGACATCTTAGACAGCACCGAGTCAAAGTTCAAAATGCGTGCCATACTTTTTTACATAATTTCTTATCGAAATTTCACCTAATTTCTTATTGAAATTTCAACCTACTTGCATTTCTTTCGTTATTATTTTTGCCTGGCTAGGTGTTTTCTTAATTGAATGTCTAATTGCATGAACTGATGAAGCACGAGAAAGCATGTTGTATTAATCAATGCAATGTGGCATGCTACGAACTTTCATGTGATTGATTAACAAAATATAGCAGAAGCATTATCAAAGTGAAATGACCTATGATCCTGTCCAGTGTAAAAATTGATTAGACAATTAAATGAATTAACTGTTGCCATGTTCGAAAAGAAACATAAGCATCAAGATATAATGCATACCCTATCAAGGTTCCTGTATTTTGATACTAGCAAGTGAGCCCTTTTGATCCCAATGCCTGGTACGGATGGTAGAAAGTCGCATCCAGCCAATACACACATGCCTGTATAGAGAGGAAAACCCAACAAAATTGCAAGGATCAAACAACCCAAAGATGGTGATAGTTTGTATGCCCAAACGCAACAAAAAACTGTGGTTCATCCATATGGTCCACCTGTGAATAGTTCCTGATCGAAGTTTCTGAACGACAATCCACAAGCATTCGGCTTCAACACATCATCCATCAGTATCTCTTCACCATGGCCATACCGATCCATTTTGAATATAACCTTTCAATTGTTGAAAAAAAAAAAAATCAATGTCAAGCACTCAGTCTATTGGCCCAAAAGGAATAGACAGAGATTGTTCATACCGCTCGGCAACCATAAGCCAAAAGATCACTATCTTCTGTTATAACAGCTGATATTCCACCCTCTGCTTCTTCTAGCTTTGACAGATATGCCAGTTGCGCATCGGCTTCATATGGCGCAACTATGAACTCCACCTGCTCTGCTTTCAGGGTCTACATTGCAACAAAGAAATATGAAAACAAAATAAATTTCCAAATGCATCTATGGCCCGTCCGGAAAATTACATGAAACAAAGTAAAAATGCTAATCACCATATCGTAGTAAGAAAAGATTTTAGTTGTAGACCAATTTTTTATACTCACCGACCTGAATCAATTGGTATGCTGTAGATGGAGTTATGCTAACTGCTTTCTGTTGGGAAAAGAAAATTACAAGTAAAAGCAATCAGTCAGAAAACATGTTTTGCCGTCGTAATTTCAGAACTCAACTTCGTACTTGTCTTCCATGCTCATAACAAGATCTCCAGTGATAATTTAAAACAGGAAAAGTGAAATACCTGAAAGAATTCGATGGCTGCAGACATGTCGCCTTGAGATAGCTTCTCTTTAGCTAAACTCAAATTGGTTGCTCTCCTCCTGTTGCATCAATCAATAATCAAAATAAGTCCATGGGTCCACCAAAAGTGAGGCAGATCAAAACCGCCTGATTTGCCAACAGACACACTTCCAAAACTATAAGTGAGAGATTTGAACTCCATTGTTCCGCAGCAGCGCAATGAAAGTGATCTCAATTGTTAACTGATTGATCACGAATTTGATCAATCCTCAAGGGCGAGTAATCAAAAGCAAGCCAACTGCGAACCTCTGACGCTCAAGCTCCGTTGCCGATTTGCAAGGAATGCAACCACCATCAAAGATAACAACGGGGACGATTTTATGGTGTCGAAGCAGATTGATTCGGTGCATGAAATATTGGATGAAAGGGGCGCGAGATTCTCCCCAAGACTGGTTCATACATATCTCCATGCTACAGGCATAAGCTGCGCCAACAGAACGAACAATCCTCTACGATCAGTAATCGATATTGCCAAAGCATAACCAGAATAAACTTCGATTTACCTCCTTTGTGGAGCCATGAATAGGCATCGATACCGACCTGCATTGAACAACTGAAAAATCTAAGATGCTGAAAGCGCGAATCGGACAATGCAAAAGAAAATGATAGAAGCGATTTCATTTCAGAATTTTACCCGTCTGCCTTTGTACTTCTGGATGTGAACGGGGTGGATGAAGGGCTTCATGAATCTCAGAAGCTCTTTGATCCCCATTTCTTCTGCTTCCCGACTGCAGATGAATGGAATCGAAGAGTGAAGCTCTCGCGGCGATGGTGGTGGTGGCGGCGGCAGCAGCAGATGCTTCCATAGGCTTGAGTCGTGACTCCCCTTCCCGCCTCCTCTTTTTCTGGTTTTTGGAATTTGAAGGGGGCGGGTGAGTTTCGCGCGCTTTTTGTTTAGAAGTAACCGCGTGACCGGATTACACCTAAATGTCAAGGAATGCATCCAAATGTGCCACGTGTGCATATTGGGCTTTTTCCCGCTCGAAAGAAAAGCCCAGTACATTTTTAGAAGTGAACAATATTTGTCTAAACAAGTTCACGTCAAAATAATTTTTGATGAATAACATTTATCTCTAGGATTTTGTAAGCTCCCATTGCAATAAACTTAAGGAATGATTCATATTTTTATCGTCATTAAAAAGTATATACAAATAATTTCGATATTGCATATTTGTATACGAGTCGAGTCGAGTCGAGCTCAAGTTTAGTTAGTTCGATTCAAACCGAGTTACTCGTATCTTGGTTCAAAACTAAAAAGTAAAAACAAATATTAGCTTAAATTTGAGCTTGAGTTGAGTATAGTGTACAAGCCTACAAGGTCAGTTCTAGTTCTACTCATTTACCAACTACCAACTTTTTATTTCATTTTATTTTTTTTATTTTAAGTTATATATATATATATATATATATATATATATATAGTTCAAAGTGATTTGCTTTAGAAAAAGATAACGCGAATAGAGTTTTGTCAACTATATCGAGATATAGCTAATCGGTAATAACGATTTTTTTGCATTTTCCAAGGCAAATAAAAAGAAATTGAAATATCAGCAATTTAGAAAATCGAGAAAATTCAATAATATTGTGCTGACTAGGAACGGACCCTATTTGGATCTATCACTGTTTAGTTGTCTTAGGTCCGACCCGTTTGCGTAACTCCTGTAACAACAGAGCGAGAGGTGCCGAAAATTGACAACCGAATCAATGAGAAAGAGTAAAGGGTTCTCAAGATGCATGCTGGTTTAAGAACATAGTTTACGAGAAAAACCTCTATCTTTATATAATTTTACAAACCCATTTTCTTTCAGACTTCAGAATGAAAGGAACAATCTCACAACACTTTAGTGCCCGATCGCAACATAAAGAAAAAAATAAAATAAAATAAAAACATCGCCCACTAAATAACAATAATCTTAAGACTCAAAATATTTAGTTTATGGAAAAGAAAAAAAAAACCAATAAAGTAGTTTGTTGGGGGAGTACCTTGCTGGAAAACACGAAAACTTCAGGACTACCAGGGAATACAGTCTAAAGAAATGGACGAATTAAGTAAACAGAAAAGGGACTTCCAGGTCGTACATTGAGCGGTGGGCCCCGCCTGCCTCTGGCTAGAAGCGCAAACCCACGGAAGACGGAGAAAGACTGGAGCGACGCATACTTTGAAAGGACGATTCGGATTCATCCATCACATGCCCCGGACTCTCCACGATTTTCTTTAGAAAAGGAGAAAGAATTATAAAAGTTAGAACATCGGAAAATACAAATCAGAATCGAGGGAAAAAGAGAGTTCTGGTTCTAGTCGAGTGCACATGGGCTTCGAATTCACAAACCCACCCGCGCGGTTTGATCAAAGATTGATGAATAAAAAATATGTGGAAGAAGATGAATGATCAATGATCAAGGGGAAGATTAAGATTGGAAGCTGCCAATTTGGAAAAAAGATTGGGATTGGGCAGCATACAGGACTGAGCGTTGATATGAGTGGAGAGAGACGGAGGAGAGAGAGGATGGTCAGACAAGATTAACACACGCAAGGAAAAAAAAAAGGCGGGGGAGCAATCGGGCAGAGAGAACAAAGAAAGAGAGAAAAAAGAGGATCGAGAAAAGAAGATTTACACGAGCACACCCACACATACCGCAAAAATAACACATCGACGTAATCTAGCGGAGTTCTTTTTATTTCTTTTGTTTTTATTTTTCTCCTCGTTATTATTTTTTTGGATGGGAGACTGTGAGCGCGTAATGAGTTGGTGGTGGTGTAATTGTTTGCTTCCCGGCGTTGTTCTTCTTGTTCTTGTTGTTGTTGTTGTTGGGTATCACAATAATAATAAAAATAATAAAAATAAAGAGAGTTGTCGTTTAATCCTTCTTCGTTCATCGCATTCCAACATCTCATCTTCGGGTCTTCGCTTTTATTCTTGTGTTGTTGGATTGCTTCTCGTCGATAGGAATAATAAATTTTCGCTTCCTGCTTTGCTTTCCTCTATTTGGAAAGCAATCGGCGAATGGGGTGCGTGGTGGGTTGCCCCCTCTTGCTTCTCTTCGTCCTCCTCTTCTCTTTTGGGTTCTTCTTTATCTTTGCGATATTCGAGGACGTGGGGAGCGATTGTTCTTCGCTTGGTGGTGGTGGTGGTGTTTTTATTCGGTGACAGGGAAATTGTTCATTCGGGTTGCTTTCTTCCTCTGCGAATCGGCTCTTCTTTCTTCCTGAGCGTACTTTGTAGCGGCCTTTGGTGGGGATCCGAGAGCGGTTTTGGGGTTCCGGGGTTGAGATTTGGCTTCGGGTGAGGGTTAGGTTTCTCAATCTTTTGTTGGGGACTGTTCCTTTTGCGGATCTGATATGGAGAATTCGGAGGATGAGAAGAAGCGGCCGCCGGAAGGAGAAAAGTCGACGAAGAGGAAGATGAAGACCGCCGGCCAGCTTGAGCTTCTGGAGAAAACATATTTGAGTATGTCTTTTTTTTTTCCGTGTTTCTTTTTCTTGTTCCTTGTTGCTCTGTTTGATTTTGGGAGCCCCTTGGGGGATTTGGCGAGGGTGGATCCTGATTGTTGATGTTTTGAATCTGTGGGTGCAGGGGAAAATTACCCGTCCGAGTTCTTGCGGGCGGAGCTATCGGAGAAGTTGGGCCTGACGGACAGGCAGCTGCAGATGTGGTTCTGCCATAGGCGGCTTAAGGACAGGAAGATTGCATTAAAGAAGGCTATGAAGGAAGGAGTCGATAACAAGGACTCTCCCGGCCGCGACGACTGGAGCGGGTTGCCGGAACCGAGGAAGGGGGGAGGGGTTGGCGGCACCGGTGCGGCTGTGCCGAGGATTGTTTGCGAGGGACCGTCTCCTCCCCACCCTCCTCCTCCTCCTCCTCCTCCTTCCGCTCTAGTGAAGAGGTATTGTGATCCTCCTTTGGGTGTTCCGGCGCCTCCGCCGATTCTTTGGCATCACCACCATCATCATCAGCAGTCGTCGATGGCCGAGCTCCATGCGATCTCTGTTGTGGAGGCCCAACTCGGAGAACCATTGCGTGAAGATGGTCCTCTTCTCGGCATTGAATTCGACCCCTTGCCTCCAGATGCTTTCGGGAGGCCGATAGTTCCGTCCGCAGGTAATACCGGATGAACAAGTTAATTTTTTTTTTTTTTGCCCATTTTCTTCTAACCCTACATAACCCTGAAGTTTTAACCAACGCATCATTTGTTTTTTGGTGGTAGTCTATGTGGATACGTGTGAATGCCATCTAGTATCATGCGTAGCGTCGTTTCTTTCTAGGTTATGAGGTTCACAAGTTTGTATAAAATGTAACTGCAACAGTTGCGTCAGATACTGTATGATCTCTTAGAAGGTCCACAAGTTCTCGTTTGTTTTGCTAGAAATGCTTCTGTATTGTTGAAGGTACCATTTATGAAGTAGGCATTTAAGGGCATAACCTTCTCAGTTCATCAGCTGTGTAAGTATAACCATTTGATATCATGCTTAGCTCCATGGAGGAGCATTTTGTGGACCAAAAGATACTGAAATAGTTAGCCATCTTGTCTGTTGTTATGGTTATCATTACCATCATCATCATCAACAACAACAACATTGTTGTTTTTTTACTATTTTCCACCAATCAATGACGTTATAATGAGATTGGCATCTCATCATTGTTGTTAGTATACAGTATAGTTTCATGAAGGGAATTGCCTTTATTGTTCCATTGCATGTTTGAGATGCAGTTCTTCAATTTCTTATTCTCACTTCAGTCCATTGCGTCGAGTCTGAATTTTTCTGTGGCAGCATCCATTTGTGTGTGTGGGAACATCTCAGATATATGTTGAAACTGAGAAGAAAAAGGAATGCACAAAATGAGGGTATTTAGATGATCTCTTAAACGATAGGGCAATCATATCCTATTTAGTTCTTAACCCCCTGTTATTTTTCTACTTTGGGATAATAGGTAATCCAAAGCATGGTGGTTGGCAGTATGACAGCAAAACATATGAAAGGCAAGATGGGAAATCTATCAAGGTTTGTTGTCTTTCTTTGTTTTAGCAGTTAATTTAATGATAAGTTCTTTTATGTATGTAACTTTCATGTCTGTGAAGTATGAGTGTGTGCAAAGTTATATTTAAAAAAAAAAAAAACCCTAGTTTCACAGGTTAACTTGAGATTCTCATTATGTCTAGCTTAAATTGTTTGTTGATCGAGGCATGGATGAGATCAAACTGAAGCCTTGGTGGAGTGAAGGGGTTGACATGTGCACAACCACTTTAATGTCTTATATTTGTTGGTCCTGTACTTGCATACATGTCCGAAAAGAATGAGCATCTCTTGCAGCCCTGTCAAACTACATGATTTATAGGATTAACATTGTAACTCCTTTCATTTTGCCGTACGTTGTTTTCTGAACATCATTTATTCATCTGGATATTAGTAGGACTATAGGGTCTTTTAATTCTCTAAGGTACTCTGTGCAGAGTTCACTGGCCACTCCAGGCATGGAACCAGGGTATATATCAAGCTCTTCCGGCAGCAAGAGAAAATCTTCTGTGAACAGTGTTCATATGTTGCTTCCTCAACCTGGCACAAGGGCTCTCCATGAGTATCAGTTTCTCCCTGAGCAGCCCAGTGCCAGGTCTGAAACATATGATAGGACAGGTCAGTCAGATTTTTATGATTCTCCAATTGACTCTTTTGGGACGCGGAGCTCATCATTGCCTACAGGAGGACCATTTTCGCATAGCAGTGAGCATCTCGGTTCTGGATATCCTTTCCAGAGTCATGCATCAAATGTTAATCTTTTGCAACATGGCAGACATGGTCATCTCTTCTCACCAAGTTCTGTGGATCCGGATGGTGTCACAGTTAAAAACTCTCTGGTGAATTATGGAGCTGATGCTCCATTAGGAGCTCATGCTGTTCTTCGTCTCGAAAATACCTTTATTTCACCAGAAAAACAACTTTATTCAGAAGAAGATGCTTCTAGGATGGAAAGAAAAAGGAAGGTCCGTTTCATTTCCTATGAAATTGTTTCACTTTAGTATCCTTTATTTCTAAAACACGGGCTTTTCTATGCAGAGTGAAGAAGCTAGAATAGCAAAGGAGGTCGAGGCCCATGAGAAGAGGATCAGGAAGGAGCTTGAGAGGCAAGACATTATTAGGAGAAAGGTAATGCATGGTTATATTTTTCCTTCTCTTTAGTGTTTATGTGTTATTATGGTACGTGTGTGTGTGTGTGTGTGTGTGTGTATATATATATATAACATCCATTCTGATGTTCACATACTGTTTTTCTTAGAAAGAGGAACAAATGCGCAGAGATCTTGAGAAACAAGATCGTGAAAGGAGAAAAGAAGAAGAAAGAATGTTGCGTGAAAAACAAAGAGAAGAGGAACGGTTCCAGCGAGAACAAAGGCGTGAACTTGAAAGAAGAGAGAAATTCCTGCAGAAGGAAAATCTTAGAGTAAGTAAAGGTTAAAGGTCTAACAGAGATTAGATTTACCTAATTTTGAGCCTAAACATCATTTGCTCGAATGAAGGCTGAGAAAATGCGGCATAAAGAGGAGCTACGTAGGGAAAAGGAGGCGGCAAGAATTAAAGCTGCCAATGAAAGGGCAACAGCTCGCAAAATTGCTCGTGAATCTTTGGAGCTTATTGAAGATGAGCGCTTAGAACTTATGGAGTTAGCTGCATCCAGCAAAGGGCTTCCTTCTATTGTTTCTCTCGATTCTGAAACTTTGCAGCATCTGGGGTTGTTTAGAGGTGAGTTCCTTTATAGCCATTCTCTTACTCAATTACCTGAAGCATCTTATCTTTGTCTCACTTATTGATTGCAACAATCGTCCCACCTTGGCACATTAAATTTCCTTAGTTTTGGATTAGTTTGGTCACTTTGGTGTGTTTGACCTGCTTGGACTTTGTTGTGATTTCAGATAAGTTAATCTCATTTCCACCCAAATCAGTACAATTGAAAGCGCCTTTTGGATTTCAGCCTTGGATTGATTCTGAGGAGAACATAGGAAACCTTCTAATGGTAATGTCTTATTCTCAATTTTTCCTTGCTAAAATAATCTTTTTGTGGAATCAATGCTTACAGACCATCCATTTGATCTACTTGTTCAGAATGTGCTGAGATCTGTTTATCACAATTAAAACAGCACTCTCTCAGCATGAAATATATGTTTTCTCCTTTCCGGAAAACTTGTACTGTTTATACATAATCTGCTGGCAGGATAAATAGCACAGAGTTTGTTCTTTCCTTCTTGCATATACGCATCTATGTAGCTGATAGTAGGTTTTTATTCATATTATTGTCGTAGATCTGCAATTTACTTGTTATTTTACTTCATTCTTACAGCTGTTGTTTTTCTTTTGTATTTGTTGTTTTTGGTTTTCTATTTGTGTACAATAGTTCGTGTAGGTTTGTCAGATATTTGTGTTTTATGAGTGCTGATGTTTCTCATTAATGTGGTTTTCTCTCTTGATATACTGTAAAGGAACATTGTTATTTTACAAATTGTTAACATTATTGTCTTTGGTTCGTATTTTCATTGATGTGGCTCATATTCAGGCTTGGAGGTTTTTAATTACCTTCGTTGATGTTCTTGAACTTTGGCCATTTACCTTGGATGAATTCGTTCAAGCTTTCCATGACTACGTGAGTACCTATAACTTGATATTACATATTTTCTTTGTCCTCCCTCTGGATGGCTCTTTTGAATTTATATCAATATATACTTAATTACTTTGCCTTGACAGGACCCACGATTGCTGGGGGAGATACATATTGCTCTCCTGAAATCCATCATAAAGGACATTGAAGATGTGGCAAGGACTCCTTCTGTTGGGCTAGGAGCTAGCCAAAACAGTGCTGCCAATCCAGGTGGTGGACACCCACTAATTGTTGAAGGGGTAAGACAGTTTACAGACATTTGTTTTCCCATTCCAAGTTAACCATGAAGTATTGATAATGTCATCTTTCAAACCAGGCATATGCTTGGGGTTTTGACATACGAAGCTGGCAGCGCAGTTTGAATCCTTTGACATGGCCTGAAGTACTGAGGCAATTAGCATTATCAGCAGGATTTGGGCCAAGGTGGAAAAAAAGCATTCCTCAAAGGTCCTGTTTTCGAGATGACAATGAGGTATTTCTGGATTTCTGATACATCATGCAAGTCTTTGAATATTTTGTCTGAGCTGTAGTGTTTAATGCACACCCTATGTTCAAAATTTTGGTGCTTGTATTGTCAAGGCCACAAAAGATATATACTCCTGGACCTGATACGAGGTGCCAATTGGGTACTTCTTGGCTCTTGACACTGTTGTTAAACCTAAGAATTGGGTGCCCAGATATGCCTGATAGATGACAATCTTTGGTTGTAAGATATATTCACATTTTGATAGTTTTTGCCTTTTTGAAAGATCTTTTAGCAATTCATATTTTTCACAATTGAATGCAGGGACATGATGGTATGGATGTAGTATCTACTTTAAGAAGTGGTGCAGCTGCTGAAAGTGCTGCTGCTATGATGCAAGAAAAGGGCTTCTCATATTTAAGGAGGTCCAGACATCGGTTAACACCTGGAACAGTAAAATATGCAGCATTTTATGTTCTTTCACTGGAGGGAAGTCGAGGCCTTACAATTTTAGAGGTGGCTGAAAAAATTCAGGTACTTTGCCATCATTTTTGTCATTTTGAATGGCGAACAAGTCATTTTGTTTCCTGGATGGGGCCCTCTCTGACATGTTATATTTTGTTACAGAAATCTGGTCTTCGGGACCTTACGACCAGTAAGACACCAGAGGCTTCCATAGCTGCTGCACTGTCAAGAGATGCAAATCTGTTTGAAAGAACTGCTCCATCTACATATTGTGTACGACCAGCTTTTAGAAAAGATCCTGCTGATGCAGAAGCCATACTACAGGCTGCCAGGGAGAGGATACAAATGTTTCAAAATGGTCTGTCGTCTGATTCAGAAGAAGCTGAGAAAGATACAGAGGATAATGATGTTGAACGGGATGAGGATTTTGAATGTGATGCCCCAGAAGACCCTGAAATTGAGGAGCCAGTCAATCTGGGCACTTCCGGTAAGATAGTCTTTTCCTCATGCGTGGGTAAAATTATTCATTCACCAATTTGTTCTGGAAAAGTAGCAAATGTTGTGTAATGGCTGACGACAATGGTATGCCTGGAACAGCAGGAGATGTTGACAAGAATAATTCATCTCCATTGGTAAGCACAAAAGATGGGGATCTAGCTGGTGACAACTATCAGAGTAATGAGAACAGTCTCATGGAAAATAATACTGATAATGAGGACATAGAGATTGATGAAAGCAGCATTGGTGAACCATGGGTACAAGGCCTAGTTGAAGGAGAATATTCAGATCTGAGTGTTGAGGAGAGGCTTCATGCTCTTGTTGCATTAATTGGCGTAACATTAGAGGGCAACTCCATCCGTGTTGTGCTTGAGGTAACATCTATTTCATCTGTGGCAGATTATTATTGATTGCTTGCAGTTAGATGTTGGTTGCTGAATGAGAGCATTTTGCAGGAGCGGCTGGAGGCAGCAAATGCTTTGAAAAGGCAAATGTGGGCTGAGGCTCAATTGGATAAAAGGCGCATGAAAGAAGAGATCATGTCAAAGTTTCAAGTCTCTCCTTTTACAATTGTGAAAGCTGAGGGAACCCCAAACAGTGCAGGGGTAGAAGATGGGCAAAGCCCTTTAGTTGGTGTGGATAACAAGTCAAATGATCTACTAGCACTCTCACAAGCCAAGCAAGAGCAAATTCTTGAACAAGAAGGGGCAACTAATTATCCTAATAATACTTTAATTGAAAGAAACATGTCAATGCAAGATTTACCTGTGGGCCCAGAAATCTCACCTTTGCAGCAGTCTGCATTTGCTGCTGAGAAGTCACGATCCCAACTAAAAGCATACATTGGCCAGCGGGCTGAAGAGTTGTATGTGTATAGATCTTTGCCTCTTGGTCAAGATCGTAGGCGTAACAGGTATTGGCAGTTCGTTACTTTTTCAGGAAATGATCCTGGACGAGGAAGAATCTTTTTTGAGTCTACAGATGGGCGCTGGAGACTGATTGACTCAGAGGAGGTACTTTTACTCCTGCAACCCCTAAAAGATACTGATGACTATTTTTTTTCATGTTGATGTACTTTTCTTTCCTTGTTTGTTCAAGTTTGAATTCTGATCAACTTATTTTTTTTTTGGATTGACTTAAGAGTCTTTAATAAATTATCTAATACCCCCCTCCTCATCTTCTGCTGCAGACGTTTGATGCACTTTTGTTAGCTTTAGATGTTCGTGGGCTAAGGGAAGCCCATCTCCATTCCATGTTGCAGAAAATAGAGAAGTCATTCAGGGAGGCTACTAAAAAGAGTGTTTCTGGCTTAGCCATGACTGATCTAAACAGTGTTGCTTCCAATGCTGATGCAAGTGAAGCAGCTTTCTTTTATGGTAACAATGTTGAAATCAGCAGCCCATCAAGTATTGTTTGTGGCGATAGTCCTGAGGCCCTGGAGTATTCAAAATCATTTAAGATTGATTTAGGGAGCAGTAATGTTGAGAAAATTGATGCTTTAAGGAGATACCATGAATTCCAGAAATGGATATGGATGGAATGCTTTCACTCTTCTAGTTTATGTGCCACAAAGTATGGAAAGAAAAGATGTTTTGATCTCTTTTCTACTTGTGATGTGTGCTATGATCTACATTTGTCGAAAGACAAGCATTGCCGCTATTGTCATGAAACCTTTGAGAGCTCTCATAGAACTGACACTTCATTTAATCAACACATCAATGACTGTGAAGAAAAGAGAAAAGTGGATCCAAGATGGAAGTATTGTGCGTCAAATTCTTCAGTTCCCATGCGTGTTCGGGCGTTGAAGGCATTGTTAGCATTGATTGAGGTGATCCTAATAATGCTTGATTCACGCTCTCTGTCTCTCTCTCTCTCACTCACCCACCCACTCTCTCTCAAAACAGAGTTATGGAACTTATCACTTTTGCATTTTAGTTGAGTAAAAGGCTATACCATTTTTGGACTGCAGGTATCATTGGCTTCGGAAGCACTTAAGAGCTTCTGGTCAGAAGCCTACAGGAAATCATGGGGCATAAAGTTGCATGGCTCCACATCCTCGGAGGACCTTCTTCAGGTCTGTGATTGTCTTAGGACTTCCATAACTATGTGGTAGTTGATGGTCCTTGGGCAGAATCAGGGATCTCTGGCTATTTTCTGCTTGTTTATGTGTTGCAAGGAAAGGAGAATAGTTATTCTGTAGTTTTCTCATAGTTAAAAGACCAGACAACCAGACAACAGTTGATGCATTATTACTTTTTAAAATTAAGGGTCAGTCTGAGGTGCTGATGAAGCTATGACTTCCTGTCGGAAAATCCACTGATGGAGAAGCTTATGATGAAAATGTTGGATACTTGATAATCAATATGTTGGTGTCAGGGCTTTAAAGTTTGAAGTGGATATGCTTAGTCTGTAAAATTGTTATTGCACTACTATCTACTTGTTGGTGGAATAAGAGGGCACCACCTGTTGGCGCTGCTGGTTTTTCTCCATTTCTCTGTCTTCTATATTCCCCCACCCTCCCTCCCCCCAATCCTGCTCATACTGGTGTTCTCTGTTGCTGTTGTGGTTTATGAATACTTTTTATTTTCTATATTTCTTGTCTTATCCCTGGCAGAGCTGTAGGGCGTGCAACAGAAACATGCAAATAAAAATGAAAATCTGGAAGGAAACTTTAGTGGAATTTACCTGGCTTGAACAGAATAAATTCATTTTACTTAAGCTTGTTCTAATGCATAATACATGTTGTTCATCTATTGCTAGGACTCCTAGGCCCCTATTACAAAAAATTATGCAGTCTATCTATATTTATTTTTTTAATGAGTTTAGTGGTATTCATTGTATTGCCTTCGTGCGACCCATGTGATGGCTACAAGTGGAAGTGTAGAACCTCGTTTTCATGTGAGATATGGTTGAAGATGCGTATCTTTCTTGCTCAAAGTAGACTTTTGTACAGTTTATGCACTCAAATAGATTGGTTCTTTACTCTCATTAATGTTGATACAAAACTGAGAAATATATCTGGCATTTTTACTTTTCCCAGGTCCTGATGATGTTAGAGGCTGCTGTTAAACGGGACTTTTTGTCTCAAGGTTTTGAAACAGCCAAAGAATTGTTAGCTTCTGCTGGACATTCATATGCTCCTGATGGTTCATTTGTCCCTGGCTCTCTTACCGTGCTTCCGTGGATACCACGTACAACAGCTGCTGTGGCACTGAGACTGTTGGAGTTTGATGCATCCATTTCTTACACAATGCATCAAAGACTAGGAGCACAGAGAGACAAGGAAACTGAAGAGTTTGTTGTAAGTGGCGTTTCTTTGAAGTTTTTCTGCTATTATTCAACAGGAGCAGATTATGATTAATTGAAGTGCATCACTTGCTGATAAATGCAACTTCATCCTTAGTGTTTATTGGCAACGCTATGCTTTGATGTGGCCATCACTTTTTGGCAAGAGAGTAAGAATTGTCATAAAGGTCCTTGCTTTCTGCATCACCAAAACCTCCTGAAATTCAAACGCACCTCTATAAACATCTTGGTGTTTTCTGGTCAAGAAATTTGAAAAATTGTGCTTTACGAAATGCACAGGAAATTAAGTTTGCATCTGAATGCAAAACTCCCTAATGAAGCCTTTACTTTGTTCTTTAAACTTGCTGATTGGCATTTCATTGTATGTGAGTATACATTTGGAACTTGCAAAGAACTGTTGACTGTCTCAATGTATTTCAGTCATGTTTCCCCAAATATATATGGCAGTTCTCAAATGATTGCATTTGTGAAGGGAAAGGTTAAGCCTTGACTTATCAGCCTGTTTTCTTTTGCCCTGGTATTACAAATATGTAATTTCTGATACTGTGGTTATTTGGTGAAAATTGTGAAAAATGCAGAAGATGCAGCTTTTTTGAAAAAAAAAAAATTCCTCCATGGGTCTCTCTGCTTCAACTTAATCAAGCTTTTCTTATCTTTGTCAAGCCTTTGCAGTTGTAATGGTTTTGCCTTATCCTGCAGAGGGTCCCTTCAAGGTTCACGATTGCCAAAAGCACCCACGATTTTGATCCTATGGACGTAGCAGATGAAACTGAATATCGGCAAGATGACCGACTGGTTGATTCAATACATGGACGGATGTACATGCGCGGACGAGGAGGTCGTGGGAGAGGAAGGGGTCGTGGTCGGAGTGGTAGAGGAGGAAGAGGTAATGGTGGTACTAGATCAGAGGTTTCTAAAGTAAGTATAGGCCATTCCCTAAAGTTGGTGCAAGGTCGTGGAAGGAAAGGGCGGTCTCGTGGAAGAGGACGTGGTCGGGGTTCACGAACATTACGTGGGAAGCAGCTTTCAAGGAAAGCGAGAGATAAAAAGGGTGTCATGTTGCATCGTTTGAATGGTGAGGGTGGTGTTGGACGCACTGCTAGTAGCAGCAAGGAGTCGTCAAGAAGGTCAGCCAGGGCAGTGTGGGATGTGGAAGAAGCTTCTGCACAAGCAATCCAAGAAAATGGAAACAGTGTACTCCAGTTGTCTGAATCTGATGATAATGAACAAGCATCTGGTGATGAGTTCGACGAGCCAGACAGTAATTATAATGGTCCCTATAGTGGCAGAGATGAAGGTGGGATGCTACAGGACAGTGAGGTGGAAGATGAGGATCCAGAAGATGATGATGTCTGTGGCAATGCAGGGGCCTCTGATGATGATGAGGATGATGATGACAATGATGTTGATGATGATGATGATGATGGAGGCGGTGGTGGCGATGCTGAAGATGTGGATGATGAAGATGTTGATGGGGATGCAGGGGATGGGGATGATGGGGATGATGATGATGATGATGACAGGTCGGGATCTTCCCCTGTATATTACAGTGAATAAGCATCCGTTTTTGTTTCAGATTGTTGTCCGACGAGTGATGCCTTAGTGTGTATATATTTGAGAAATCCCTTTCCTGGTGGCGACCTAAGGGGACTGGCTGTGTTGATCACGTTGCAAGGTACTTATGAAAGCAATACAAGGGGGTCCTGGTTCAAGAGGGGTGCCCTTTGTACCATGGATTTTAGTTTGAGCAAGGTGTGGCCATGTTGTTGGGAAAACCATCATGGGCAAGAATTTCCTGGATTTGGCCGGGGCAAGTGTAGCTGTCCAGGATGAGGCAACTCTACACTTTTCTCTCAGACATAATCAATCAATTCAGTAGATCGAGGGGGTATCCATCTCCCTCTGAGGGCGCTCATGGAAGCCAATGTTAGTCTATCTTTCTACTAATCGAAGTAAATTATGCATTTTTGTATTCTTGTTCTTTTTAGTTAATTTTACTATACTGAAATAGCAATAGTAGAGCTGCAGCAGTAGCAATAGGGCAACACGATGGAAAACAGAGGTCAAGCTTTTGGTTCCATCGGCAGCTATCAGAGGGCGATATGTTTTGTTGCATATCCGACAGCAATGTGTTTGGTTTAACAGATGTATCCCTTTTTTTCCTGATGTTAGAAAAAAATTTATGTTAGCAACCCCCATAAAAAGGTTAGTGCAATAGAGCTTAAATTCTCTTAGTTTGCTCTTTATAATCCACATTTGAGTTGGATGGTTTAACTGTCTCTAAGCAATTGCATAGCAGAAGAAGATCGTCATTGAACAAGCTCATCTAGCGGGCAAACTCGGTTCCTGCACTTACAACGAAATGGGTTTAATGCACTGGAAGAGTATTCCACTCTATGGTTTTGAATCTTTATTTTAGCCAAATTCACTGTGGGTTTGATTTGAGGAGCCATATGTTCTCGTTTGATCAATTTGGCTGCATGAGAGTTAGCAGTGTCTCTCTCTTCAACGATTGACAGAGTTGTTGATCGGGAATATGGACGCCATTGTCTGAAGACCTTTTTCTGTTCTTTCCCTGGATATTCAATCAGCAGGCTTGCGTATCTTAGTTCGTCTGCTTTGAGTAATTATCCTATCGGGTGAATGCCATGGTCTTCAGCAAAATATGGGAAGAAGCTGTTTCTTCCAGCTCTGTATCGGTTTTGATGTGATGCATATTATGCGTATTGATTGATAGGAAGTGTTTCACAATACTCCAAGCTTCAGAGGAATGTGTTGTTTGTAACGTGTTTTTAAGGAATATACTAATTTTATCTTCTGATTAACTGTTGGCTGTCACCAACAAAGTGAAAGATCAACATTGGTTGTTCATGGTTTTATCTTGCTGATACTTGCTGAAAGAGAAGGCAATTCAGAAAATCTCACTCTTCAATGCATAATGAAATGATTTAAAGGGCATGAAGTAAATGAATGAGGGGAACCAATACCTGAGTAAGCAAGTGATTAGACAACCAATTATGTAAAATAAATAAAATTTCATGTGATGGTTTGCCCATACAAACCACACGTAGCTCCGCTACTAAAAAGCACCAACCTTGAGACTCGATTTGCGATTAAGAGAAACCTTTTATTGAATCATGTTATGGAACACATTATGCTAAAATTCTGACCTCCTTTCAAAGGAGTTATCTTAGTCTCCTCACAGATTTCTCACATTTTTGTTCTTGTTTTGGCCTTAACTTTTCTCAATGCATTCTTTTTACATTAGGTATCTTACCGTTAAGTTGTACTATTACGATCATACACCTAAATATTTTATTACCTTGTCTCCAAGGGTGTAGCTCAATCAGGGGGCAAGATGATTTACATTCAAGGGTTCTTAGGTTTGAATCCCATGATTGATGTCATGAAGGATGTACTATAATCCATCCACCCTTCAAAACAAGCTAGAATCTTGAAGGCCTTGACAGTTTTATACTAAGGTGGCTTGCCCTAAGTAAGTATTAAAAAATTATTTTATTACCATTTACTGTTTAACTGATTTTTTAATTATTTTCATTATACCTTTTTATGTAGTTTATTCTGGCAAACGTTGGAGCTTCTTGAACATACATTGGAATCCCTGGTAACCATAGAATGAAACGGTAAACTTGCCATACGGATTGATACACGGACCGGGGTACTGTCAGTGTCCGGATCGAACCTTGGGATCCATGGATTTCGTCCTTGTGTTTTGGTTTGTACTTGGTAGCCAAGTAAAGGGAAGGAGGAGGAAAGACGGAAGGAGGTTTGCTCAGGGTGAACGTCAGAGTACAGAGGAGGAGCTTTCTTTCTTTCTTGCTCGCTCGCTTCATTTCGCTGACTATCACAGGAGGCACAATTACTTCTCTCTTCAAGAGAGAGAGCGCAGGGATGAAGCCTTCTCGTTCTTCCTTCCCAAAGGGTTTTGATTTCGGGTCTGATGACGTTCTTTGCCCCTACAACGACTACGACCCCTCCCTCAACCACCACCAGACTTATCCTTCTCCTCCTCCTCCTCCACCCCCTCCTTCTCTCAAGGTAATTCCTTTTTTTTCCGCATAATTGTTGGTCTGTTTTTTTTTTCCTTTCAAGTTTTTCATGTTGTTTGATCTGTTTTGCTTTTTTTCCTGCTTTACTGATAATAGAAGTCTGAGTTGAGGAAAAAAAGGGCGGTTACCCATGACTTGGGAGTGTCTTAATTATTTCCAAATTGGGGATTAGGTCGCCATTGAAGCTTAGGATCAGGTCGTATATCGAATCGGGCAAGAAGACAAGTTACAAAATGTATAAGGGAGAGAGAAAGGAAGAACAAGGAGAAGAACAGAAAAAAGAGGAGAAGAATGAGGATCGGGGAGGAAGCGAACGTCAGTTGAAAGGAAAAAAGTAGTGAGGCAACGCTTGATCTTTTCTTTTCTGGCGATTTCTATCTTCTCTGATCGGCTTTTAGCTATTACTAGAAACTTGCTTGCGGAGCTCTTACGCCATTCTTATGGGACTAAGGAAGGATTTTTCCTCGGTGCATGCGTGATGTAGGATGAGTCTGAATTGGGTGAGGACATTTGGAGCATAAACTGGAGGGAGGTCTGGGTGGATCCTATGAGCAATTTTGTGGAGGCATCATTCCTCAATCATTCACTAACTATGGGGCTTCATATGGATCCCAGGAACCTATCTTTGATTGGCATCATGCTGTGTTTCTTTAACGTCGCGCAGCTCAGACCCCGTGTTGTCTTGTTGCCTTGTTGGTCTCTGCACCCATAAACGCCTCTAACTGCCTCTTCTTGGTTCGCATATGTTGTATCCGGACTAATACATTTTGGTTTATTAAGAAGCTCTTTAAATGTGCAACACTGATTTTTCGCTCAGTGCCAGGTTCTTTATGGTGCCTGACTGAGCAGTTTTCTCCTTCCCTTCTAGTTGCCTTTCTCCATATATGTCAGTGTGAACTCTGTCCTTCCTAGCTATCTTTATGGCCTTCGCTGTTCCCACCTTTTTCTGTACAGTTGGTTATGTCGATCGGTTCTAAACATTGTCAACTTAGCTCTTCCTCTATGCTTCACATGAGCATGACACAAACCCGTAAGAAGTGCCTATTGTAGTAACCTTTATCTCCTTCGCACAGATTGTGCCTATCTTATCTATATATTTTATTATTTTTTCCTTTTACATATTCATTATTTATGACACTGGCTTTTTGAACTTATTTTCTCAATTAATGTGGTGCAGGCAGAGGTTAGGGAGTGTGCATCTAGAAGATCCTCGTCAGGCAATACTGGTTATGAAGAAGGTTACAATTCTGAGGTGATCTTCACAGTTGAAAAGGCAATGAAAAAATATTCAAGCAATCTATTCTCTTTCCTAGAAGGAATAAGTGGGCGCCTATCACAATTAGAGTTACTTTGCAGCTCCATTGAGAAAGATATTAATGAGTTTCATTCTGACTTAGCTCATAAGCATAATGAGGAAAACCTAAAATTTATCGATCTTGTGAAGCATCTGCAAGAGGTGAGCACCTTTGATTGCTTTTCCTGATACTGTTCCATGAAAGTTGTTAACCTACTTTTAGAGCAAACTTTAGTTTATTGGTTTTCTATATTTTTCTGCTTCTGAGGTTAGAATAGTACTTTGTTTATCAATTTTTGTGAAGTGTGCTTGACTTATGAAATGTATTTCCAAGTCAAGGATTATATTCAGATTACGTCATTATCTTTCAGAGTTTGTGTTATAGGAACGTCACACGAACTCTCTCTCTCTCTCTCTCTCTCTCTCTCTATATATATATATATATATATATATATATATATATATATATATATATATAAACAACTTTATACAAGCAAGTAATGTGTGAACGTTTATTATAGCTCATCACCAAACTGCATTCCATATGAATGAAATCTTTTTTGTATCAAGCTTCAACATACAATGCATGTACAAATTCCAAGTTACTACTTTCTCAGGTTTGAGAGAACTCAGAGAAGATATCTTTTTGCTGTTCCTGTATGTACCCATCTCAAAGTTCTAGAATTTTGCCTAGGTTTCTAGTAACAAAGTTTACATGTTTATGATGTTCCATTTGGAGCACCAAAAGGATTTAACTTGCGGGTTCAAGAGATTGCATATGAATGCAAAATGGGAGTTTAATATGGGTAGGTTTTTAATAATAAGTAGTATCTGTGGCACACAAAACTTTTGACAATATTACCTGCCATATCTTGAAGAATAGATTTAGTCTAAAGCCAGTAAAAATTTATGTGAACCATAAAAATCTTGAAGATGATACATCTAAATCCACGCAGACACACACTCTTGTATTCAAGGATCAGTAGTTTTGATCATTCATGGTTAATAGGGAGGAGATATCCTGTAGGTTTATGTTTGGTTGCTTTAGATTCAGTTAGGTTAGAAACAGTGGGTTGACTAGTTCTATAATCACATTACGTGCAGCATATTACATGCAGTTCATTGATGTTAAGTTCAGTAAGCCTGCTAGATGTTCTTCATGTACTTATTGCATGTTTTCTTCTTTCTTTGTGCTACATTGGTGGGTGTATGCCATGAGTTTCTTTGCTGAAGAACAGGGTGCCCGTTTGTCTTTGACTAGCCACTTGACTTTTGAGTTAAAAGTGATCCACACCCTTGATATGCAAAACCTGATTTGAGGTAGTTCGGTAAGTAAACTTTTCTAGGTCGCAGTTGGTATTTCCGGTGAAGTTCGACAGTTATCATAAAGTAGTGCGTGCAAGTGTTTGAAAGGGATAGCCACCATGCAATGGTACAAGGTATTCCCCAGCAAAGTTCAACAGTTGCTTTGAAGAAGTGCATGCAAGTGTTGATCAATGAGGGAGAAACTTCCATTTCATATAGTGCATCTTGTGAAGTGGATCCTAATGCAACAGTAGAGGTTGAATTTGCTGATACATGTGGCTACTGTTTGCATCATACAGTAGATGAATGAGAAATGTTTGAAATAGCTCAAACTGTACAAGGCTTTTATACCTGAGGTTGAAGTGTAGGTTGAGAATAATATAGGATGTGACACAAAATTGAGGAGAGTTATGTTTCTTGTCTCCCTTCTCTTGGCTTCAATACTTGCTGAAAACTGCCAAATATAATTGGAGGTCTTCCAAGCTTACCGACTGGCCTTCTTTAGTGTGTGAAATGCAAGTGCAATTGAAGTCTTCCTTTCAAATTTTGTTGGTTGTAGCTAAGGGCAGGTGCCATTTAAATTTCTTCAGTTTTAATTTGGAAGAAAGGAAGGAGAAAATGACATTGACAACTTGTCTTCTCAGATAACTGGTTTCTGTCCATGTCTTCATCTGGGAAGAGTATTAGCTAGAAAAACCCATAGTGCTTGATCCATGTCAATTGCAGTTTGAATTTTCTTTCTATCTTACGCTGTTTGATAAATCCTGCTGTTTCAGGTTCAGCGGTCTGTGCAGATCATGCGGGATAAGCAAGAGCTTGCTGAAACACAGAAGGAGTTATCAAAGCTGCAATTGGTTCAGAGGGAATACCCAGACACCAAGCATACAGATTCAAAAACAGAAGCTGCTATTTCTACCACTGAAGTAACCAAAGCGGAAAATTTGCCTAATCCACATAATCCTGCTCTACAAACCCAAAGTGTAATGGGCTACAGTATGTTACCAAACCAAAGTGCCACCTTAGTTCCACTACCATCATCAGCAGCTGATCAGAACATCCCTTATAAACAAGAACCCTTCCAGTCATCAACTTTGCCACCAGTGAAGTCTGCAGTTGAGTTCCAGAAGCAAGCTAGCACAAGTCAGCAAGCTTACCATTACAACCAAATGAAGAGCAATATCCCGTATCATGCCCATCACTCGTATCAGACTAAGCATGAGCCTGATCCCTGTAGAATCCAGAACCCACAAACTACTCAGCCTTATCAAAATGAATCAAGTTCATTTCCGCCTCCTTATCATCCTCAGCAACAACCTTGGGTTTCCCCTTCTCCTCAGCCACATTTTTCTCCACCACAAGAGCAAACAGAAATCAGAACTGAAATGACGCCTGCACCGTCAGTACCATTCTATTCGTACCATGTACCAACTTCCCAACGTACTATGGTTGTATCTTCCCAACAGATGTTTCCCAATCAGCTTGTTCCACAGTCTTCTGGGGTTCCTCAACCAAGTCTAGGGAGCCGGAGTGAAGAACGCTCTGGGCATGGTGGCAACTATGGTGGTTACAGATACCCCAATGCTAGTGCATCCAGCTATCAGCAACAGCAGCAGATGCAGCCACCACCTTTTCGCCAGGCAAACCCTAATGAAATTAGCCGTGCGCCTCACCACCTCTCCTCAACTTATTCACATGATGTACCAAAAGTGGTCTATGATGCAGATCTTGGCAGGCATCCATATTCACATTATTATCAACAGCAGAACAGACAGCAGTAGTAACAGCAGCTGCCATTGCCAAAAGACGTGTATGCTCATACACTTGGTAGTTGTGCACGAGGGCCCAACACGTGGGATGGTGAGGAATTTGCACATGTATTTCAAACCTTTTTGAAGAATGGGATTGGTTCCACCTCGAACAAAATTCTGTTAACCTTCTTTTCAAGACTGAATATGTTTACTGTGTATATCCGATAGAAAAGTTCATCTGCGTGAGCATCTGTGAGGGTGTATGGTGTACTATAAATTTATAAGCACTCGTTGTGTGATTGTTCTGGGGATGTTTTGAAAACTCATTGTTGTCAATAAATTCTATACTTCTGTGATCTTGTTACCTTGTTGATTTTTGTTTCTGCCTCGCATGTGTTCTCTTGTATATGTTGTATGGGACGGTGCTTTGATCCAAATTTGCATAAGGGGTGTGCATCAATCAGCATTGCATGGGATGAGTTGCAGATTGGACGACTTATGTGAAAGCATAGGTCGCCCAAAGCATGTGTTAATATGATATTTACATGTGCTCTTGTTTGGCTTTAACTGATTTTGAAGTTAAGCTTTTAGTTCAAACTCGTTGAGAGTTGCATACCGCATGCGATAATTTTTTTACCAACCAGATACTCTTTCTTCTGCATGAAATCCTAGCCAGTTGAATTTGGAAGAAGATTAGTAAATGCACAAATTCAGCGCCTTGACTTGACATCATTAGTCGAGAATCTCGACTCTTATATCACTTTGTGTAAATTATACTTCGTATAGGCTGAAAAATTTAAAATAAAATCTTTGAACTACTGCATCTGACACAGGAACGAGTTATTTTCGAGGGCTAATTTTGTTTCGCTAATTCGGTCGCACCCGTACCATAGGCAGATTTTTTAGACTAATATGTCATGGAACGTGACTATCATGTGGAGGAAGAACACAACAGAGAGAGAGAGAGAGAGAGAGAGAGTTTTGAAGTTTTTTTGACTTTTTGTGTCAGGATAATTTTCTTGTAGATCTATTTCTGAGCCTTTTGCATCGCCACCCACCAATGCCACCACCTATCAAATTAGTGTCAGAAATTCCGAGAAAGATACACGATGTACGAGGAATCGAGCAGGAAAGTATTGGTTCAACCACTACTGATTCAATTTCTGTATATCTGATAAATATCCCTCAGTATTATCAGTATGAATCGGCTACTATGTACTGCATCGGTTTCCTGCAGAAACAGAAAAGGCCAGTATGTGGTGTTCATATTTCTCTAGGTGTCTTCAACTTTTAGATAGTTTTAAATTAGTTTTAGATTTAGTGGAAAAAAATCTTGAAATTTTGAATGGTTTTAAGTTGGTTCTTTTTTATTTGAGCTGATTAACCTTGATCTTTTAACGGGATGTACAGCCCAATTTCTTGCATCACTTTCTAACTCAGTTCACGGCTAAGCCAATATTAGCAACTGTGAAAGGTTTAATGACTCGAAGGATCTCCATATTCTTATTTAGGAATATAAATAGTTAAAAAATCGAATATGGTTTTGCAATTCTTCTTTTTTTTTTTTTTACACTGAATGAGTTTGGATCTAATTTTGAATTACACTCAAATTATCCAAATCCAAACAGATAACTTACTTGTAGCCACTTCTCGAATGTCCTCATAGTTTCAAATAAATGCTAACTTTTTTACTAAAAATCTGAACACTACCTATGGTGTTGACGGATTGACGTTTGGATCCAAAGAAAAGAAATCTAACAACAGCGATCGACAAGCCAACTAAGGTCAGGGAAAGGATAAATTAATTATCAGGGGAGCTACTTAAACGATTTATTGGAATAAGATAAAATAATCGGAAAGATTAACTTCATGTCCTATTAGGACAGCGCGCGTTTGAGTGAGTGGACGTAATGTTTCAAAACATAAATCTTGAGACATCTAACTTTATGAACCGACATAAGAAACAGTGCATGTCATTGAGATGCTCAGTCCTGGTTGTCTATGAACTGAAGACGGCAGGAATGTGATTAGAGAGGAGAGCATCCAAGTCCCACCATATCATGACTGGAGATTCCGGAGAGTTTGTCTCATGACAGCCTGATCACAGTCACGCCTCTGTGGTCGAAACTTTTCACGTTTCAAAGGACAGGACGAAAATCAAGAACCCCATGATGCCGGGGAGAAATTAATGCATGCATACGGTTAAGCGAACTACTCCACAGCACAGATTCGTAAAATCTTCAGAGATGAGAACAAACAGAAGGAATACAAATAAATAACATCATTCTGATAAATTCACGAGCAGTTGCAGATGGCGTTCTTTCTTTCGCCTTTGACTCTCTGTTGTGTCTGCGCGTGGGAGCACTGCAGTTTGGTTGAAATTGTGAGCAAAAGCCGGAGATATGGGGACTGTTCAGGAAGCGTGCTTGCATGACATACATAGTCGCCTGAGAAAACAGAGAAGATCGAGAGAGTGAGCAGATTTGTCCTTTAGAGGGCCGTGCAAACTCGCGTTGACGATTAAACAGGTAGAGAGGAGTCCACAGCAAACATCTTATCGAGCAATTGCGTTTATATATGTGTTAGATAGAGACAGAGATGTATCAAGGGAGAGAGATCAGATCTAAACAATGACATGAGATGAGAGAGATGTATAGAAACAGAGACAAATCCAAAGAGTGTGAGTGGGAGAGAGGGAGAGAGAGAGAGAGGTTCTTAGAATATATATGCATGAGAGAGATGTGTGATCTAAAGACTTAAAGACTGTGTATGAGAGATGTTTAAAGAGAGGAAGAGACCTAAAGGACGAGTATTAAGAGAGATTGTTACAGAATGAGAGAGCCAGAGAGGGATTGCAATATTCAAGGCAGAGAGAGATTGAAATCTTTTAAGAGAGAGAGAGAGATCCTATCGTGCATGTCATGTCGTATTGAGATGATGGCGATGGTGTGTGCGCATGCAACAGTATGGGTGGGGGCAGACAGCGTGCGTGCGTACGTGAGTGCGTGTGAATGTATGGAGATGGCGAGGGAAGTACCAAAGAAGGGAGCGAATTCACGAGAGATGGGCTGCGGAGGAGGCCCCTCTGTCACGTGGTCCATAACTGAAGGCGGCGAGTGACTTAACTCATGCGTCACCTCCGATCCTCTCAAGATTTCTCCTCCTCCTCCTCTCTCTCTCTCTCTCTTATGGAGCGTTGGGAAGTCAACCCATTTCTTTCTCTTCTGCTTTGCAATGGCTTCTGCCCGCCTCCCCTTCTTTATTCCTTCCTCCTCCTTCTTCCTTTCCCAAAATCTTTGTAGCCCTTTTGTCACCAAAGCAGCCAGATTTGGTAGTATGTGAAAAAGAAACAGGAAGAAAGAAATTAAAGATCACACCATAGAAGGACTCGATTGACATTATTACTGATACCACAGTTGATGCAAGTGAAGGAGGGAGAAAAGAAAAGAGATGTTATTCTATTTGCTTTTACCACAGGTCCACAGGACGAGCAGTAAAGAAAAACTGTAAAAAAAGTAAAGAAGAATAAAGGGAAGAGAGAGAGAGAGAGAGAGGAAGACAGAGTGGGGCGCCGAGATTGTCATGCAGATTGAAAGGATGATGATTTGATGTAAAGCTGAGGGTTGATGGAGGATGGTGGTGGTGCCTCCCTCTCTTTCTCTCTCTTGGCCTTTCTCCTTAAAAACCGAGCAGGACGCATCAAAATCATCAGACATCAATCCCGGTATATGATCATCGTCATAATGATGAATGATCACTCAGTTGAGAGTTGGGAGAAACGGAGACATTTCAGTCACTCGTCTTGTTGCTTTTCTCCCTTTCTTTTCCTTTCACACATTTCTAATCTCTTTCTTTCTCTCTCTCTCTGTTTCTCACCTAACTAATTGCACAACCACCTTTGTTGTCTCGTCCATTTCCTACTGCATGTTTCTTTTCACTTTTACTTTATGATAATTACACCGTCATCATCGTCGTCGTCCCATCCTCTGAGTGATCTTCCTTTTCCTCTTTACTTTCGCTTTCGTTATTGTTGTTCCTTCTGAGTGGTGCCATCGATTCCATTTTTTTCACATCTCCCTTCCTTTTGGAGGGTTGGGTATCATCAAGAATCCGGTGATAGCAACCGGCTTGGTCTTATTATTTTGGATCATGCATATATGCCTGATTTTCATTGTTAATCGGAAAAGAAAGGGCCTATATTGTCATTGTCACTGTAAGAACACTCATCTGCTTTTCACAGAAACACTTGATATAACTAAAAAAGGCACAGCTGAAAGGGACTCCCCATGGCCAAAGGAACCAAGATTAGTCCTGCTCCGATTGATCTCTCGAGGGTTAGAGAGAGAAGAGACTGGTTAAAGCTGTGGGGGGTAGCAGTACAGCTCCACTGTAGTCTAGGCTGTATAGGGCAGGCAACTACGTCTAAACAGAGAGAGAAAGAGGGAGAAAGCTTTTTCATTAGTGACAAAACAGCGACTTGTATAATGAGCATGAAGGGACGGAAGCAAATAATTTACAGAGAATGACGTTACCCTTCTCGTCATAATGGTTAATGAGAATCGTATCGAGGAAGTTATAATGACGGTATTAGCAGTACCAAGAAGAAGAAAGAGAGAGAAAAGGAGGCTGGTAGAGAATGGTGATGGAAGAGGGGAAGGGAGAAAAGGGTGGTAGTCACTGTCTTTTTGAAAATGTAAATGTGGTACTATAAGACTGCCACCTGAGATTACGAAATCAGACTTTTTCGAACGGCGATCAATCCCTCTTAAAACTACTTTCTGTTCCTTCTCTGACACTGAAATAGCTGCACAACTTCTCACGCACGCACGCATACTATAATCACCACTGCGAAAACAAAATCCCAGCTTATTTATTTGCATAGAACAGAGAGAGAAAGAGAGTGGGGAGAAGGGGAGTGGATCATTTATTATTCTACATGCTCGGGAAAGAGAGAGGCAGAGAGAAAAAATCCGCTCATGTGCACAGAGGAGAGGAGAGCAGTGACATCTTTATATGCATGGAAGAAAAAGAGAGGATATAATAATCGATTCCGATCAGTACCCACTGTGAGCGTCGATACGATAAGGATGCGGTAGCAGGTTCTGCAGCTGTTGCAGAAGCGCAGCAGCAGCAGAGAAAAACAGGTCGAGGGCTCAGTTTTCACTGTTGCAGCAGGGAGAGAGTGAGAGGGGGAGAGATTCATCTGTGTATTTGAAATTCACCCACTCTGCCATTCCTCCCGTACAAGGAAAAACATTACCCCTTCCCTTCTTCATTTCCGTCCCTCTCACCCTCTCCCAATACCATAAAATTCGCCACTAGACAAAGACAACTCGTCTTCCCCGCTCTTTCACTCTCCCCTTTTCTTTTGCCTCAGTTGCGAAGCAATATATATAAGCGTAGTACCGTTCTGTTCTGTTCATCACAACACCAACTACGCGGTCTAACGTTTAACCCCTCTAGCTGCCTAACACCATCACCATCCTCGCCCTGACCCTTCAACCTATCCCCTCTTTTGCCCGTCTTTGTAGGAGATGCAGGTCGTCTCGGACCACCATGAAAGCAATAACAGTGGAGGAGGAGGGGGAGAACCTCTTCTACCCCCAGGCTTTCGTTTCCATCCAACAGATGAGGAACTCATCACATACTACCTGATGAAGAAGGTCCTTGACAGCTCCTTCTCTGCAAGAGCGATTTCTGAGGTTGATCTCAACAAGTCTGAACCATGGGAACTCCCAGGTACTCTCCCTCCCTTCCTCCCTTTCTCTATACTTCCTTTCTCAGGGTTATCTCAGTCCTGCTTGTTGGCATGTGCAGAGAAGGCAAAGATGGGGGAAAGAGAATGGTATTTCTTCAGCCTCAGAGACCGGAAGTACCCCACTGGACTGCGTACTAACCGCGCCACAGAGGCCGGCTACTGGAAGGCGACTGGTAAAGACAGAGAGATCTATAGCTCCAAGACTTGTAATCTCGTGGGCATGAAGAAGACTTTGGTTTTCTACAGAGGTCGTGCTCCAAAAGGTGAGAAGAGCAACTGGGTCATGCACGAGTATCGTCTTGAAGGAAAATTCTCCTACCACTACCTCTCCAAAACCAGCAAGGTATCCACCCATCTCTGCCACCAAAAGATTCAAACTAATGTTCCTATTCTTATGCCATGATTTTTGTTTGATTTTGATCTGATTTGCTTTCTCCTGGTGATCCTGCATATAGGACGAATGGGTGGTATCACGTGTTTTCCAAAAGAGCACAGGCGGCAAGAAGAGGAGCAACGGAAGCGCCTCGTCCTCCTCGGCCTGCGTGGAAGCGGAGATGGCGTCCTCTTCCACTTTGCCGCCGCTGCTGGGATCGCCGTACACGGCGACGGTTGGGAACGATAAAGAGTGCTGCTCCTACGAAACCACCACGGAGACCACCGCTGGTGATCACGTGTCCTGCTTCTCCACCTCCGCCGGTATCCACCAGCCGCACCACCACACCACCTCCTCCAACCTTTCCCCTGAACACCATCTTCCTTTCCATTACCACCAAGCCATCTCCGCCCACCACCACCAACTTGCCCGAGCCACCAACGTCGCCACCAACTTCCCTAACGTTCGGGCGTTACAAGAGAGCCTGCACCTCCCTTCCTTGTTCTCTACGGTCGCATGGCAGCCTCTCGACCATGGACAAGGCGGAGCTTACCTGAACCAGATGGGACTGAGGGTGCCGACGGCGGGGTCGTCGTCTTGGGTGACCGAATCGCACCAGCAGAGGGTGGAGTGCCCGAAACCTGTCATTGCTGCCTCTGAGCTCGACTGTGTCTGGAATTACTGAGTTTTCTTCCTCGTTCTTGTTTTGTTTGCTGTATGTGTGTACGTCTGGAAGCTCTTCAGTTTGCATTCTGTGTTCTCTCTTCAACGTGAGCTCCTTCACGAAAATTCGTGATGATCTCTTCTCTCTGACTGACAGTAGTCGTCTAATAGAGTATATCATTATTATCTAAATTTTCTTGTTGTCAATACATATTTTTACTGCCATTAGAGAATGCATGGGAGTATCATATTTACTGCCATTACAGAATGCATGGGAGTATCATATTTACTGCAATTACAGAATGCATGAGAGAGAGATACACCTTCTACTACAGACCTGAGAGAGAAGGGGAGGGAGAGAGAGAGAATCAACGAAAGCCTAAAACGCTTGTTCTTTGAGATATGTAAGCGAAAGGAATCGGAGTAGTTCAACCACTCCAGCTACCTCAACCACTTCTAACGTCTCTCTCCCCATCTCCTGTAACTTCACCTCTATATTTCACGGCCCAACTACAAAGTACTGTGTGGTGATAATAGAGAGGGGGAGAGAGAGAGAGTGCATATGATGGTGTATAGCAATCCATTTGTATTCTTACAAATATTGGATGCTAAAGATTTTAATGTAAATAAATGGTTAAGATCAATGTATTCATATGATGGTGTATAGCCAGTTTTTTAGATTTCTATCTCAACATCCATTTGGTATTCTTGCAATAATGGAAGCCAAGATTTTAAGTTAAATAAATGGTTAACGTGAATGAAATCATATGTGAGAAAGAATGGCACCGAATTTACAGATCATATAGGTGTTGAAATTGTCCGGGTTCTACCATTTTTCTGCTTGTATGTATACGTTTTAGCTATTTTCGGTTGGCTTAGGTGTTTGAAGCAGATCGAGGTCGCCGTCGATCTCTGTGTTGGTATGTACGTCTACCTGTAATTTTGTATGCTGTATGGTTTGCCTCGTGAAACTTTGAGAATGTCTCTCTTTCTCTCTCTCTTACAGAGATCTGACTAAATCCATGTACTGAAATATCTCTCTAACTTTCTGTTTTTAATATTGTTTTTTCTGTCCTTTCACGTCTGGACCTTCTTTTTTTGGCTTTTTGTCATGTCACCTCTAAGCCTTCCCTGTCACACTCCTCTCTCTCTCTCTTTCTCTCTCTCTAGTAGTCATGATCAGTGGAGACGTATAGATTGGTATTATTATCTGTTGTCAATTGTCATGTCATCTTCTTCACCCTTCTTTTCTGGTTTGACAAATTTAAAAAGGATTCTGGTTACATGTCTTGTATCCTCCCAACTTCTTGTCTTCAGTCTCGATCACGACGGAAATGCGAGCGTATCTCGTCGGAAACTGGATGGAAACGGGAGGCAAGGATAGTTACGGTGCATTTATAGCTGCAGCAGTTACTGTTTTCACGACAGCAATTATCGTTGAAAGAAGAAGCATCGGTTAATGAAGGAAACGGCCGGGCAGAGACGCTGGCTGCTTTATGAGGACAAAAAAAAAACGGCGTAGGAATTTGCTTTGTGTCTCTAGAAACCTTTTCTGCGGTGAAGCACCTTTTCCGGAAAGAATGATCCGAGTTTTTGAACCGTTAAACGTGTGCATGCACTCGCAGAGAGAGAGAGAGAGAGAGAGAGACAGAGACAGAGAGCGTATGGAAAAACCAAACTCTTGATAGGGCCTATCCTGTCTCCTGTCCTGCTGAATGAGTGCAATGAAGCGATATTTGCAGAGAATAGGGATTCTCTGTTGTTTTTCTGACTTCTTTTTCATTCTTGATGAACTTTTGGTTCTCATTTCCGTAAGGACGTGAACTTTCTAATCTTGTTCTTCGACCTCACAATGTTGCAATTCAGACTTTAATGCCATCTCTTCCCGTTGATGCTCGACCATGGAAAGATTCTTCAAGAATCCACCTGCTCCAAAACAACTAGAACAAACAGTTGTCACTTGATCAATTCTACTTATGGTGGTGTATCATTTTGCAGATTATATGCATCGCCTACAATGTTGCAGAAACAAAATGAAAGATCATCTTTTCTATTCACTGTCGATGGACCAGGAAGAGGTGGTCAAGAGTACTGTCCAATCCTTCCTATTGAGAAGTTTCTTTTGAAAAACTCTTTGATATACAGCAAACAGAATGTCTCCTAGAGAAGGGGAAGGGGAAGCTTCTGGCTAATAAATTAATGGTAGACATATTCTTCCATGCAGTTTGTATAGGAAGTACTCCCATCCTCAAGCCTTCAGACATGCTTCTTGGGCTGCGTTAAACGACCGTGTATTTAAGATTTGGGGATCTAATGGCAGGTGCTGACGAACTGAAATGGATGGCACAGGGGCCTGCTCCCAGATCCGATTCCCTTTCTTTTAATTTTAATGTGTTTGAATATGAAATACCCATTTTTTTGGGATGGGAGCAGTTGTTTACATAGAATTTTTGTTTACATAAAATTTAATTTGTTGAAGGTCATTAGATTTTAATAAGATCCTGGAACTTAAGAACAGATCCTCCCACATTGCATTGCATCTTTCAAGAACACATATATATATATATATATATATATATATATATATATATATATAATTGAATTGTGACTTTAACTTTTAGAGTCACCCAGCCATAATCATATGATCTAACATAATGAATGATTAAGAAAAAAAACAGTAAAAAAAATGTGATAGGTATTTTCATCATCTAACATTATATGTTTTTTTTTCACTTTACCATCCATCTGCATTAGATGGACGGTCCTCATTAAATGATTGTGTAACTCTCAATAGATAGAATCACCATCAATTTTCATATATATATACATATATATATATATATATATATATATATATATATATATATATATATATATATATATATATATATATATATATATATATATATATAATGGTGACTCTAGTTTTTTAAAGTCACCTAATCATCTAATTTGTGTCGTCATTAAAAATAAATAAAGAGAAAATGATTATCAACATTGTCGTCATCTAATATTAGTTTACACATTTTTCTTATTGTTTTTCTCCTAATCACCATTTGCTTTACATGGACAGCTTTGAATAGATAGTTGACTGACTCTAGATAACCAAAGTCGTCGTACACTCACTCTTATATATACCTATATAAAATTCCTTCGGCCATACCCACAAAAGGAATCTGTTACAGATTTTGAATGTACATAAAAGTGGTAAAATGTTAAGTTCTACATTATCACAACATTTGGAGATATCCCATTTAGCACTTCATTTTGATATATCCCAAGTTATCATGGACTTCATTATCTTCTATTTAGCGAAAAACATATGGTTACCTTTCAAAGATTCAACCAGCCACTTTTTCATCTCTGTGGGAAAATTGCCATTCTTTTGGAGAAAATTTTTTTAAAATAGGTAACTTTTTTGCAATAAGGGTTTTTTTTTTTCCTTCATGAAAGCTATTAATATCATGTGCTTGAAGTGAAACTTTGTTAGGGATGAAAATCACTAACTGCAAATTTTACATCATCACAATCTTTATGACTAATTTACATTTTCATGAATATTTTTGCTAGTGTGCTTTGTTTCGTTACCGAAAGTATATTTGAGAATCTCATTTGACAGTTTATGGAAATGCAGTTCCCATAAAAAAAAATTGCAATCACTTATGTTTTTTTGCAAATTACATGCAAAAGGTGAACAAGATTAGAAAAGAAATTTCTCCTTTTTTTTTGTTTTGACTATCTTATGTGGGTTGACCATTTTCTGGTCAATAGACTGACTAAAATCATAAATCATCAAATGATTTTATGGCTGATTTGAATAATGGGTGAAAGTAGGTTGCTTTATGTAAAAAAAGGAAAAGGTATGTCCATTGGAGTTATATGTTTGGTTCTAATCCAAGTTATCAGTATCCGCTCCATATCATACGGTACTAGTGGATAAATAAATTAAAATTACTTTAAACTATTTTTTAATTCATGAAAAAGAAAAAAATAAGGCTATAGGGGCTTGATACGTAATGATATGTAGTGACTCATACGCTACATGTTTTTTTTTTTTTTAATTAAGGATGCCAATAGTTCATATCCGTATCAAATATAACATTAACCATATCCACTTTTTGGATGTTAATTTCGAATTCAGATTCAAATGCAAATAGAGAGAAAAGTCATATTCAAATCTGGATCTGAAATCTATTTTCACAATCTATATCCTATCCACATCCCATAACTAAGTTTACATTTAAATCTGAATCCAAATTTATTCATCTTATTAAGGGCATTGGATATCAGATGTTTATTTAAAACTAAAACTGATATGAATCTTCTAAGATATTTATGTATATCTGATTTCAAGTATGATCGGATGTCATTTCTTAAATATGAACAAGATCTAACTTGTTAAGTGAATATTAATTTTTCTTCCCATATCTGATTTTTAATTCCATAACAGTTCCACTAGATATTGACACCTCAAAACCAAATTTTGAAAGCAAAACATTAGGTTTTTGGAGTGTTTGAGTGCCATCGAATCTGAATTTAAGAAAAACATAGTTTTACAAAACCTGGTTTTGTAAAAATAGTGAAAAACCTGACCTCTCTTAAATTATTCATGAAAAATCATGTTTTGATTGTATCACCCAAACAATTAAACTATTTGAAGATATATGAAAAACTTGATTTTCATAAAACCAAATATGTACAAGTACATAAGAGTGTCATCCAACGCCCCTTTGGTTTTTTTTTTTTGCGATTATACATAATTTTATACTTGAAATCAGATTAATAACGTTGTTCTTTGCGGAAGAATCATTCCATGTTTGAATGTGCTTGCATTATGAGGAAACGTAATCCAACGACTTTAATTTAAGTCAAACACGAAGTCTTGGTCTCCAATAGGGGTTTGACATGGAGAAGACCGCAGAATTACGTTCACACCTTACATTTTCAAATGATGCGAGACAAGTAGTCGCGTTTTTGTTTTTTTTTTTTTTTTTTTCTCTTAAGATGTAAAATCTAAACACTCTTTTCTTAGAAACAGTAAAAGTTGGGACGCAAATTGTACAAAAATAAAGAAAACGAATGAACTAAAAAGTCACAAATAGTCGCTCAACTATTGAAGTATTTACAAAGAAATATATGATAAGTAACTTTTTATGTTTATACAATAACTTTAAAGCACATGCTTTGTCATAAAGACATTAACAATATGTTTAAAAAATATTTTCTTTTTAATATAATATTTTTTAGATTTTACAGTTCTTTTTGGTATCGGTATAAAGAGAAAATTGAGGGGTATGATTTTTTTTTTTTGTAAAAGGTTAAGTATTCTAATTTTTTTTAACAATTTTTTCATACATAAAACGTGATAATTGTTTGTAGTTTTCAAATATGGTGAATCAAACATTGAGCAGTTATTCGTAAATTTCTCAAAAAAAAAAATCCATTAATGGCGGACAAAGTCCACGAGATTGAACATATGCTCGAAGAAGGTGGGTGTCCGTGTCCTTGTGAGGATGGTGGGGGGCGTTTAATGCTACTGGTCCTCTCTCTGCCTCTCTCCCTCTCTCTAGTCTCTATGCACGAACGTTGTCTTCCATCTGCTTCACCGCGAAGCTGAAGAACCAGTCGACAGTGATCCAGGATTAATAAGGTTCAGTCATGAAGGCGAAGGAGGAGAAGAAGCCATCCAAGAGAAGAAGGAAAAGGCTTGGGCTGCTGCCACCGTCACCTGCCGTTTTGCTTGATCTCCTTTTTTTGCCTTTCACTTTTTGCCTGTTTGCCACCCCTTCAAGTGCCCAGGGAGGTAAAGCGGCACCGGCCGTCACCTCTCTCTCTGTTTTTTTTTTTCCTGTTTGTCCTCGTCGATCGTCATTTTTCACTCTGATTCTCTTCGGAAGCTCGTATTCCAAATGGGTTTAGATTCTTGTGCTTCGGCTCTAGGGTTTAAGGTTTTGGGGAGAAATAGGGAGATATTTCTTTTCATCTCCTTGGGTACGATTTTGCTGGGCTAGCTGGACCCCCTTTCCACTATTTGAGCTAAGGGACATTAAAAATTGAAGCGGTCGTCGGGAGAAAGATGAATTTTACTTACGGTTTCTGGTGAGTCGAGTCTTACAACTGCATTTTCTGATTATCGCGGCTAATGGAAATGCTCCCTCTTCAAGATGGGGAGTCAGCGATTTCCCATGCGGAATGGAGCATTCACTCCGTTTTGTGTCTTTGGTATAACATTAACTTCCTTGCTGCGCCTGATTTTTCATGCTTCCTCCTCCTCCTTCTCCTTTCTCTCAAAAGCGAAAGTTTAGTTCTTGAACTTTTGGGTGTTTCTTGTTTTGAAGAACTAGATGCTGTAAGTGCTGAAGGGGGAACTGTTATTCGTACTGATTGCTTCTAATTTGGGCGTTCGTGAACTGTTGATTTCTGCCTGTTTAGCATGTTTCTTCCATAGCGTGGCATTCCTCGTCGTTATCTCCACCCAAACAGGTTAAATAGTGGCTTTTGGAGAAAGGATTCCACTGGGTGTTCATCTAAACTTTGAGTATTGTCAGGGGTGGACCGTGGAGTAAGGTCATTCTAAGATATAAAACCGGTGATACTCTAGTGTTTGACTCATTGTTTGATTTATGACCATGGATTTCGTAATGGTTGCTTAAATTGAAATGCTTACAATGTTTTTTTTTTTTTTTATCTCAATGTTCGTCGCAAGTTGCAGCATATGTAGCCCTACATGGTAAAAGAATATGTTAGATATGAGATTTTGTGCTCAATTGGGAACGTAAACAATTAATATTTCATATTGCACAAACAAACCGCAGGCACATGAAAGCTCAAGGAGGCTTAGCACCCCGATATGGCTCAGCCATACATCTCATATTTTTCATATTTTTGCAAGAAAAATACCCAAAAACCTAGTTTTTCATAGATTTGTTTCATTCTTTCTGTTTTTCAATTTTTTAGATTTTTCAAGATTTCTCATGAAAAATGACATTTTGAAAAAGGGTCTTCCAATATATCCTTTTTCAATCAGTGGCTTTATAACATTGATGATGTAGCTGCGTGCACAAAGTGCATTCATAAGCTTTGGATCTCGTGTAGTTACTGTATGACTTAGTCCACTATATTCTGAAATTATGCTAGTTCATCTCTGTCCCTTTTCTAAAAGGTATGTCAATGTATTGAAGAGGTAAAATGTCTCCTTTTTGGACAGGATTGTGCCCTGCAGATTGGGAAATTGGCCCAAGTAAAGATAAATGCTTTGGTTTTTTTGCAAAATCTTATTCTTGGGATGAGTCGGAGGCCTTCTGCGCAGGATATCATGGTCATTTGGCTGCACTAACATCAGCCCAAGAGTTAGAGTTCATCCAAAAACGTTGCATGGATACAAATAATGGCTGCTGGGTTGGAGGAAGGCGTTTCAACTCCTCTGCAGGTTTTAGTTGGAAATGGAGTGATAATACATCACAATGGAATGAATCAGTTTTCCCTGGGAAACCATTTTCCATGGACTGCTCAAAACAAGCATGTCCAGTTGCCAATTCAAGCGAGTCATGTACACTCGTAATTAGTGGGCATGTTGCTCTTGTTGGTCAAAGCTGCAACAACTCTCATGAGTTCATATGCATGCGTAATATAGGTACTTTCATTACTATTTTGATATGCATTCATGCAATAGGTCATATATTAACTTGTATTTCATTTTATTTACCACTGATCTAGTTTTGTTTAGGCAGACCAATCTCATTTCAAGTGTCCTTTCTTTTCTTTTCTTTTCTTATCTATAAAATTGAGCTAATTTGTTTTGATGTTCCAGATGATAACTGTTACCATAAGAGATGCCACCAAGAGTATTTTATAATCCTTGCAGCTGTGAGTGGATTAATACTGTTAACCATGTCGGCTATAGTGATTTGGCTCCTGGCTTATAGGAGGAGCAAGAAGAGGAGGAGGTCACACAGGGTATCAAGCCCATCAGCTGCTGCCCTAGTTCCTCCATCTTGGAAAGTATTCACAAGTGATGAGCTGAGACGTATCACAAAGAATTTCAGTGAAGGCAATAAGCTTCTTGGTGATGCAAAAACTGGTGGTACTTTCAGTGGGCTACTACCTGATGGATCCAGGGTGGCAGTAAAAAGGTTGAAGAGGTCCAGTTTTCAACGGAAAAAAGAGTTTTATTCAGAAGTACGGAGGATTTCAAGGCTTCATCATCCAAATCTAGTGACTGTGAAAGGATGTTGCTATGACCATGGTGACAGGTTCATTGTGTATGAATTTGTGGCTAATGGCCCCTTAGATAGATGGTTGTATCATATACCGAGAGGTGGAAGGAGCTTGGATTGGAGGACAAGGATGAAGATTGTGGTAACTCTTGCACAGGGAATTGCGTAAGTCCATATAAAGCATTACATTTTTTTCTGAAACATTCATTTTATCTTTAAACTGTGTTTCAAGGTCTTGTTATTTTGCTTCTCATGTGTGTCATTAGGCTGTTGGACTCAAAATGGTAGGACATGGTCTGTCCAAAGTTTGGCTGGTTTGTCTAGAAAAATAAAAAACTAAACTCAGTTATTTCTTTGATTTCTGAATTCTGAATGTCAGTCGCATTTTATTTTGAAATCAAATGGGTAGGAATTTTCATGCCATATTTACATTAATTAATATTGTCATAACCTGAAAAGTATATGTATAAGCTGGTGAGAATATAAGCATTGGCCTAAACAACGTGATTTGAAATATTTGATAGAACTATGCCCTTACTTTCATGCTTGCGTAAAAAAAAGGAAAGAGAATAAGGAAACTGTGAAAGCAGAATCTTGAGATTTTTTAGCAGAAATTGTCATACTTGAAGTCATGCAAGTTTTGGTTGTCAAATTTGCAACTTGAAATTTTTCAGCAGAATTGTGTAGGGAAGCAGCATATGTGTATAACTCCTGAAAAGATTTCAATTTCGTTGTTCTTGCGTAATACTTCTGTAGGCTTTCATTCAGCTTTTAATTATCATATCTGAGTTTTGAGCCTGTTGGAAAACAGTTTCCTGCATGACAAGGTTAAGCCACATGTGGTGCACCGAGATATCAGAGCCAGCAATGTTCTGCTTGATGAAGAATTTGGGGCTCATCTAATGGGTGTGGGTTTATCGAAGTTTGTGCCATGGGAAGTGATGCACGAGCGGACGGTGATGGCTTGTAGCCATGGTTACTTGGCTCCAGAATTTGTTTACAGGAATGAGCTCACTACAAAGAGTGATGTTTACAGTTTTGGGGTGTTGCTTCTTGAGATCGTGAGTGGGAGAAGGCCGGCACAGGCTGTTGATTCTGTTGGGTGGCAAACTATATTTGAATGGGCTACGCCCCTGGTTCAATCTCACAGGTACGTAGAGCTTCTCGACCCTGTAATTTCCGACATCCCAGAAGTAGGAGTCATCCAAAAGGTAGTGGACCTGGTCTATGCTTGCACACAGCATGTGCCATCAGTGCGACCTAGAATGTCTTTTGTGGTCCATCAGTTGCAACAGCTCGGGCCTCGAGAGAGTAATTCCGAGGAAGAGAGGAGCAGTCCAACCACGTGTATTCAGTAGTAGTTGATGGATTTCGACATCAAGCCTGCTGTGGCTGTATCAACTAATTAGGCTTTCAGCTTCGAGTAGCTATTCGTTGTTGTATTGTTGCTTTTCCTAAATGTTCAAATTTCCTGTAGAAATGATCCCAGAGTTTGATGATATGACTATATTGAAAGTTTTCTTTGATGCCCCACTATAGCTTGACGTGCTTTTCCAAATTCCAGTTTTCAATCTTGTAAATTTCTTCTGTTCTAACTGATTTGTAGATAGACGCATGGTGGATGTTATACTGTACGAATCTATGCTGTCGTCCCTTTTTCAATCCTAAAAACTGATCCCTGGTATCTTGAGATGCTTCTATTTAAGTGAGGATCACGAGATGCCCTTGTAGAACTTCTGAACACACGAGGAACTGTTGGTTTACTCAGCAACCACTTGTGAGAAGCACAGCGTGCTGGTTTGCTTCTTTTCTGAACATGGTCTCCTGCAACTGAAGCAAAGGAGCTTGGTTTCTCCTGCACCTTCCTGATTTCTATGATAAGATCGACTGTTAGCAATCAGCTCACAGTGGAAAAAGTTCTGAAGGACAAGAAAGAAAGTTCGAGGGGCCAATCTGGGTTACATTTTTTCTTTTGACGAATGAGAATTTCGTTTTTGCTTAGCCAAGACAAAGAAAAGGACAACCACTTTCCTAGTGTCAGCGTTAAAAAAGAACTGATTATTTCAGTTCATAGTGTATGGAGAATGAGAGCTTCGAACCTTCTGTTAAAGACAAGTAACCCTTCAAGCACTTGATGAGCAAGGCATGGCTTAACAAGCACTTGATGAGCAAGGAATGGCTTAACATGTGAATTACATGAAATGCTATACAACACTATGTTAGTTTTATTTGAGCGCTTCAGATTTTGCTTCAGTTTAACAAATTAGAAACTAAACTTGGATCAATCAACTTGTAGCAGAAACAAGCAAAACCTCAATGCAGACTCTAATGACTGCTTCCCTACCTTAGTGAGCTGATCCGAGCACCCACTGTTCATGTCCGGCTCACTCATGGGCAGGAACTGACTTTCAACTTTCAAAGTCTTGTAAAAGCTGATCATCCAGGTCGAGTGCCCAATCGAGTGTTTGACTTTCCTATTTGGTGACCAAGGTTAAAAAACATCTTTCACATATTTCGCGTTTATAAACTGTGACTAAATTTCTTGAGGTACATGTTGAAAATGTCGTGTTCTAGTTGCCCCTAGATTTAAACATCTGTGTTCCTTCCTTTTCCACCAGTAATATCTTTTTATATTAGATTTTGGGGTCTAGTTTATAAAACTTGGCTTATAATTAAACCAACTAGATGGGTATCTAGGCTATTTTTAGTCGACTTGATCTTAATCAAAAAGCATATACCACCATCAGCTTAGAGTCAACTTGATCTTAATGAAAAAGATATATATACCATCCCTTGGAGAATCCACCCAGATGCTCGATTAAAATACTGTTTTCACTATCTCACGTTGGGCTTGTTCGAAAAGAACATACATTTTTTATGGGTAAAACTCATTTCTTCTCTCGACAAGTCATGACCAGGCATGAATGAAATTTTCTCCCTAAAGTCGTGCCTTTTGTGCCTGTCGTCCTTATCGGACGTGTCTTTTATCCCGGTGAAATAAAATAGTTCAACATTATCTCGGCCACACTTTTCTCATTCAAACACGGAGAAAGATGCCTCATGAAAGTGAATCTTCTCAAGACTTCGCGTCATCGGACGCCTCTCCACCTTGCACAGGTGTGGAGAAAAATCGCCCTCTCAAAGAGGGCTACGTTTTTCTTTTTCTCAAGATGAGGATAAGATGAAGTTAAGCGGTCCCGAAAAAATATTAAGATAATTTATCTTCAGAACATCCGAACATGGTCCATGGGATCACAGAACATCTCAAATAATAGATATAAACAACGTACCATGCGTCAATTTGGTCTAAAAGAAGGACGATATTACAGAAAAGGTTTTACTCGGTTTGAGATATCGAACACGGGATATTGGTTTCAAGAGAATTATTGATCAGAATCTCCTTCCACTTTTCTGATCATCGGGTCTAGGAGATTGCGGTGGTTGGTTGATGGCAGTCGCCAGCGACCATCATCGTTTCTTTCTAGTTATTTCTTGTTACATACAATTTTTTTGTCGGTAACGTGATCCACGGTTCTGTAGTAGCGCCAAAAGCTCGTGGGCACGACTCGTGATCTTTTGCCTCGTAAAAAGTTGAAATAGGAGGGGTGAAGCCAACCGTCGACACTCGAGACTCGAGACAAGAGAGAGAGAGATTGAGAGCAAAGAGCAGTTCGGCAACCATGGTGGAGGAAAGCCCGACGAGGATCATGGTGGGCGTGAACGAGTCGACGGTGAAGGGTTATCCCTACCCTTCCATCAGCAGCAGGAACGCATTCGATTGGGTGATCAAGAAGATAGTCCGTCCACGAAGCCCCTCCGCCTCCCACTTCAAGCTCCTCTTCCTACACGTCCAGGTCACTGACGAAGATGGTACCAATCATTTCCACTTATCTTTCGTTGCCTCTCCATTCTCTTTCATCTGCTTTCCTTCTAGTTCTTGGTACTTCTTTTTCGGGTCTCCCTCTGCCTCTCTCTCATGAATCTTGCTGTCTAAACGCGAGTTTTGATGAATGATTTTATTGTAATCGGAACCTTTTTCCTCCGTATCCCGTGGGTGTATTTTCCCCATACGGGAACGCCGATCTCGGTTGCGGTTGCCAAATGTTTTTTGAAGGATTGATGTTCTTGGAGTTTTTTGTACTCTCGATGTTATTTGCTTCGTGCTTCTTGGATTGTTTTTTGTTTATGTAGGAATGTTGGTTTCTGGTGTTCTTGCCAATGATTTTGATCTATTATCGTTGTTGGTAAATTCTGATGTGCATATCTTTGCTTTGTAGCTCTTGATCCTCTCCCCATCGAAACGTCTGTTTATTCTTAGTTGTTTCTTGTCCAGTTTGCACGTTTGTTTCCAGTGTTGTTGCCAAAAAATGTCAATCGGCTATTGGTGATCCAACTAATCTTTGTGTTATACATTTGGGCTATATAAGAATGTTCCTTTCTGAAAAAAATCGTATCAACAATTTGTTCTTTCTACCAATTTATGGAAGGATGATGGATATCGCGTCCCCTCATCCTTTCTGAACTGCGTATCCCTGACGTTGGACCGCGGATTTATTAGTTATTTCCTTTGTTTTTTCTATTTGTGTTCCGCGTTGATATCTATGTTTTCATCAGTTTAATTAGATCTTGTAACATTTTCCTTTTTCTGAAATGTAAAATTGCGATTTCTAGAGCTTCTTTACCGGTCACTAATTCTTGAAATTGTTCTTTGTCTGTATGTCCTTGGTATTTTATATTGGGTACGTGACCTTTTGATTTTTTTTATTCTAATCACATTAAGAATTTATCTCACAAGAACTCTAATTGAATTAAGGAATGCTGCCGTTCGCTCTTTCCTCAGCAGAATAAGGAATAAAGGATACAGGAATTGAGGCTGAGGCTTTCTATGAATGGGGGAAGCCGATGTTGTCTTTACCAATTTGGAAGGAACAGAAATACTAAAATAATTGCTGAAGGGATTGTATCTGTTTGAACGTGATGGAGGGAAGGTGCTGGAGTGAAGCTTTTTTGTACTTGCGTTCACTTGGAATTGCATTAGGTGACAGATGCATTATGAAGAAAGGCATTAGGCGTCACTTTTTTTCCCCTATCAGGACCCTAAAGAAGAATGAGAAAAGATGCAAATTTGCAAGATCTAAACTAAAAAATAGGAACTTTATATATATATATATATATATATATATATATATATATATATATATATATATATATATATATATATATATATATATATATATATATATATATATATATATATATATATATATATATATGTTTGAACTCTTGTCATTTCTTGGTGTTTGAAATATGTTGAAATTTACACATCAAGAATTTTCACAAGAACAAGATGTTTGACAATGCTTTGGGGTTTGGTACTGCAATAGTGCCAATAACATTGGTTCAGTTGACTGTATCTTTACGAAATCTTCTTTGTTTGACGCTGTAGGAGATAATGAAGTGCTAAAGTGATATGATGTATACTAGAGATGCATCATCCCTGTCTATAATTAAGTTTTTAGGTTCCCTTGTTTTGAAGTTCATGGATAATACTTGATTCAGGCATTGCTTCTAATGAAACTTCATCTTCCAATAGAATGGTTGTGTCGATTAGATGGCCTGACTATTTCATCTTGCTGTCCTTCTCAGATGAATGTTTATGTGGAACATTGCTATTGATTTTGTTTGACTTTCTGATCAAGTGATTCCATGCTTTCTCTGATTTGATTAACTTAATATATGGTTTCCTTATATATAATAACTTGTGATGGATGAATACTTGATGACATAGTTGTGCGTTTGATTACATGTAGGATTTGATGACATGGATAGTGTCTATGCATCGCCAGATGACTTCCGTGATATTAGGCACAGGGACAAAGTTAGAGGGCTTCATTTATTGGAGTACTTTGTTTCACGCTGCCATGAACTTGGAGTAGGAACACTTGGCTTGATCCATGAGTTTGGTTCTATTATTCTATTATATGTTAATAACATAATTCTAGCCTTTGTATGGCAATAATTACCTATGGTTCTCAACCTTGTAAACTGTCCACTTTATTAGGAGTTCCTTTTAACATGAAATATGTTATTTTCAATGCTTGAAGGTTTCTTGTGAAGCATGGATGAAGCAAGGTGACCCGAAAGAGGTTGTCTGCAGTGAAATAAAGCGTGTCCAACCTGATCTTCTTGTTGTCGGCAGTCGTGGACTGGGTCCATTTCAAAGGTAATTTTAGACCATAACTAGTGGAAAACAGCTCCTAAAGTCTTCAAAAGGTGCCTGGCAAGATTTTTACCTCAAGACATCTCAGTCAAGGATTCCCCTTGCGTCTTTGGCTGTTTGATGTTCTTGTGTTATTTCAGATGCATGTGATGTTTTTCAGTTAATATAATTTTAATCACCTGGTAATCTTGTTCACTCCTTAGAGATTTTTATCTGGAATTCCAGATCTATAGTTTGATAAAATGTCAAGCCTTGTCTCTCCATACATGATTTTGGACTAAGTTATTGTTGTCATGCAGAAGTGACAGTATCATGTATTCTTCTATGAAATTCTTTTAGAAGATTTTAGTCGGAACTGATACTGTCAATTGGACTGACGAAGTCCTATTTGCTTATGCACATTGTTAAATGTTAGGTTTAAGTATCCCTCTGCCAGTTGGTGTCTTGGTGAGCGACTGAGCGCCTATTGTCGTTAGGCTTTTCTTTATTGTATATGTTTCTCTTTTTTAAGAGCAACTGGAACATTTTGGATGAGATAAAATACTACTAATTTTTAAATGTATCTGCATTCTGTTCACTGCTGGCTTTATCAAACTAATGTAACCAGAGAAGAAAAACAATCCATAATGATTTTGAGTTGTCTAGTATGTCGGAAATCACAGAATCACAGTCAAGGTCTTGATTTGCATTTGTATACTTATAATGGTAGTAAAGTACCTTGTCAGTCTAAGATGTAGATAGCTAGACATCCTGGCTAGTGCGGTCAGGAGCATTGAAATAGACCAATAAAAGGATATCTGCTTGTGCTTCCAGTGATCTGCAATTATTTTGTATCTGATGGATGAAGGATGTGGACTTTATGATTATACTTGGTAATTGTTATATATCATATGTGTAGTATAGAGCATGAAATGGTGCATTTTTTAGACAGTATTAATGAGTTATTTTAAGGGCTCAGGGACAAGCTGAATGAACCAAAAAAGTGCATATATGAGCTCAGTTATTGATTCAGTTATGGCTTGAAGGCAGCTCATGTTTGTCAAGAAATAAGCCTGGCTTGTTCAAGTCACAAACATTGCTTGTTCATGCTACGCTTATAATCTGTTTAAGATACAACGTGGAGCGCTACAACTTCACTCTAGCTATAGTTCACAAGGCTGTGTATCTCATTTAGCTTGTGAAATATTATAAACCAACTTGAACTTAAAATTGCAAGTCCCATTATCTTGAGGCTTTTATGAGTTTACTTAAGCACATGGATACATTTAGGTAACAACTTAATTGTCTTATAAATAAAATTTTAAATTGGTGAATCAGCTAGAAATGCAACAATGTAGGGCAGTTGGGCTGAACAAATCCATGATATTCATCCTCCATTCACCAATCATGGGAGATACCTGGGTATCACTATTGGATGGCTTCGCCGGGGTTTATGTGTGGTTAAACTAAACCAATTTTAAAGTATTAACCTAGTCGAAACATGATACAAAACATGGAATACTTACTCGTACCTGCAGTGGATGAAACAGTCTGGAATCAAGTGTTTCCAGTCCAATCCACTGATTCTGCTGATAGAGAACCTATTCCTCTAGGTTTTGGCTGCATTTGGGTCCTTGAAACTTGACCTGTTTCTTGGCGAACTGAATCAACTTGGATGATTCTCGAGTCTACTTGCTGGCGTTTGCCAACTATGGGTCAGGTTGATGCATGCTCAGAGATATATTGTCCATTCATATCTATTTGGAGGTACAATGATACATGTGAAAGTAGGAGCCTTCACAATTGTTGCCAATAAGAAGGCTTCACAAATCTATCACTTCAAAGTAGTTAATCACAAATATTGGTAACCATTCACTTTTCACACTTAGGAGGAATGTAATCTCACTCACAATAACTAATGAAAAAAGGCTTTTATTATGTCCCTAATAGCATAAAAAAATGCATTGTATACAATGGGGAAATCCCCTTATTTACATTACGTGGGGACTCCAAAGAATCATTGGGAGTTCCGAGTGGCTAGGTAACTAACCATTAGACTTTCCAGGTGGACTGACCAAATACCAAAATGCTCTTTGGCATTTCATTTATTATTTCAAATGAAAAATAAATATACATCAATATATTGACAAACATATGCATATGTATGATATGACAATACATATATATGTGTATGTGTATATACATATATTATAGCATATATACAGAGATGTATTTTTTCATAATTTATTCCATACTTCCGACTATATCTTAGGCAACTTATATTGCATTGTATCTCTCTAATAATCCATTGATTTTGGTCTTCATCTTGTAGATCCACCTACTATCTTTAGGTATCTACGTTTTGAGTATATTGCCTCGTTCCTAGTTGGGCATTTTTAGCTTCATCTAGGAGTTAGACTTTCTGTAGATCATAATGGCTGCGAAGTTTGAATTATTGTATGGAGCAAAGGACACGTAAGAAAATCAGCGATGGTCTACTGATTATAGTTGTTCTCCTAACTTCAATTACCCTATTTTGTCTTTTTATTTGGTAAGCATTAATTTTGAGGTTCTACTCTATGATTAGGTCTCTGCCAATGTTATCTGTATCGTACGATACGAAAGTCATTTGAGATGAACCCTCCTCCTTAATCAGTTTAAAAATTCTAAGAGGAGTCCATTGCTTGGAAACAGGATAATTCTGATGTGAGAACGGAAGTTTTTATATTTTTCCAACCATGTTATCAAAATAAGTATAATATTTGTCATTAGAGAATTTTCCGAAGTTGGATTTCTTGTGATTTTTTTTTTCTGCCATTTTTTTTTTACATCTTTCGCCAAGGCAGTCCAGACAGCAGCTTGTCTTTCATCACATGCATGCTCACCATGAGACGATGGACGTCTTTCTCTGCAAGGTGGCACAAACTCAAATACCATTTAAAAATAGAAGTCTTTACAAATAATATTATTGATAATAAGGCATGATAATTATATCACTCAAGGTATTTAGTCGCTAAAATGTTGCTTAATCATTCTTTAATCACACTTAAAGAGGATACAATCATATAATCACACTCACAATCAATAACAAAATTGCCTTTTAGTATATCCCAGTCACACTCACAATCAATAATAAAACGCCTTTTCAGTATATCCTAGATAGCAGCGAAGGATGTATTGTAATACCATGGGGGAGAGCCTCTTATTTGTAATATATGAGGGTTGTAGACAGCTTACTGACCAAATACCAAAATGCCTTTGGGGCATTTAGTGTATTACATCGGATGAAGAATAAATAACAAAGAAGAAGAAAAATTGCAATAAAACAAGGACAAAATACATTAAAACGTATACATACATCTAATACATACATACATATTATATATATATATATATATATATATACATACATACATATACACACACACATTTCATTTCATTTTCAAATTTACATGTAGTCATGTATTGCGTTATGTATATACATATATATTTAACAGAGTATACTTCTGTCGTTCAAGAATGGATATATTGTACACAGCCATACAACTGGTCATGCAGAATAAGTTTAGGGATCTATTATCAATACTAGAACTTATAAATTGGTGGAAATTGTGGATCATTGCCATGACATGAGAATTTTGCTCTCGGGTTTAGTTGTTCAGAGCCAAACATCAGCTTAGCTAGGTTGGAACGACCTAATCACATGTTTTAGAGCTTGATGATCTGCATCAGATCCAATTAGAAGCCTTATGACAGGTACTGACTTTGTTGAGTATGTTGCATCAAGTTATAGGGGTACGCAAGGTTCGGTTGAATTGGTTAGTAAGGCTAAGTAGTCTAAACGGGAGATGTTGTCTTCAAGGTAGGCTTCATGCCGTTGCTTAAGGTATCTATCCTAATGCCTTGTGTTCTCCTTGCACATGATCTTGATACAGTAATATGAATCCCCTAGCGAAACTATAATATGGAGAACCTTATAAACTATAATAATGTGGAAAACATGTTGCTTGAGGTTTCTTTTTCCTTCAGGGTTTTGATCGTTCTTTATGATAACAAATCTGGGTGCTGGCTTAAGGGATGTACAGCATTTGTACTCATGTTTGGCAAATTTTCCTTGTTTTCTCTTACAGGGTATTTGTTGGAACAGTGAGCGAGTTCTGTACGAAGCATGCAGATTGCCCAGTGGTTGTTATAAAAAGGAAGGTAAATGAAACACCAGAAGATCCAGTCGACGATTAGCATCCTGCATTGTTTCTACGGGTGTTATTTACAGTCCACTGTGCAAATAGGCAATTCATTTCACTGGTGTTTGTGTACATAACTCAAATCTGTGAACTGAAGGCTTGCTGCGCCAGGTTAATGCCTGCTTCTCTGACTTGGCTTGTTCAGTGTTGTGGAACTTGCTTTGCTTCTTTTGTTTATGGTGAGCTACACTTTTCATCTTGGCCATGCTCTTCTCCTCCCCTCCTCTTTCTCCCCTAAGATTATCATAGCATGCGTCAACTTTGAAAGGGTTGGTGTCTAATATTTTAATCAACAACTGGCTTGCAACGGTGGGTATTTGTTCTCTTCCAATTCCTATTTTTTTGCTTAGTAAAAACTTGCCAATGACCCCTCAACAAATGAGCGAATAATGGATCAACCTTGTCTTTTTTTTTAAATGTTAAACACAAGCTCACTTTTCCCTCTATTTTTCAAGTAACAATTCTTTACTTGAAAAATACTAAAATAATCATTAAATGACGAAATTGTGCTCTTAATTCGAACTTATTTTTAGAAAAAAAAATATCTTGGTTGTTCTGCCCTCGCCGCCGGCGTGGTGAGGGCTGAGCATTGTTTAATTTTTATTTGCTAAAAGATGACTATAATTATTTTAATATTTCTTCAATGCAGAGAAGTTGTTTATAAGAAATAAAAAAAGAAAATCGAGAGCGCCTGTTTGACGTTCTTAAAAAAATGTCATCTTACTTTTTCGTGTGCAAGCTGAGAGTATAAAAAAGATAAAAAAACAGAACAATTCAGTGCATCAAGAGTATCAAGAACGCAGCATTTTTCTCACCAAACGAGCGATACAAAGTATGTAATGTCGAGAATTTTTTCCCAAGTTGAATTTACCTCACATGTATGGTCCAACTCATCGATGTCTATGTTTCATGGATGTATTGTCCAGCGATATGAAACTGCAATGTTGGTATCCTATTGATGGTTCACGCCAGTTCTATACAAATTGAATAACGAATCCAAATGATCAAGACGACACATTTTAGGAAATCCACCAATTCAACAGAAGGAAATCCATACATGAACAACTAAAAATAATCTAAAAAAAAATAAAAATGAGTAGCACGTCACAGATTATTCTTGTATCGACCAACAAATCAAATCAATACGTCATCAATTTGATTAGAATTAGCTGGTGAATGTTGCTTTATTGCAGCATTTTCTAAGTTTTGGTTTATGCATAGAATGCCCTTTATGGGCATTAATGTACCATCCTTTTCATGATAATGGCCACCCACATGGGTTTTACGCTGAATCGACAGGCTTTTCACGATGGCAACTTAACAAGACTAAATTCGTGTTTTCCCAAACACTTGTTGAAACGTTAATGCCATGTATCAGGAAACACAGGTTGCATGAGATTTGTGTTTCACTTTCTTGTGTCCCAAACAAACACGTCCTTTGGGTCTTTTTTCAATACCAAAACATTGCACGAGAAAAGAACCAAAGTCGCGTGTGCATTGTTCTTCTTCTTTCATTTTTTTTCCAAGGAGAAATTTTTCCCAATTTTGCCTTGCCTTCAAGCTGTTTCTGAACTGGGTAGAGAGTGATACAATTGTCAACTAATGCGCAGTAGTGTATGAAAATTGAACTAACATTGAACTTTCATATCATTGGAGGCCGAGCCAAAAATTTTACATGAAGAGAGCTGAAATATAGTTTCAAAATTTTGATTGACAAACACCGGAATATTATTTTTTAAAATTTTAATATAAAATAAATGAAAATTTTTAAAATTTATATAATTTTTTTTTAAAAATTAGGAGTGACCCCAGGCACCGCCAGGCCATCAGAATTAACTATGCTGAGCCCCCTGGGGTACCAAAAAATGAAGATAACAGGTTCGATTTGCATACGCCCGACCTGGTTTTGGATCTGATAAAGAAGTCTAGTTGTGATTATCAATTGGATCTGGAACTAGGTTTGGTGGGTAGCTGAGTCTGCACACCCAGAAGAAATCTCAGCCCGTTGACCCCATTTTACTGGTAAGTTCTGCTGTTTCATTAAATGGACTGCAATTGAGATCTGAATGAAGCCGAGTCCCCAGTTGATTTAGGTCGAGTCCAATTAGGTCGATAAAAAAAAAAAGTTTGCTGCATCTTTAAAATTCACTAGATATGCTTAAATCTGGATTTTTTTTTTTTTTACGTAATCTATGAGGTAAGAAGATTGGTTCGAATGTCGTTTATCTCTCAAGTAAATGCCTGTTTCCTTACTGATTTTGATCGAGAAACCAAATTTTTTCGAAGGTAAACCGGCGTCTGCGGCACGCCTTAGAAATGGGAGAGTTCGCGGCTGATGTCCTGTCTTGCCGCAGAGGGAATGGGAGGGAAGGAGGAGGCCTAAGTAGTGACAAAAGGGAGAAATGGGGCCCGCTTTCATGGAAGGAATCAAGTCATCAACACAGCTAGCAGCCTTGATATTCTTATTGTAATTATATATAGTATGTGGGGAAGTGACAGCGAGAGTGAGAAGGCAGAGGGGGGAGAAGGAAGAAGGTGGGGGGAGACAGGCAGAGATAGAAAGAAAGAGCTGCTGCCCCTTCGCTTCTCCCTACTACTACTGTCTGGAGCATGGCGGCAGACGACCCCTCTCTCACTAGATGGTCCTTCCAGGTTCTCTCCCTCTTTCCCTCTCTAGTAATTCTGTTGTCCCATCTTCAGGTTGGGTTGTAGAGGCTTTTGATTGTTCCTACTCCTTTCTGGAACAAGCTGACCTGAAAGGGGCCGTTCTTTTCTTTGTGGGGGTCTTAGGAAACGACCAAGTTCTCTTTGCGTGCAATAGAAATATGGAATCTAACTATATGTGTGTGCATGTATGGGGAGCAATTCTGGGTGCTTGTGCTAGATGACGCTTTGTTCGTGTGAGTCTTGTGAATTCCAAACCGAGTAGGTTTCTTTATTTGCCGTTTTACAGTTTTAGCTTCAGTGGCTCGTGTAGTGCGTTCGATCTTCCGATGACCTCATTAAGCACTTAATTGGTAAAAGGCGTCAATAAGAATTTGATAAGAAAAAGAAAATGTTGGTGCTGGGTTCATGTATTATCTTTTCCTTTTCAAAGAATTGCTTGTTTTCCTTTTCAAATTCTTCCAAAAATGTGTATGGGGTCAAAATTTTTAGGTTATTGTAATTCGTCATTTGACTTGTTTATTTATCTTATGCTTAATTGGTTAAACTGCTGTTTGGTAATTAATTATCCTACATTTTGTTTCTTGTTAGTTTAAAGGTCCTAGAAGATGAACAGAGGAATTTCTTTTTCTTTTCTTTTTTTTTGGGTAAATCTTGGGGAGAACTAGTCCATATTAGAGTTGACCAACAAAGTTTAGGGACTTGGGATGTGTGTGTCAAAAATCAAGGAAGACCAAGGAATTTGACAGGATAGGTATTCATGGTCAAACATATGTGTCCCATGATTGCTTGGGCCATTTTTGGCAATGAGCGATGGCTATTTAGACCATCAGAACAATGCTTTCATATCATAGACAAAACTGGGAAAAGAATTTGACTTCATGGATAAAAAATACTGAATTATATAGAACTTGAATATAATTTGGAGTCCTTTTGTTTCACAATCTCCACATGTGTGTGTGTGTTGCACTCATCATAAGAAATACATTGTCAAAATTAGCGGTTCTTTGTTGCAATATTTTGAAACTCAGCATAAAGATGCAAGAAATGCATAAATTTATGAATTACCTCATTTTGAAGATTAATTGCAGCTTTCAAATTCTGAAATTCGGATATCTCTCTCCAGGATTTTGAATTTTTCTATGATGCCAAATTCGGCCTGAAGAGAGAAGAAGATTCGGTGCAAGATGAGAGAGAAAATCAAGCTAATTGTAGGGCATCCGAAAACGGTTACACAAATGGAACAGCCCAACAAGATGGGCACGTGAAGAATTTATTTGATATGGCAAGCTATGAACAATTTCAGGCAAGTTATATACACGCACACATATATATGAGAATTCTATGTTGCTATGTGTCAGATGTTGGCGATTGCAAAAAATTAAAAATTTGTCGCTGAAAGTACCATGAATTGTTGCTGAAAATACCATGAACCTTTGTTGCATCACAAACCATTGCTAATACTCATGTGGCAGATGTCTTTTTAGTGGTAGATTTTTAATTTTTAGCCGTCCGGCAACATAAAACTCTCCTATATATGTGTCCTTACTTACTTAGTCAGTTACTTGCTTCTTGCACTTGCACTTGATTTTTTCATAGTTCTAAATTGAAATAATTAGTCTTAAATAACTGCTGAGAAAAGTAATTTTTTTTTTCAAGAATTTCTTATAACTAATAGCCTTTTGTGTAATATCAGGGCTCACAACAGCTTCCCAGTGGTCTTCCAACTAGTTCAGAAACACTGTATGTCTCACATTGCAATTCTGCTCTTTAGATTGTTTACAACAAAATGATTTCAAGTATAGACATGTTTTTTTATTGTGTTGCGGATGTTTATCATCACTATTTGTCAGATTTGATAATGTTGAACTGAGATGCTTTATGAATTAGCAGATTTTGAGTAGTTTATATAGTTCCACTTGTGCTTCTAACTTGCTTGTAGGTTTGTCATGGTTAAACTGAACAATGGGATAAAATGTGTCATGCATGTTAACTTATGTGAACTTATCAAGTCCACAAGTGGAACCATGATTATGCAAGGTCACGTTTTACTGAAGCAACTATGAAGAAGAATCCTTCACCACTTATTTATTTGTTTACCTATTTATGCAATAAGTTTCACAACCTATTCATTTGTTAACTTATTTATGCACCAAGTTCAATTTTTTCCCTTCATTTCAGGAAAAGAAAATGTTGTAGTTTAATCCTTCATGAATAAATCTTATCTGAGTAATCCACTAGCTTCAAAGTACTCTTTTTCCAAGGTTTTATCAGGAGATAATATAAGTGTACTTTTACCATGTAATCTAAATATATAACATTCACAGAAGCAATATATTATCCTTTTCCAGTCACTTCTTAGTCATTCTAATTATGTGATCGCCATGTGCATCAAGTTAGGGCTACATTGCAATTAAACATAAACTGTCATAAGTACAGCTGGGAAATTCAATATGTCTGATTGTTTCTGTCATACATCTCCCGTTTGGATATTTTTGCATTTGCTATTCTTAGTTCTTATTTATAAATAATAAACAAACACAAAATAATTGGGTATAGGCCCAACCTATATTGTTAAAAGGAAATAAATTCTATGGAACTTAACCAAATTAGTAATTTAGAACATGTTACATCAGAATTTGCTAGCTATTAGTAAATATTGTTTTGCCTTCTTCTTAACCATTTAGTTGACTTTACTCCACTATCAATAATAATTGCTGATATTTTTCTATGCAGTTTCTTGAGAAAGTTTTTTGCAAGTTTTTTTTTCCTATTTTGTTCTTTTCAAGAATATCTCTAGAATTCAACAGGTAACAGAAATTTTGTGAAATTATGAAATTTCTACTGTTTTTCTTAGAATATTGACATTCAGAAAGATTTTCCAGATTATAAAAGAAATAAAAATAGAAGGCATATGTTTAAATAAACAAATGATTCTTTTGTATAAAGGGAAAATATCTTGTTTTCATTTTCTGGAAACATTCAGCAAACATTGTGAGCCATTCCTGATATTACTGATTGTAGCTATTTCAGTGATAACTGATAAACCTGTGTTTTTCAGAATATCATTGGTATTGGAACTATAACATTTGGAGGCCAGTTTCTATTTGATTTTGCTAGATTCTAATAGTTTGAGATATTCTATTATTTTCCTTTTTGATTACTAAAAAAATTAGTTGTTTTTTGGAATTTTGGATGATGATTCTCTATTGGGGGAGTTTTCACTAGGTTATTGAGCTTCTATTGTGTATTCATCTGTTGAGCTTTCTATACAACAACAATGCACACTACCATGTAGAAACTATTCTTATTCTTGTGTACTGTGGGTGTGAAATTGTTGTATGTATTGGTGATTGTTCTTTTTTATTAGTGGCCAGATCTTACTGATTTCAACATCACTTTCTGCATTTTGGAAGAACCTGCTAGTTGCCCATGTGGTTGTGTTTATATATATATATATATATATATATATATATATATATATATATATATATATATATATATAAACTCTGTCTCATGCTTCCATATGATTTCATTGTATTGGTTGTTGATAGCGGCACTTACTTCCCTGTTTTGTAGACCAAAATCACTACTTCCAGCTTATGAGTCTGCTGAAATGCGTACACTAGCCGAGAGTCTCACCAGGTAATTTTCAAGTGAGACTACTGATCTCAACCAGTTCATTTGGAATTTTCATTGTGAACATGCCTATTTGTTGTCCCATTTTCATGCTCTAGAATACTAGTTATGCTTTGTCTACTTTTCTTCCACAGGGATATCATCCGTGGGAGCCCAGATGTAAAGTGGGAGAGCATCAAAGGCTTGGAGACAGCAAAACGTCTACTGAAAGAAGCTGTCGTCATGCCTATTAAGTATCCTAAGTACGTGGTTAATAAAGATGAGTGTGTGACTGTGATTGCCTTATAGTGTATTAGTGACAATGTGTAGCATGGTGGCTAAAAAGTTGTTCCAATGTCCAACTTTTTTTTTTCTTTTTTTTTGTGCTGCTATTTTATTTATTCCTTGTCTCAGTCCATACTTATTTCTAAAGGATTCCCTGGATTGCCTCCTGTGTTGATTTAGTTATTGTGTCATTATCTGGTGAGTCTTGTTGCTGGCGGAGCTTTGGAGCCATTTTCGTCTCTCTTCTAGTCCGTGGAGGTTGTTGCAGCCATTTAGACGACTAATCTTTATGTCTGATGAATGAAATGCGTTCAGGTCTTGTCGATTGTGGTGCTATCATTGACTATGCAAGTTCATGTGTGGATGAAATACGAAATGCATTCAACCATAAATTATTTTTATTGTCATTGCTTATTGTTACACCAAGAAAAGAAGTATAAGCAGGAGAGCCGATCTTCCTACAAATTATTACTACTGTTGTTTCCGTGTTATACTCCTTTGCTTCTGCTGTTCCTCTTTGTGTTCTTCATGTCAATTTTATTGTTCCTGTTCTTTGTATGTCATACTTCTTTGCTCTCGTTCTCTCTATGATTATAGCTCCATCATTTGTTATCTCTGATTGGCTGCCACTTTTAGTTTATGGTTGTTTTAGAACTTTACTTTCTGTCAGATTGTAGGTGAATTAAACTTTTCAATATGCTTGTTAGGTACTTCACTGGACTTTTATCACCATGGAAAGGAATTCTGCTTTTTGGTCCTCCAGGAACTGGAAAGGTACGTACTTCTCCACATCTAATCATTCATCCAGAGTCTTAGATTAATTTGAGCTTGACTTTGCACGTACTTAGCCATAGTTGTTCAGACAATTAGTAGATCAAGCGAACAGCCCAGTGGTATAACTTATAAGGCTATAAGCCTTATCACCCAGAATTTGTTAACTTTAAACCAGATACTTTGTTCTAAATGGTATGTAGTGTTTATTTTGTGCATGATATGGTCCGTGTGTGTGTGCATAACATTTAGTAACAGACGGTTTGTTTGTGTGAGGTGGAGTATAGATGTGAGCTGCAATGTGTTTTACTGGGAAACCTAAAAGACCATTAAGCTACATTTGGATAACATTTAGGAACAGAAGAGTTTGATTGAGGTGGAATATAAGACCAAGCTGAGAAGCATTTTACAGGGAAAGGCTAAAAAATCATTGAGCTACACTTCATAAAACTATTTCCTTAATTTAGTCGTTGATACAGGAATGTTTTGCTACACTTCTCAATGGAAATTATGTCTCCTCCTTACTTTAGTAGTTTAGTTATTGATACAAGACTATTTTAGTTACATTTCTTGCTACTATCAGATGTTCCTGAAGAGACTATTTGACGTCAAATTTTATGGATGTATCTCCTGAAGGCCAAACATGATATACAAAGAAATGGAAGTTTCTAAGGTTCAATGATGTGCAAGTGAATCATGTCCATGTGGCTGTAGTTTGACTCTAGTATGATGGACCTCTCCCATTCTACAGCTTTAGCTGTGTGTGCTGTTGCATCAGCTACAACCCTCTACCTCCTGTTGCCTATTGGTCAATATGATGATCGTTGTCTCTCCTCTTCTGCTTGGGAAGTCTGTAACTTAGAAACTTCGATGATGAATCTCCACTCTCAAAATTTTTAATCTTGAGAGAAATAAGGGGACTTGAGATAAAACCGCTGGACAAATTTGAGTACTGAATTGGTTGTTTTCACAGGCCTTTTGTTATTTAACCATGGCTGCAAGATCATCATCTTTCTGAGGTAATTTATTTTTAGTGAGCAATGCCTAACTGGCCATCAAATGCTAGCTGAAAGATAGTTGAATCAGACTTATTTGAACTGCTGAGGGGGTGTGGCTGTACTATAGTACTGGAACAGCATCTTGGATTCTCAGGTTGCTGACATACTCACATGATTGCCATGACTACAATGTTTGTGTTTTCTTTTTCAATTAAAGTTCTTCCGTCGTTTTCATCTTTTCACTTTTGCTACATGAGCTTCTGATGTGGAATGAGTTCTTATCCTTTTTTGCAGACAATGCTTGCTAAGGCTGTTGCAACAGAATGTAAAACTACATTCTTTAATATATCTGCATCATCTGTTGTCAGCAAATGGCGTGGTATGGAAAATATTTGCATATTCCCATTTTATTTTCCTGTTCTTTGTGGGATTTGGGACAAGTTTGGCTATCCCATCATGTTCGTCTGGCACGATATGTGGGCAAAGTGGATGTACTTTGGAAGCCAGCCAATTGATGCATTACCCTATGGTATCTTATTAAAAAGTCACTTGTTGGCAATTTGTTGTAGGATAGTGCTTCTAGAATTCTAATTTTCTATTCTCTTGCCAGAATCGGTGTTATCCGTATTGTACGATACAGATGACTCGTCTAGGTGAAGAAAACCCAGACGACGCGGGTTCATTACGCGATCGTATCGCGCGTGTATCGGGTGTATCATACGATACCCATGATACACCCTGTATCTTATGATGCGGGGTTAATATTTAAAAAAGGCCCCAAGGTCCCCTTTTTGCTTTATTCTTTTAAACCGAGACCCTCTCTTTATACTTCTCTAAAGCCAGTGAGAGGGAGAGATTTTGCTGTTTTCTTCGAAAAATTGCTGATTTGAGGAAGAAACCATCAATTTGATGAACTTGCGGTGTAGTTTACTAAACTCTCCAACACTCTAAAGTCTAAACTCGTATGTGATAGATGCTCTTTAAAATTGTGATTGATCATGAATGTTTTAATATATTATTTTGAATATCTTAGTCGTATTTTTCATTTTTTGGATTTGTTGTTTATGAATGATGAATGATATTAATGTTCTTTATGTGTGATGAGTTTTTTTTTTGAAGTACATTGTTCTTAATTTTCTGATTTTTTGGCTGTTTTGCTGATTTTTTACTAATTTTTTAAATATTTTTAATTAAAAAACAATTTTGTGGTACATTTATGGCACGTTACGATACGGCGTATAGGTCAGCCTGACCAATACACGACATGATGCACCAGTGACCACATTGGCTAGAATATTAAAATCAAATGACTTAGTTACTATAACAAAAACTGGACGTTGAGTACTGAATTACTTTTGCAAATTGAGCAAGGACAATCAACTGCACAAGAAAATATAAATATAGAAAGCTAATAATCCCTAGTCATACTGGTTGTAGACTCCACAATGCTTCCTCACCCCACCTACCCCTCCCAAAGCAAGTCTTTTCCCACATATATTGTTGGTTGTTGGTTAGCTTATAAATTGGTTAACTGTCTCCTTTTACTACCTTGATGACTGAGCCATCTGGGCAATGAGCATTCTCCTGTGTTGCAATTAAAAAACACACTTTTCTCTGACACATTACGTGTATTCCTTTATTATTTTGCTTTGTGAATAACAAAGAAATTCTTGTTTTTTTCAATTAAAAGGTGCACCTTCATTCTCAGAGAGATAACATGTTGTTTTTCACCATCAGCTGCATCTTTTTGGCTGAAACCTGAAAGGTTGGCCAAGGGAAATCCATAATTGAAGAGAAATTTTCTCAGTTGACGAGCCTGATGATAGATGTAAGAGATGTAATGAGAACATACTTGATGAAGTGAGTGTGGGATTTTATCAATAAAGATGTGTCACAACGATGTGCGCTGAAAATAATTTTGATCGTGTAGCTAAACATCCCACTTCACATGCTACCTTGTCATATTATATTCCTGCGAATGTGCAGGTGATTCCGAGAAGTTGATAAAAGTGTTGTTTGAGCTTGCAAGGCACCATGCACCGTCAACAATATTTCTTGATGAAATTGATGCTATAATTAGTCAACGTGGTGATGGGCGTAGTGAGCATGAGGCTAGTCGGCGGCTCAAGACCGAGTTGCTGATACAGGTATTATACTTTTCCAGAGTACAGATTGGGTACATGCACAAACACACACACACACACACATATATATAAGTAAATATGAACTTTGAAAATGTAAAGATGGCAAAGGGAATGCATTTCATCAAGCATGCTTCTTTAAAAGACTATTGCTTGAATTTCAGATGGATGGCCTGATGAGGACAAATGAATTAGTTTTTGTCTTAGCTGCAACAAACTTACCCTGGGAGTTAGATGCTGCTATGCTTCGGCGCCTTGAGAAACGTGTATCCTTTTTCTAAATTCTATAATGGTTGATATTGTCATTCAGAAAATATTCCAGCACATGCTTAATTTTGCTCCTTTTCCCCATTAAGTTGAGAACATACCGGTATTTTTCCCCATTAAGTTGAGAACATACCGATATTGTTGATATCAGGAACAGGGTCATATAGGTTTGCTCATTGATGTGGCATATTGTCAACTTCTGTCGCCTCTTTTTTCAATTTTTGGAATTTAAAATATTTGAAATTGATTTCCCCCAAGTTTTGTGGCTTAAGTGATAATTCAGTCAAGCATGTGTCCAGCTATACCATTGACAGCATCAGAGGAATATCTCAAAAAGACATTGTTAGAATCCATTACAAAATAACAAACTTTATGTGCATGTATGTATATATGCGATTTTGCAGCTTGTGCATGCATGTAACACATGAAATGTCATAATTTCATGATATATTTTCTATAGTCCTTCGTCTTCCTTGACCATGCATAAAAGATTCTTGTTCCTCTACCTGAGCCCGAAGCAAGAAGAGCTATGTTTGAAGAACTATTGCCAGCTACTGGTGACACCGACCTTCCATACGATTTTCTGGTTGAGAGAACAGAAGGTTATTCTGGATCAGACATCCGCCTAGTTTGCAAAGAGGCTGCTATGCAACCGCTCAGACGTCTAATGGCTGTTCTAGAAGAAACGAGTCATACATTGGGGGAAGGTACGATGTTTGTTTATGCAAGTAATCGGTGTATTTTTACCACTGACCACTAAGAGCAAGTATTTTACTTAAATTATTCTAGAACGCACAAAAGGTAAAATTATATTAATTTATGTGGTTTATTATCATTTAGATTTTGTGGATCAAGAACACTTTATACGCCTAATAAGAACATGTCCAAAATTCTGAACTTGTTCCTTGCCCTTTTTTAGGGGTTTCGCTAGAGGGTTTTTTAGTTATTTGTAGCACCAAAACTGAGGAAATATCAGCCTCCAACATCTGACATTATAAACTTTGGTTACAGCACTTTATAAACTTTCTAACGGAATATCATTTTGGCGACAGTCTTTCATGTTTTGTTACAACGGAGATTCTTGCAACAAGAAACTTTGCAAGAAATCTGTTCCTCAATTGCTTGCTTCAAAAATTGACAAGTTATATTTATGGTTTAACAGATCCAGAAGTTGGTCCTGTAATTCGAGAGGATGTAGAATTGGCTTTGAGGAATACCAGACCATCAGCCCACCTGCACGCTCATCGATATGAAAAGTTCAATGATGATTATGGGACTCAACTTCTAGTCATCTAATTTTTGTTGTCCCTTTTATTGTGTGCACAGTTTTTCTTTCAGTTTTCCTGTTGAGAACCAGAAGGGGAAAAGGAAAGAAAGACCTTGTGAGATATAATGAAGCGTAAAAGGGTTTATTAGACTGATCGCATGAAGCAATATTACGTAGAGCATCATTATTGCATTTGCTTATCGTGGGAGCGACATATGCAGTTTGGTGGTGCTCTCTACCATTTAGTATTAACTAATAAATGGAAGTGTTCAATTGCTCCCATCCTTGTCCACGGGGAAGGTTCAGAAGTTGGCAAGTCCATCAAGAGCTCTGGTGAGCTAAGAATGGACTTTCATGGGGATGGAAGAAAAGTAAGGCGGTGGTGCACACCGGACATTACATTGACACAAATGATTCGCCTTCCATCCCAGTATCAGGTAGGTGCTGTACTCTTTCAAGGATGCCGGGAGAGAAAAAAGAAAAGCAAAAACATCGCCAACGCTACAAAGGGGGGAAACAAGCCATAATCTGAACTTCATTCAAAGATATGGAAGCGAAAAAGAAGCACCGCCAACGCAAAGGAGGTAAAATAAGCCATAATCTGAACTTTGTAACCCGCAAGAAACATGGTCTAGATACAGATATGAGAAGCTTTGCATTAAATTTTAACAGAACGCCCAGGCAAGAAACTAGGAGACCACTTAACGGAAGCTTGACATAGGATCCGCAGCTTTGCCAGATCTTGCATCCGTCCACGCTTTGGCGATAGTCTTCTTCATTTCATCATCACCTTCTTCATACATGTTCTGCAGCAACAGAAATGACCATATATTGAGTACTATCGAATATCACGTCCCAAAACAAGGATTAAGCAGCATCTTTAAAAATTACCTTCATTAGATCCATTATTCCTGCCATGGGATCTTTTTCTTTGTCCATACCTGGTTTTAGCTGCAATTCAAATACCAGCCTTGTTGCAATTAGAAACAAGAGATACAATACATGACAGACTACGACAGATAGTTACCTTATCCTCTTTGAAGTGCAAATCCATCCAATTGCCCTTGGAAGCCTTGTGCAACGTGATGATTACTTTGTTCGGCTTAACTGTAATCTTCGATTTTTCAGGCACTATTTCCTTGTTCAATTTGGGAATAGCACATCGATAGTTCTTGCCTTGGACATCATGAAATTTCACATCAACAGACATCTCCTTAAATACAGAGTCAACCTTTTCCTGATCCACACCCTCCAGTGAGACATATAACTGGATAGGATGTAGAAAAAAACACAGATATTAGTTCCCACTCAAAGCTGCCATAGAGCATCACCGGTAACATTGAGCTTAAAGCTTCAAGAACTATCAAAGAACCTAACTTGTTTTTGTCAACAATAATGGTGGCTGAACTGGGAGTCTGCGTTTGGTAGAACCTTGGCCCTACAATCTTGATGAAGGAGGGGAGATAACAGCTAGGACAACTTAATACATTTAGATGGGGAAGTGATACCCCCCATCTTCATACCAAAACAGTTTTAACAACTGCACCTCCTAGATGTGGTCGTTGCCAAATCTAGGACTTGGTAGGTCCTACTTTCCTAAATGCATGCATTCTCATCTACTGTCTTACCGCAAAGCCATATTCGTCAGCAATCTGTGATTTGACGCTAGAGTATTGCAAGTCGAAATAGCTTGCTACTGGCATAAATCAAACGACTAACTTGACCAACATCAACACCTTTCTCTTCAACACATCAAAAGCCATTCTTCGTCCTTGGCAAAGGTGCTCAGCCCCCTCAAGGTAAATCCTGCATACTTACGTCGTTCTAGCACACAAGCTTTAATTTGCATTTGGTTTTGTATGATGCGATGACTGCCAGACGTGCTTCCAAAGTTCCAATTATTGCGTTGCTTTCACCAATTTTAATGGTGTAAGAAACGCCTTGGCACTACGATATCAAGGACAAAGAGAGATCGTTCTCACTAACAATTGACCACGCCTCCAACATTCGAATTTCTTCACCCAACCCTTTAAATATCAAGAACCAGAAAAATAGCAGGATCTCCTTGTTACATACGATTAGAAAATGATGCACATTCTAGCATATCAACCACGCACGTGGTCAATTCTAAGTTGGAAAATGCCCAAGCAAGAGCTAGCTCCTATCGAGCCATCGATAGTTATAGTTGTGAGAGTGTGACTCTATCATCAAAACAGAAAGTATAGAAATGGCAGAATAGACTGTTCAACAGCTCCCCCAAATTGAAGCATAGGGAGGAAAGAAACAAACTACAGAAACATGGCATGGGTCAGTTTCATATTTAGTCTGATTATCCAATACACCCACCATGTCAACAAAGAAACGAAATCCAGGAAAGGGATGAAAGAGGATAAGGAAGGATCTAGAACCAGACGAACAGTGAACACTACTCAGCTACATGTTTCTACAACCATATGGAATGCTATTGATAGCAACCACGCAATTGAAAACTCAATTACCTGAAAATGTATGATTCACGTACCTTGAGTTTGTCGGTATCCTGATCCCAACTAAAAGATCCAAGTGTAATGTAGTTCACCGTTGGGGCCTTGCCATTTGAAGCAGCAGGATTAGGAGTTCTTGCGATTGGCACTGGTGTAGCGGCCTTCAATATCTGCGAACATCTCATAGGATAAGGCAAAATAAACCTCCAAAGCAGTACTTACAATATATTACGTGAAAAATAAATGCCAGGTTCAAGCCTTTAGGAAAGGGGTTGACAGGGTGAATAGATAATGCTTAACAGAGCGCTTGAACACCAACAACCTTCCGATATCTTCACGTCTGATAGATAAACATACAAAAAATTGACATAATTTGGGATCATACACCTCAACTCTGAAGAGTAAAATAATCAAGAGGGGGACAATACGAAACGCAAAATTCCTGATCAATTCTCTACATTGTTTTCCTCTTCCATCTTGCAAAGCTTGCATCACTTTTAAAGAAGAAAAAAAAAGCAATTCATATAATTATTTTCTTTCGTTGGGAAAGGAATTCCATAACCATCAGTGCCTAACAAACGTAACAGGCACATCTGAGCTCCGTTCCTGCTTTCCAGGGAAATTGGAGTGCTTGCGACCATAAACAACAATAACGGGTAACCATCATTTATCTGTAACTCGAATTGATCAGAGACCCAAAGTCTGCTATCAAACAAGATACTCGACAAAAGGCAGCAAAGTTATCGAGAAATAAGTAGACCATTTCCTGGAACGCGAAGAGATGAAAATGAGGGTCCTCAGCAATGTAAAGTTTCATAACTCGGAGTCGACGCTCACCATCATTTTAAACGAATACTCAAGAGTATATATTCACGCTAAAAGAGGGAGGTGCAATCTTATACACTGAAACAGAAAACCACTAATTTTCTGCAAAAGAAGGTGAAGTAGAACGAGCATAAACGTCCTCAAGAACAAATAACCGGAAACCAAAAGTGAAAACCGACGGCAACGATTGCTTTTGACACGTTAGTTGCATGAAAACCGACAGAGAATGTGGTAGCTTTGCTCGCACCCAATCTCGCTGCTCTTTGCTCTAGTCGGCAGACTGTAAACTCTACACTCGCGAGCCTTCACGGGGCGGAATGAAACAGAAATCAGCGGTGGAACGTTCATCCGGAGCCTAGACTTTTCCAATGACTACCAGAACTAACCTAGACGATCGTGGGAGAACGGAAAGGGGAAACGATTTGACGAAGAGAAAGAAAAGGGAGCGAGGGAGATGGGTGACGGGAAAATATGAAAGCAGAGAACCTTGTTCTCAAGGCTTGCGATTTCACCGGAGATGAGAGAGAGGACCCGCGGCCGCTTGGCGATGGACTGAAGGTGGCGAAGCTCTTCGAGGTCTTGCGAGTAATCATCCAATGACGCCATTGCACCTCCACGGAGAGCACGAGAGAGAGGGAGAGAGAGTCTACTTCTAGGGTTCAAATAGTCGGAGAGGAAGATTCTAGACGGAGAGCTTTGGTGAAGGTTCGCGGATCGTCGTCAGGTGAACCCCACCTGTTCGCCCCGTCCTTGTGAGCGCACGCGAGCCCAAGGCAGCCAATTCGGGTAAAACCCTGTTTACAAAGCAGAGCCTGTGTACCAAGAACCTTCAGTCTATCAAGTCCACAAAAGATCACTAAGATCAAGTGAAACACACTCTCTCTCTCCTATAGGCGCTACTCTTCTTGAAGGATTGAGATTGAGTATAAAAGCGGTATAATTGGTTTCTCTCTCTCTCTTCATTCCTCTATTTTGTATTTTCAGTTCGTTATTGTATTTAATAGACTTAAGAGACTTCTTGTCACCAAATTTTATTTTCATTTTCTCTCTCTCTATATTAATGGCAGTGCCAGATTTGATTGAGATGGGTCTCTCTTTATTTGGACCGACATTATAGTTGGACAAGAGAGTCGGATTTTTGGTTTAGCCTTAATTTTAGGTACCACATTATATTTTTTTAAATATACTGCTTTTATATTGTTAAGCAATGTTCCATAGATGCAGGACTCAAGCACATTATATTTTTTTGTCTATACTTGATAGAATCCAAACTTTACTGCTATATTGTTAAGCAGTGTTCCATAGATGCAGGATTCAATCCCAACAGTGAAGTTCAAGTTCCAAACCTGGGAATGAATTTGCTTAGCTCTCTTCTATGCAATAAACTGGCAACATAATTAAAACTCCAAAAAAGAACAACAAAGTTTCAAAACCGATTCCAGATGCTTGTAATAGAGAAATTTACTGTGTTTTTCCAATTGCCGTAACATAATTAAAACTCCAAAAAAGAACAACTTTCAAAACAGTTCCAGATGCTTGTAATAGAGAAAATTTACTGTGTTTTTTCAATTGCCGTGATTCAAAAACAGTTCCAGATGCTTGTAATAGAGAAATTTACTGTGTTTTTTCAATTGCCGTGAAGTTACTGTGTTTTCAAACCCAAGTTCATCCCTCTAAGAGCGGTCTGGTTGTTGAAACTTGAAACCAAGTAACAGGGGCATGGAACAAAATATTGACCATTAAATAAAGAAAAGAGCTTACACATTAGCAGACTAAGAAACAAAGTCTCTCTCTCTCTCTCTCTCTCGCACGCAAACGGACGTGGGAAAGGGGCAAGAGAGAAGCTTGCCCACTTCCTCTCACCAAAACCTCGCTACTTTTGCACTTTCTTCTTCCATAAATCACCAATTTTCTTGATACCAGCACCGCTTCCCTTCCGTTTTTCTGCGTGGGTGTCCTCCGTGGTATCATCTGCCAGTGGAGATCCCAACCCGAGGTAGCCGGACTTGTCTAAGGCCTTCTGCCTGTTCATCGACCCGCTGCGCCGATTCATCTCTGCACCATTATCCACATACGCCAATACAGAGGCCGCAGTCTCGGCTGCTTTCCTCCATTGCTCTGTCTGCACTCTGACCCGCTTCATCTCCTCCTCCAATTCTGCCTTTGCTTGTATTACTATCTCCAGCTGCGCAGCTACTCGTGCTGCTTTCTTGTTGCTTTCTTCCAATTCCATCGTTACTTCGCTCAACCGTTTCGACGTTTCTTCCTCTTTTGCCTTCACCTCCTCAACCTCCAACAAGTGAACTTTCTGCCAAGGGAAGAATAAATTAAACGAAAAGAAAAAAGATGCTACCGGAGTAATGTGACTAAATATGCATGCAATTATGTGAAATTTCAGTGCGTGGAAGCTGAAACGTTTTGCTAAAGCTGGGCAGAACTAAAATAACACATTTAGCAAATTAATGTGTGAACGAAAAACTTACCAGGCTTTCGTTTTCACCAGAAAGTCTGATCAACTCTTGCTCCTTTTCCTGCATCTTCAATTTCAGCTCTGCCACTTCTGTATTATCTGTGCTTTCAGCACGTGCTCCGTCACCCTCCTCTTGGGGCAGTTCAGCTGCTTCATTAAGTGAAGCTTGTGATTTTTCCTCAGTTTCTTCTTCAATTAACTCATCAACTCTTGTCGAATTATCAACAGCATCTGGCAGGTCTAGGTTCTCCTCAGTTGACAGCTCATCATCCTGCTTCGTTAGGTAAGGTTTTTCTTTTTCTGGTGGAGTTTCTGGTGGTTCCGGGAAGCTATCTGCCGGGACTTTTGGTCCTCCGGCATCATCTGGAATAGCACTTTGCTCAGCAGATACCAGTTTCTTGTTTTCTTCTAGCTCCAAGTCTGCCAGTTTCTTGTTTTCTTCTAGCTCCAAGTCTGCCGCTTTCTTGGCATTCTGCACAGATGCCAATTGTTCCTTCAGTTTCTTAACTTCGTCATGAACGTGGCCCAACTGAGTTTCAAGATCAGAAATTCGACTGCCGCTTTTCTTCTGCAGTTCGTGATTTACTCCTGTTCTCTTCTATTTGAGAAAACACAATTACTACGTGATTTAGTCCTGTTTTTTTTTCTACTTGAGCAAACACAATTACTATGTATAACATCCAGTCCCCTCTAACGGGCAATACCATGTCAAAACAGTCGTAAACCGTGTCTTCAAATGACCAAAACAATTCATTGTCAATCTTATCACCTTAAGTCAGCGATGACATATCACAAGGCAACTTATGTATATGGCAACAACAAGGATAGCAACCATCATATATATAGCAACAACCGTAACAGCAACTACCGAAACAGTGGAAATATGTTTGCATGTTACGATTAGGATGCTTCCCAAATTTCACACAGGGTGCTCTGATCTTAACAGGTAAAAATACATGATTCACATTCACATGAAGCTTTCAGGAATAGATAACCCAATTCAAGGAGGTAAAAATGTTAAAGACTAGTGGGGACACAAGAGGGACATCGCCGTCCTTCGCCACATTTTATGCTCCATCGCTAAGTCTACAGAATAAATCCTGTCCTAGTTAGTTGTTTTCGGTAATACCCACAGAAAGGAAATACGCTCATGTTTTGCAATCCCACATATGGTCCAGCACAATAGAACAATCAACAAGATCATTACGGAAAAGATTAAACCACTGACTTACCCCGCTAGCTCCTTCACTAGACAACCGTGCTACTCAACAAAGACAGGCTTAGCCAGTTAGTTGTTTTCGGTAATACCCACAGAAAGGAAATACGCTCATGTTTTGCAATCCCACATATGGTCCAGCATAATAGAACAATCAACAAGATCATTACGGAAAAGATTAAACCACTGACATACCCCGCTAGCTCCTTCACTAGACAACCGTGCTACTCAACAAAGACAGGCTTAGCCAGATCAATTCTAGCCTCTAAACAGAACAGGAATTTGATTTTTTATCGCAGAAATTGATTGGCACTGAAAATTGCAACCATCGTACATACATAGAGGAAGTAAATGGCATCTGCTTCAAAACTATGGCATACCATGCATACAAAACGAGTAGCCCGATATTTGGTGCATAGCTTTACATAATTTGGTAGGGTGTCTTGTGCCATTCCAGCTTATCGAATCAAAATATTTCAGCACAGAAATGAGGAGGTGAAGTTCGCTTTTACCTCAGGGGCTGATCCTTTCAAGGGCCTTCTGTCGCTGAATTTTGGGCTTCCAACACTATGCCGGCTCAGTGGTTGAACTCCACCAGACTCTGAGCTTGCATTTCTGGAGTGCGTAGAGTGTCTGCAAAGCCGTTGAGGCATCTCGGACACCCCACTTCCCCTGCAGGAAAAGATTTCTAAGTAACTATATAATATTGAACCAAAATGCACAATCATTTCTACTTCTAAAAGATCTGTCTGGAAAGAGGCTTATGGATATCGAAATATGGTGCTGGCAAATACGAGTTCCCGTGTTGTTGGTGCGAGACCCCTTGCTTGGTTTTTTGTGTTCATGAACCCCCTTCTCAAAACTATCCTTCCAATCTACTACTTAACAAAATTACTTTGGCGACATCATACATTTGGATGACTCTCTCTCTCTCTCTCTCTCTCTGACTCACACACACACACGAACATGATTTTTGAAAAAAGCATCTTCCTTCAAAAAGTTAAAATACTAAAACTACAAAAATGGTTTCACTGTCAAACCTTGGCAACGGCATTGTTACGCTGAGTTGCTTCCACCGCCTAACCTGCACAAGAAATGGAAAAATGAAGTAACGTATAGTTAACCACAATCACTCCGTGGTTCATGAACAGCGTAGACAGACGAATCTAGAAGAAAACTGCCGCAAAAAAAACCAGACTATCCATGAACCAAAACCTTACCCCGTCACTCGACAAAATCCTCTCCGGTCTTGAAGAAATCTCCAAGAAGCAACCCCCCTATCGACCCAGGAGATCTTCTTCCGTCATCCACCACATACAATTCGAAACAAAAATTTTCCCTCCTCTTCTCCTTCTCTCTCTTCTCTGTTTGTCGACAGCGTTGGGACTGCGGAGGACAAAGATTTGAAGTGGGAACGCCTACTTTATACGCTCGTCCTCTCTTCGCAAAAAGGGTTTGGAAAAGAGGAACGGTCGAAAAGGAGTGGGAAATTACTTGAACAACCCTATCCGACCTTTAGACTTGTTCAGATACCCTTGTGTCTGGCAGTCAAGGACATAAAACGTCCTCAAAATTTGAAATGTGACAATTCCGCCCCCGCCACTGTTACAGTTAACCGTTGAACTATCGGGTTACACGGAAGAAGCAACAGGTGAGGAGCCTAAAGATGAAAAGACCATAACAGCCTTACCTTGAGGAAAAAATTACACGGACCTTGAACTTGCTCTGGTTGGTGAATGTGGTACCAGTCACAACAAGTTCTCGAGCTAACTAGCAAGAGAGAGACGATAAAGAGTTGAACCCTGCTCAAATCGGCAGCAGAATTGCCTGTTTTCAGATGGACCTTAGGCTGCATAAATGTTGACGACATGCTTGTTAAAATGTTGCTGGAGAAGTGCCGGAATCAGGCTGTGCTGATCTGACTAGAGCCTATCAAGGCCGGCAAACATGTTGGTTTGAGCATGCCTAGGGTCCCTTTTTTCCAGTCTAGTTGCATGTTGTTTTTGTTTGTTGATGACATGATTGTTAAAATGTAACCGGAGAAGTGCCAGAATCAGGCCGGGTTGACCCAACTAGAGCCCGTCGAGGCCGGAAAAAGTGTTGATTTTGAGCATGCCTGGAGTAGAGTCCCTCTTTTTTCTGTCTAGTTGCATTTTTTTTTTTTTTCGATTGTGAGAACCATTAAGGGTAAAATGGTCATTTATGTTTTCAAACAACTGAAGCAGACAGTTTCACTTTGGGATTGCCTACAGTCAACGGCTCGTGGACGATTTCAAAATTCAAAACGAAGGCAGCTATTGTTGTTATTTTGCGCAACATCGGGGAGTTTCTGGTCATTGCGCTTTCAGCTCGACCTCCAATTCAAACGGCAGGATCTGGTGTCTTGTTTTAATGCAACGTCTGGATTGACCGAGACTTGAAGCTCCTGAAAGAGCCAGTCGGAACAGTATAAAAGAAAAATAATATATAATGAACGAATTTCATGAAAGCGAAAATTGAAAGTTGAAGGAATTTATTAATTAGAAAGACGCATAGTTTTTTTGGAAAAGCAGGTAGAAAGCTCATTCATGAGGAATATCACATCTTTTTACCTTTTTTTTTGTTTTTACTGTCATAATAAACTAAAAAAAAATGAGAATTTTGAACCTAAGACCCAGAACATCTTTTAAATTCGTAAATATACAGCTAAGAAGGCTCCTGCATGAGATTTTTGAAATAAAGATGCAAGGATTATAATATCATATTGTAATTCATGCATTTTTTAAATCCTTGATAAAAGTCAAAAGTTTAAAAAATTGAGTTATAAGTTATAAGATCTAAGATTTTCAGATCAGCTGGGGACCAGATCTGCCAAGCAGATCACACTACGGCCATCTGTTCCACTTCTAACGTCCTGTTTAAATGAGAGAATTGGACTCTTAAAACCAGTGGCAGAGTGGGCAGCTGCCCACACAGTTCCACAATTTTTGTGGACTTGCACTGCCTTCAATGAAACAATATGTTTATTTACTCTATTTCGGACACGGATCAAAAATTTTTGGCTCCACCACTGCTTAAGGCTTAGATCGGGCCGACCCACTCGGACCAGACAAGTCCATGAAACGCTCCTTTCATGGACCCACAAGTATTATTGGCATATCATGTGGATGGCTGTGAAGATACAGCACGTGACGGCATTGATATCTAGCACCAACTGTAGGGCTTCTCCCCAGTTTATGTTATAAACCCACTTTGAATTCTTGGGCCAGTGAGCTCAAATATTGGTTATTCACAATAAATTTGATGTCAGACCCGCTTCAGATCCACCAGTGATTCCCTTTTTTCCTTCCCTTTCCATCCACCCGAACAGGTTGTAGGAATGTCACTCGAAAATATATTGCCCACTCAAAACAAATTCAGGAAAGAAATATTGGTGACCTTTCACCTAGGGATATCAATAAATCCGATTTAGATATGACATTAGATAAAACGAATTAGGATACGAAAAAATTTTGACATCCGATAATTGAATTCAGATATAAGAAACGACATATGGTTGGATTTGAATTCAGATTTAAGTAAACATTGACCGGGTTCAGATTTGGACCAGATATAGTTTAAAATATATATATCATACTCAAATTTTATAATATGGTTTGGATTCAGTTTAAAAATCGGACTCAGATTAGGATGTTAATCTATAAATCCGATTCAGATAATGCATTCAGATTACGGATTCAGATATGGTATATACATTTTTCTTCGATCAAAAATCAAATATGAATTTGAATCTGAGTATATAGATAGATACCTTCAAAAGCGATATGGCTGATCCGTTGACATTTCTACTTTCAAGTTGTTATACTAAGATATCTAAAGTCATCGAATCAAGTCACGGTGTGGGGTCACCAGTACCAGATACGAATACCAATGATAAGATGTCAACGAATTAAGTTGATGATGCAGTCCAAGCTGATCCCACTACTTATGTTTTTGTACAAAGAATAATATATACCTTTGATCATTGAAAGCCCTGACTTTATTACTTTGACTAGTTGCATTTTTCACTCTCACTGTGTTTCATTCTCCTTTGTTTACGGATAAGAGCAAACTTCTCAATCACTGCGTCGGTAGATAGGAAAACACGAGATTACAAGAATTCTTAAGGATCAAAATCAATTGAATGACCATCGTTTTTTACAGTTTTGTACATAAATCTGACATGTACACAGAGACTGGCAAACCAAAATATAAGAATGAACAGTGATTGCTGATTAACATGGATAGTCTTCAAAAGATTACAAGAATCATAAGAATCAAAATCAATTGAATGACCATTGTTTTTTACATTTTTTACAGAAATCTGATATGTACAGAGAGATTGGAAAACAAAAATATAAGAATGAAAAGTGACTGCTGATTAACATGGATTATTTCCGATTCAACTGTTTTTATATTTCCATTTATGTGTTCTACGTCCTTCTTCCTTGTATGGGAATCGTCATATAGATGTCAAGTTGTACTAGTCCCAAGATCCACGCAAGGCAGGTTGACCTCGGGCCTCTGCTAGAGAAATGGCCATAGCAAGCATCATCTGCTCCTCAAAACTCTCAGGTACGATCCCACCATCTTCTGTTGGAATGGAGAAGTCACTACGAACACCCAAATCTAGCATAGATGGTAAACACTCAGTTGTAGCACCTGAAACTGAATGCAGTCCGCCGTTGGCATTGCTCGTGCTTGCTTCTGCTACCTTTGACCTCTGATCTGTCATCCATGCAGCATCCTCTCCATATAGAGGTCTTCCACTTTCTGAGGAGATGTCAATCCAGTCCCCTTGAACATGATGTCTAGTGGTTGATATGCCTGCACCTTCTGAAGAAGCGATATACCTGGATCTTGTTTGCTCACTGGGTCCCTGACTGGAAGCGGATTCCGCATCCATAATTTGTCTTTCAGCCATTGACGCAATGGCAGAAGCCAGCCCAGCAGAAGGAGACGGTTCTCTTGGTGCAAAGTCAGAACCAGTATGGTGGTACTCTAAGCCTGAACCTCTTGAATGAGCAGGTTCTTCATAAGGCACATTCATTTGACTGTCCTGTTCCTGCATTACAATTGCACCTCCTCTGTATAATGGTTTTCATACAATAGATCCCAAGGCAACTTGGAACTCGGCGCTAAGCCAGCAAAAGATTTTCTATGACATGGAAAGAAAATGATTTACATGCATCTCCAAATAGCATCAGTTTAGCTGATCAAGACAACAAATTTCTGCAGAAATTATTATTTTCCTTTCCTGTGTTTTGGAAATAAAGCCAAACAAGCTGATCAATATCAATCACTAATTAGTCAAACATTTACACAGACAGCCCATTAAGCTAACGACAACATGTATGCCTTTCAAAACACATTTAATTGACAGTAAAACCATGTTCGGAACCAGACTTTTGCCATCAAGATATGTTCATAGAACTAGATTTCTGCTTTTGCTAAAATAAGGTTATTTTTAGCATTATGAAAACTGATACTACTCTTGCTCCAAAGGCAAACTGACATGACTCTTGCTCCAAAAGCAAACTTTATTATGTAATACCACATTGTATTTAGTATAGAAATTAGATAAAAATTATACAGATATTATCTCCATTAACAACAAATCACAAGTTGGAGTTTCAAAGAAACTTGGCTAATTGGCTTATGAAAATATTATGAACAATGTTTCGCTTTAGAATTGTTCTTACAGGTTATAGAGAAGTGTACAGCACTCTACAGAATCTGTCCATTAGAAAAACATGCACAGGACAATAGGTTTTACTTTAACTTAGTTTCTACATGAATGCCATATATTTGGAATATAATTTGTAAAATAGTATTTGTCATGTAAAATAGCCAGCATACACTTCAATACCAGCATGAGCATTTATAAGAAGGCAAGTTATTTGCTACAGAGTCTATATCAGTACCTGAATGGATAACCATATTGCTTCCATAAGCATTATATCCTCCAGATCCACATCAAATCCTTCATCCCTGCATGTCATTGCAAAACTTAGCATCAGTGTCAAAACAAAAGCATTAGTATTAAAGCAATGATATCGATAATTGTGGAACTGTGTTCCTGTATCTCACCAAAAAGAAAAAAAAAAAAATTTGCCTGGTACGACTTGCAACATTGATCCTATATAAAAGATAATACACAGAAACATATTTAAACTGAAAAAACAGGGAAAATCGTGCAGCCAAATATACAGCTGACTTCACAATTGGGATGTAGTGATTGCACATTAAATGGCAGATTTCAAAAGAAATCTGCAACAGAACCAAGGGAATTTTCCAAGTAAGGGATATGAGAATACATGAGCTAGACAACCAGCGCGCTCAGGAGTTGCATGGATCCCGAAAAGAAATCTTTTTGAACAAAATAATAGCAGAGAGCAATAATCCCATCTCATCATAATCAAAGCAACACTTTAAGAGCACATCTATGAGAACTCACCACAATCTGCCTAGAAAGAGGATAATGGTTCTTCAGAATGATAGTGCAGGACCAAACCTCTTGTGAGTTAATTGATTGTCTATTTCAAATACAACTATTCACATGGCTCGGACAAAGCTTGATTTGTTCTCTCAACAGTAAAGAACCACTTTTGTCCACTGTGAACTTTATTATGTCTCAACTCAGTGCATAATCCAAGAATATTGAATTTTTTAATCATATGATGGATGTAAATTCCTGTTGTTATACATTTATGCATATTGTACTTCATTAACTACTAATCCAACCAAAAATAGGAAAAGAACATAATATTATTTGTCTGTTCAGGTAATAAGACTGACAAAACCCATGACTGACACTGTACATATTTATAATCTAACATTAAGTGCATATTTTTCGTGGTTTTGATAATTTCAACCACTGTCACAAGATATCATCTTTGGGTTTATATTGACAAGCTTTCTCTTAGGTAGTATTCAGAAAGTTTGCTTTCCCAGCATTGTTGGAATTCTATGTGTGTAGTGTGTATAAATATGTATACACACAGGCACACACACACACACACACACATATATATATATATATATATATATATATATATATATATATATATATATATATATATATATATATATATATATATATATATATATATATATATATATATATATATATATATAGATATAAACCCATACATAGATACATGGATAAGTATTTTAGATAGTTAGTTAGAAAATGTAAAAATAAACCCAAAAATGTATAAAATGTTTTTTAAAAAAGTTGACAAGTAGTCTGACATTTTCAAATTATTGAGATAAGATTTCCCTTTTCTGTTTAACTTGCTTTTTGGTGACACTAGTGCAACATTTAAAAAATATCACCAACATTTGTGACAACAGTTTCAACTTACGTGAGCCATGAGTCTACAAACACAAGATCTGAGGGACTAGATCATCCTAATAACTTTCACTTGACAGAAAGACACCAAAAAATGTAAGAATAAGGCAGTATGTGTTCTGGTCGAAAATATATATACTTATTGACAATGTTCAGAATAATGATCATAGCATCTCAATTCAAATGGATCAGACCTATTTTGCCTGGTATGGACAGGTTGCCCCTGCAATGGTAACATTCCTTCATTTTGAATAGAAACTGGCATGGATGATGGAACTGGTCCTGCAACAAAGTCCCAGCCATTTTAAGAAACACTAAGAAAAGAAGTAAGTTTGAAATATATAAATAGAGGAAAAAAATTATCAGACCAGTGCTGGTGCTATTCCTGACATCCCTATGTTCAATTTCCTGATGCATCAGGCATCTTTCTTGCCTTCCCTGCTGCCTTTCTTGTTCATCAACAAGTTCTTGCTGTTGCATCCTTATTTTTGCTTCAATAACCTTTTGCTCTTCCTGGGCATAAAAAGTATACAATTGTGTCTACTAAGAGAGTGCATAAAATATAAAATCTACATAGTATATCTTAATAGCAATCAGTTGCTATAGCATAAAATGATCAACAGTTTAAGCCATAAAAGAACCTTACAATTTGTTCCATCCCCCTCTCTTCTTTAGTCTTGAAACCACGATATTCTACGGCATAACTTGATGCTTTGCAGAAAGGGCACCTTCAAACGTTACAATCCTCATTAATTGCTAGCAATACAACCGTCTATCTTATATTCAGACAAGAAACAAATTATAACAATCAAGCTGATGTCAAAGTGATCGTTACCTTGTACACAGTTCAGGGCAAGTAGAATGAGACGGCTTCATCTGCAGAAAACACTCTGCCACAAAAGGTTCCAGAAAACAGGAAGTCAACTTTCTAATCCTTAGAAAAAATAATGGAAAATTAAAATGTACCTGTGCATATGCCTTTCATGCAGCACTTGGACCGGTTTAAACTTGGATAATGCTAGAACAACACAGAAAAGAGAAAGTTAAGAATGTTCTCCTAGAAATGTCAACTTAAAACATAATCGCCCATGTGCATGGAAATTGGAAATGCATGCCTCCTCAGGCTCAATGAGGTTAGTTTCACTTTGCAGAGTTCGTTTTGTTGACTTTTAGAAACTTGTGACCAATGAAAATGTGAGACAAATAAAATTTCTCAATCTCTTATAAGAATTTGCTTGCCAACAATGTTCCATTTGAAAAATCTTGTATAATAATTGGCGTAGATATTTCCTTGTTCAGACAAAATAGTTTATGTTATACAAATAATTGACCGTTCTTACCAACAGTTTAAAACGAATTATTCAAGCAAAGACTACCAGTCTGCAATCTTTCATCCATAACAACTAATAATCTGAACCAAAATTTCCAAAAGAAGATTCTGTCCAACTAACATAGATACCCTTTTTTCTATAGCCCTAACAAACCCAGAAACATTAATAACATGACATGGTTGCAAGCCAAAAATTACTCTAACCATCCAACTTAAGAAATAAAATTGAATGAATCCCTGACATGAAATCAAGCAACTTTTATTAAACATAAATCCGAACTTTACAAAAAGAGGAGAAACAGAGAGCGAGTTCAACAAAAAGCTCAAAAGGATACAAACCATTAAACAAATCGGGCACTCTTCGAGATCAAACCCACGTTCATCGGCGCCCGGATAGCAAGGAGCCAGCTTTTGCTCGAGGATAAGCTTCCTCAACTTCTTATGATCCACATCTTTGCTCAGTTGGTACAAGCCCTGTGGCCGCGTGTACCTCTCATCTACTACTTGCCTCTTCTTAACCAACTTATTTCCCATACCACCAAAGAAGTAAAAGATGAAGACGAAGAAGATGAAGAAGAACATAGAATGGTGAACTAATCAAAAGCCGCCGTCCAATCCATATCACAAAACTCCACAGGCTGCAAACCAACCAAGACCTACTTCCCTGAATCAGAAAATGAAAACCGAAAATCAGCCACTGGTTTGACACCAAACACTATAACTCCACTTCTTCGCCTCCAAAAATAAGGCTTTCGTTGTCCAAATCATGACACGTTTTCTATTTGAACCCCAACCCTGAGTATCAAAGATGGAAGCAGGGATGCGTTTGTGAGAACAGGAAGAAACTCCGGAAATTCTCATTCATTAGTTGAATAGAGTCAATAGACTATGGGAACGGGTAATTACCAGATAATAAAGAATCGATTATTCACAGACAAAAAAAGAGAACCAAAGGAGGAAAGCTTGACAAACCAACTTCTACGAACCATCGTTTCCAAAATTTTTCTTCTGCTATAAAGAAACCTAAAGGGATGCAAAAAATAAAGAGCAGATAAAGATTACAAACCCATAGCCAACACGCCCAGGGAAACCGAAGAAGGATAAGAAAGCGCGTAATCTTAGACTATTAGAACGACCACCAAACAGGAAACCCACGAGTTCCCGTCACGCAATCTCCATCAGCAATTGCAGATTAGTTTGAAAAATCAACGAGTAATGCCAGACAAGCATAGAAACAAATGGAGGGAAAGAGAGAGAGATATAGAGAGTACTCTTTCGTGTCCTGGGGGCTAGACTGCAGTGAACGTACTTTCCTGACACAATCCGAGCAACATCGGTAACCGCGAAATTCTGCGTTCCGAAGACGAGCCAGACGGCGGACTCCGGAGGGTAAAAGGACGAATTCCGTGCGCTCGGCAAGAAATTGACGAGCGAGTTAAATAGACGACAAAACGCCGATGTCAACTCTCTCTTGTATATGTACACAGCGGGTGTGCGTCCGTCCAGTGCACGCACGCATGTGCGTGTGTTTTCTCTAGGTGGCCTACGCCGTTGAATGAGATCATAAGTAATTATTTAATACTCAAATGTATATTACTTTAACAAAATTTAAGGTGAGTACAATACATTCGTGTTTAGTTGATAAAAAAACGCCAAATAGTATCTCAACATTTGTCCGGCAACTGGTTTATTCGGTTCTTATTTTTTTAGTATTATATATATATATATATATATAACTAAGTCCTTACAACGAATTCCAGGAATTAGTCTAACTTGTGCTTTTATTTTTTATGCTCAATTGTAGGTGATATATACCATTTTTTATGCAATAAAATATAATTTGATATTGGATTTGTTTCATTGTTTTATGTGTAAAATTGTGTGCTTAAGTGAAGTAAATCAGAACTAAACCAAGTATAATGTTTTATGAATCATTGTTGCATCTTAAACCATTACTAATGCTTGCATGACGACTACTTTGAATAAATGTTCTTTTAATTCTTAACCATCCAGCATTCCATCGTACAGCAACATAAAACCGCTATGAATGCAATACAGTTTGGCACTTTTCATAATTCATGCAACGAATAAAAACTGTTTGGAGAGTTCTTGAATCTATGACAATTGAGAATGCTACTAAATACTTGAAAGTTGAAAATTTCAAAGTCTTTTAGCGCGTGTGTGTCATTTTGCTGATCTAGTGTGCATTTAATATATGTCTTGTTCCACGAGTAGTTCGAATTGCAGCAGTCTAAGATCCACGCGGATTTGAAACCTTCAAATCTATTTGACAAGCGGTGGAGCCACGCTTTGGCCGTTGTGTGGGCAGTTGCCCACACGGTTCCATAAGCCGTAGTTTTCCACACAATATCATTTTTATAAAAATGTGTCTATTCTTATATATATGTCCCTTGTCATTAGCTTATTTGTATATTATGCCCCTCGTTCATTCTATTATAATATATACATATATATATATATATATATATATATATATATATATATATATGTGTGTGTATATAAGAAGGCATGAAATTTGGTTACTTTGAATAAATTCAGCGTACTGCTAAGTAAATGAAAATGTTGTTAAATGCAAGAACCAAGTGAATTTGATAAAAATAATATAGGTGAAAAACTACCGGCAAGGGGTGGGGACCTTTTTAAAAAAATATATATTTGAGGGGTGTCTGGGTAAATAAGAGTGCTGCCGACTATTGGGGCCCACCCTTCGAGATCACACACGCTGCTTACCACCCAACGGGGGCCTGACACGTTGCAGAATTGCGTAGTAGGCTACTATGTGGATAATGGACCGAATCGGACCGAACAGGATCTGGATCCAACGAGACAAATCACAATCTCAACGTGATACGGTCACACTTACAAGCGCAAATGAAGCGTTGCCAATTTAAAACACCCATCTTAATCACAAGTTGCAGTTAAACCATGTTCTTAACAAGGAACAAGTTATATTAGAAGTCAGGTTGAAATGACATTTAACGTTTTGTTTAATTTAAAACTAAACCCGTTCTCCATCTATGCTACTTGTGATGGTGATGGATCGTATTATACGACGCTCGCTTAAACAATTCACTTTGGATTAGCAACTTAACATTAATTCATGAAGTCAGGTTTCCTTATTTCCCTCTGGGATTCTTGGATTAAATAATTGCGCATAGAACAATGATTTACGTATTATTTTCTGATCAGACATAAAGATACTTCAATGAACATAACATAGTTGGTCGGGTAGGTAGGTGTATAAAATGCATGTCGCTTGTTAGATTATTGTGACAATCAAATGTCCCATGCTACATTTCCTTATCTTACATCTAATGATTTAGATCCGGATATTAAATCCGCAAGGCTGGTCTACAATGGAATTCACGATTTATGTAAGTTTTTTTTTTTTTTGGTACATTTTATGTAAGATTTTTATACTCAATCACTATGATATTATGTGATCTGCAAGCACATGGAGGCCTACAAGGCTTGCGTATAATACGATATAAAGCTACCAATAGCTTTCATTTTCCAAATATTGAAACAAGGACTGGGCACTCTCCCAGCCCCTTGGTTTTGCTTATTTCACATCAACATGTCCGAAACCATAAAAAAATGAGATTCTAGATCCTTTTAAAATATACGTTCTCTATGTTTTCATCAGTGTCAAAAAGAGTGAAAAGCATGTGTTTGATACAACGACCAGTTTAGAGAGAGAGATAGTGAGACCATGGTTTCTAGAACACACCCAAATTAACAATGAACCAAAGCATGTTTGCAAACTTAAAATTTATTGCCAGGTGAACTTCCATATAAGCACATTTATGTGCATATTTCACACATACATTGATAATATGAATATATATATATACATGTGTGTGTATATGCGCAGAAAATCGAAGCAAGAAAGCTGCCAAATATTGGCAAGTGACTTAATATTCAAAAACTATCGTTAAAAACACTATATCATTTTTGTAAACATATAAATTTGCATACTTTAACATTTAATTGTGCAAATAATTTAATGAAGAAACAGCCGCAGATTGAAACGGCCTGCCGATCTCTGGTTCCGTAAACAAACGGTAGACATCAACAATCAAATAAATAAACGCAGTCACGTTCGGTAGAAGATCAGTTTTGTGTGGTAAACGTTTCGTCACCATGACGTCACGGCACTCAACCACTTCTCACCAGTTTCATTCGTGTTCTTGATAACTAAGTTCCTGACTTTGGACGCACAATCCAAACAAGACCCAGCACTTCTTTGCGTTTGTTGTACTAATCCCAATAAGTGAGGGGTGCAATCGTCATTGAAGTCATTTTTGGCGGCAAAACTTTCCCGCTACGCCCTCTCTTCCCGCCAAAATAAGAGAGAGGGGACCTAGGGTTCCGTTGCGATCGTCTTCCTCGAGTGACCGAAGGCGAGAGACGAAGGGAGGGAGGGAAAGAGGAGCAGGAGAGACGGAAATATCTCCATTATCGTGATATCGAGGAAGAAGGAGAAGGAGAAGGAGAAGAGGATGGACGCTTTTGGAGGATTTTCGGTTGATCACGCCGGAGTTCGCGTCGAGAATGCCTTCCTGGAGTTCCTCAAAAAGTATGAATCTTATTGTCTTTCATGATCGGAACCCTAATATTAGTGTCATTATTATTTTTTATTGTTGGGTTTGTTTCACCATATTTGTCGCTTTGAATTCCTACATTTTCAACAAGTCTTTGTTTAAGCTAAACCTACGTGAAGTCCAGAAGCCCTCGTTGCTTATCTTCCATCTTCACGGCCCAGTCGATTGAAAGACAGACAATTCCATCGTTTTCTCACTAGAAAAGATAAAGGCGTTATCAGTACGTTGACTTTTGTTACTTGTTGGAAAGGAAATTGTTTATTTGTATACAATAGCACGATTTCGGACTTCAGTACTTGAACTAGGTAGGTAATTTTAATGCTTTTTTGGGGCTTGAATTATTTCAGCGTTCTCGCAAGAACATACTATTATTGCGTATTTCACACTCAATGCAAAAAACTACGCGTGTTTTGCAGAGGGATGCAATACGTGGTTCTGTATGGCAAACTTCGTTTTGGTCTTACACAATGCATTAGGACTGGTAGAACATGTTACGCTTCCGATGTCGCTTCTGCGCGTTTGTTAAAACAGAGTGATTACTTCCTCCCATTTTAATGAAGAGGGAAAAATCTCTTCTCTCTGGCATTCTATGCGGACGGTGTCTAATTTTGGCTTCTGTTTGGAACAGCTTCAAATTGGATACTGGAGAACTTTTCTATGAAACTGAGCTTGAAAACATGAAAGCCAAAGAATCCACAACGATGTTCATTGATTTTTCACATGTCATGAGGTTCAATGACATTCTCCAACGGACGATATCTGACGAATACCTGAGGTCAGTTACAGCTTCATTTCTTTCGCTCTCACTCACATCAACATGCTCGCATGCACATGCACGCACGTTTTTGACATATTTTCTGAGAAGAGAAAACATATTTTTTGCAGGTTTGAGCCTTACCTAAGGAACGCTTGCAAAAGATTTGTTATGGAACAGAGGCCAACATTTATCACCGAAGATGATCCCAACAAGGACATCAACGTTGCATTCTACAACATTCCTCTTCTGAAAAGGTAATAAATGCACTGGTAAGGTTTGGACGGAAATGGGAATTTTCATAAATTCGACAAACGCATCAAAAGAAAGAGGCTAAGAGTGCATGGTGTCCCGTCTTCTAATGTCATAATATTGTTCGTGCCTGACTCTATTTTCCATACCCTTGTTGACTTCATTTAGATTTGATGCCTGCGTTTCTTTTTTAAAACTTTACCTTGTTTTGTTCTCTTTGGACATTTTTTTGTATTCATTCTTAGTTTGGTTCTTGGATCTGTCCTTAATTTCTCATGGTGGGTTGATGCTTTGTTTTTGTAGGCTGAGAGACCTGAAGACTGCAGAGATTGGAAAACTGGTATCTGTAACTGGTGTTGTTACCCGAACAAGTGAAGTCCGGCCAGAACTTCTGCAAGGCACCTTCAAATGCTTGGAATGTGGTGGAGTAATCAAGAATGTGGAACAACAATTTAAATACACAGAGGTAGTTTTCTTCTTAATGAATGTTTGACTTGAATTTTATTTCAAAACTGTAAATAATTTAAAAGATCAAGAGAACACATGATGGCTTCTTTGTCGTCGTGCCCTTTAGTCCGGAATCAGTGAAAGTCTGTGATTTTTTCTGAATACCTAGTTAGGTGATGCTTATAGGATCCTTATATCAGATCCAAGCATTGACCCGAAAATTTGGTTGGATTGTTCTTTAAAAGAAGGTTCGGCTTAGTTTTTGACTAAGACATTTTTCCAATGGTCCATGGCTGCCTTAATACGTGAAAGACTGAAGGGTCTTAATGGACATAATGGAATTGAGTTTGCCTGTTAGTGGCGTCGTTGTGCTAAGCTTGAGCTCTAGTTTATGTAGAATTCTGGTACTTTATTCTACAAATACTTCAAGTAACGACGCTGGTTGTTGTTGCAGCCAATCATATGTGTCAATGCAGCTTGCACAAACCGAAACAAATGGGCACTTCTACGGCAAGAAAGCAAATTTGCTGACTGGCAAAGGGTTAGGATGCAAGAGACCTCTAAAGAGATACCTGCTGGTTCTCTTCCTCGCTCCTTGGATGTTATCCTTCGGCACGAGATAGTTGAGCAAGCAAGGGCCGGTGACACGTAAGGCTGTGTTATATTTAGTGTTCTCTTCTATAAAAATTTATCATTTTATTTAATCTAATTTATATATAGGTTGTGCTTCAGTTCAATCCTGTTAACTGTGGATCCATTAATCATTCACAAATTTGCCTCATTGTCCTAACTCCTAGCCAATGTGAACTTTATGTTTAACATCAGTTTTTCAAATATCCAATGTTTACGTGGATAAAATTCTACATTTTCATGAAACAGTCATTCATGGTTAGTTTTTTTTTTTTTGGCTGGCTTTTCATTTCTTGTATATTTCTAATTATATTAATTTCTCACTATCTCTTGCTTCCTTTGACAAATGTATATTTCATCCTTTAGGGTCATATTTACGGGCACAGTAGTGGTGATACCAGATATTTCGGCACTAGCTTCTCCTGGTGAGAGAACGGAATGCCAAAGGCAAAATCCCCAGCGGCAGCCTTTATCTGGAGGACATGAAGGTGTTGGTGGGTTACGGGCACTGGGAGTGAGAGATTTATCATATCGACTTGCTTTCATTGCAAACTCGGTCCAGGTCAGATGCATCTCAAGAACTGACCTGCAATTCCAAATTGCTTATCTATCTTTTCCTTAAAGGATTCATTTAGGTGAAGATGCAAAATATGTCATTCCACTTCACAAGATCTTATTTATTCAACTTTTCTGATGTCTTGCATCAAATGTGAATTAAATTAGATCTGTTAAGATCATCAAGCCATTTTACTCAAGTTGTTTTGGATCTCAATTGAGCCCAGTTGTACATGAATAAATTTGGATTCTTAACATTTAACAAACGAAGTGCTCAGTTAAAGTCTCTTGCTGTTGTCAGGTCTCCACTGGAAGAAGGGATGGGGACTTCAGAAATAGGAAGAAGGACATCGATGAAGATTATGTGGAACATTTCTCGGTACTGTTTACCAGTTACCACTGAATTCTGTTTGTAATCAACATTGATATTTTCTTAAATTATAACTGTTACCTGTGTGCTTTCTGTCTTTTAAATTTGGTCTGTCTTTTTGTGCATATTTTAAGTGTTTGTATTGGCCATAATTCTGCTATCAAGTGGAGAATTTATTTCTGTTGTTTTTCTTCTTGTAGGCAGAGGAGATGGATGAAATACAGAGAATGAGGAACACTCCTGACTTTTTTAACAAGCTTGTGGACAGTGTTGCCCCAACAGTATTTGGCCATCAAGATATTAAACGAGCGATATTACTCATGCTCATAGGAGGAGTTCACAAATTTACCTATGAAGGCATCAACCTAAGAGGAGATATAAATGTCTGCATTGTTGGGGATCCTAGTTGTGCAAAGTCCCAGTTCCTGAAGTAGGTGCAAGAAATTTCTTTACATCTTATGTTCTCTAGCTAGCACATGAATAAAAGAAATGTTTGTTTTAGTGTTCACAGAAACCACACTAGCAGTTGAGCAACACTCTTCCATTTTTTATAAACCTAAGTTGGTCTACAATTGACACAATGATCAATGTTGAGGATAGTCCAACTTAATTTTGTGCTGATGCAGTTGCACCAGCTACCTGGAAGTCAAAATTTATTAGGCAGCTTAAGTGCTTAACTCGGTTGTCCACTCTGAGCTAGGAGTCCTTTTTCAGTTTTTCCTAGGTTTTCCCTTTCATAAAGGGCATTAGTTTCCATATGGTCCTGACTTTTGTTGTTGGATTTTTTCTGAAAGCTCAGTCTGAGATATTTGAGTCGATGACTTTTCTTGGGAAACATGTAGCATTACTAAGAGGTTTTCATGAGTGTCTCTGACCTATTTTATTGCGTCCTCTGACTCTGACATAAGGTCTTTTAGAAATAATCACAGCCTTGGCTTGTCAGATGAATGTCATCTAGAGGCAAATATATGTACAGTTTTCCACAAATTTTACTGGAGATTTTTGTTCCTTCCATCTCTAAAAGTTTTAGAATACCATGCTGGTGTACAAGTGGTAGCTTGAGTAATTTATACTAGCTGCGCCATCCATAAACAAGAGCATGCAAGCATAAAATTTATTCTTTCACTTCTGGAAGCGCTGGAACATTATTAATTGATACATCTTTTCAGGTATGCAGCAGGTTTAGTTCCGCGTTCTGTATATACCTCTGGAAAATCTTCCTCTGCTGCAGGATTGACTGCAACTGTAGCCAAGGAACCTGAAACAGGAGAGTTCTGCATTGAGGTAATGATTTCTGTTGTATATTCAGCATTTAAGCATACTAATTCATTGATCCTATTAAAAGAGTGAAACAGTTTCTCATGGAAGAGGAATATTTCTTTTATGAACCTTCAGGCTGGTGCACTGATGCTTGCTGATAATGGCATATGTTGTATTGATGAATTTGATAAAATGGACATCAGGGACCAGGTATTTTACTTATCTGTCTATTGTGCTGACTTGAGTTTTTCAATGTCTGGTTCCCTGATTGAGCTATGAATTCTGAAAGGTTGCCATTCATGAAGCCATGGAGCAACAGACTATAAGCATTACAAAAGCAGGCATCCAGGCTACACTCAATGCTAGAACATCAATCTTAGCAGCTGCTAATCCAAATGGTGGGCGCTATGATAAATCGAAGCCACTTAAGGTGAAATTTCTTTTAGCACGGCAAGTCTCTTTTAGTTTTTTACATTATTGTGTAGTAGGAGTTTACCTGCCTAAGTTTTTATTTTAGAGGGGTAATTGGCAAAAGGTTGCTGGTTCCCCCTTTTCTTTTGCTGATTGACTTGTCAAGTACCAACTCGTTCAGCTTCCTCAGCTCCATATTCCATTTACCAAACAAATTTACTTACTATTGTTCAGAATGGTATTTACCAGGATGTCCAGTGCAGTATATTTTGAATGAGAATGAGACTCATTTAATTAACTAGAAATGTAAAATGCTTATGAAAAAGTGGATCTCGTAAGGTACTGAGTATTGGGTAATGAATAGTCGAATCGGAGTTGCATCTGATCAGTTCATCACAGTATCTTTCTAGTCTATCCATATTTGTGTCAAGGCAACTGCCTATTAAATGACCTGTTAATTGCTATTCAAGAACCTTCTTTGTGTATCTACCTAATTAGGTTGTCTGGTACTTTGAATTTCTAGTAGCTTTTGACTATCACATGAGAATTGATGGGTGCTCAGATCTATGTTCCTCTATAAAACTAGAGATTAATGCAGTCATTTGAATGTAGAGACATTTTTGTAATCCAATTCTGTACTTGTTATCTTGATTTGAATTGGCAACCGGATCAGTTGTACATATAGTCAGTATGTCAATTCTTTTACTCATGACTAACTGGTTGTCAAATGCTCTTTCTGTGATGCAGTACAATGTGGCCCTTCCTCCTGCCATTCTTTCTCGGTTTGATCTTGTCTATGTAATGGTTGATGAGCCAGACGAACAGGTTGATCAGTATATTGCTGCCCACATTGTTAGAGTTCATCAGAAGCAAGAAAATGCTCTTTCTCCAGCTTTTACAGAAGCACAGGTCCAGCGGTATATCGGATATGCAAAGACACTAAAACCCAAGGTACATTATCCTGTTTTTCTTGTTGTATTCCGAAAAATCAGATAGATATCACTATCATTTAATGTTCAGAATACTGTGGGTGCTTGGAGTTTGTTTCTGAAACTATCATTTCAGTTACAAAGAAGTATATGGTGCACCATTTTCTGTTCCGGTATATGTTTTTTGTACTTACTTTATTTTGTCCATTGCAGGTAAGTGCTGAAGCTAGAAAAGTTCTGGTGGACTCATATGTAGCTCTTCGTAGGGGAGATGCCGCTCCAGGAAGCAGAGTTGCTTATCGCATGACTGTGAGGCAGTTAGAAGCATTAATCAGATTGTCCGAAGCTATTGCACGGAGTCATTTGGAGCTTCAGGTTAGGCAGCGAAGTACACTTTTGATACCATAGTCTTGATGTCTATCTTCTTGAATTTTGAATTCGTCCATTCATGTTTTGTATGTGGAAATTTAGGAAACATTTGTATACTGCTAGGGAAGTGGTAAATGATCTTTTTATGCATCGGAAGTTTGTATGAATGCGACAAACTGAAATTTGTCTTAGTTGCATATTGATTGATTATATCGTGGTTGAGCACCAATTGTAGCACATATTCATTATTTAGCTCATCCTTTTTCAAATTGGCAGGTGAAACCAAGCCATGTTCGGTTGGCAGTGAGACTTCTGAAAACATCCATAATCAGGCAATAATATTTTCAGATGTAATTAGGAATTTATAGTTTTGCTAATGCAATTTGAGCTGAATATGTTCTATTGTCTTTTTTTAACAGTGTTGACTCAAACGAGATTGATTTGTCTGATTTCCAAAATGATCAACAAGACGAGGCAACCAAAGCTTCCAATGATGGAACTTCTGCTCAGCCAAGCGATGCTGATCAGGGTGAGTTGAAAAAAGAAAATGATAAGAATTTCTCACTAGATTAGCTGTCTTAGCTTAGACACTTGACCTGCACTGCACATTCCAGTTTCTTTTGTTGAGCTTTGCTCAAGTCCAGTCCTGTTTTGCTGTCTACAATTGCCCACGTGAGTGAATTGTCAGAAAAAAATGTCTTTTGAAGCAATATTTTAAAACTCAGCCTACTATGGTGGGTTCTGGGTTATGTTAAGATATAGGGAATACTTGCACGGTCCTAGTCTACTGACTGGGATTTATCAGTGACCAAGTTGATATGTAGATCTGGTCTACTCATGCCCTCTGTTCGTCAACTATTCCCATCTTCCTCCATCCTCATGTAACTTGCCCGGTTGGTAACTTTTATACTTTCAAACTAATTTTATACCCTAGTAGAATAATACCAGAAATTCATATGTGATATTCGGGGAATTATTATCAATATCATGTCACGCCCATTTCTAATTGGTCAAAGCAGGTTCTGCTTTTTGAGTAACCTGGCCGTGTGCCAATCCAGCCAAGTCATATGATTCTCTTAACTCACTTTTTTATTATCTCACTGCTGTTGGATGAAGTTAATTTTGTTGCTGATCACCTTTTTATCTTTTTATTAGCATCAAGATCTTCAGCGAGTGAGGGATCTGAAAACCAGCAAAAGAGGAAACTGCTAATAAGCCAGCAGAGATTTCAGAAAATTACACATGCATTGGTTATGCATCTCCGTGAGCATGAAGACCTTGCTGAAGATGGTAATCAGTTCTCTACTTTGTCCTTACATTTTCCCCTTTGTGGCTCTCATTTTAATCTTCACATGCTTCTGTACTAGAATTGGTGAGAAGAAGATTCTTCATTTAATGCTTTAATTTTGCTTCTCGACCTGTTTGAACAAGTGCCAGTTTCCTTTGTTGGAAGATGACAAAATTATACAGCTCTGATGGTTGTGTATTGGTTCTGAATTTGTGTCTTGTTGGACCACTAGAAAACCAGCCAGTTGCTGATTGGGCTGGTTTTGGGGTTGTTCCTTGGAGTAACGATTCAGCATTGCAAAATAAACTACTGATGTTTTTTTGTGCATATACATGCTTAAATTAATATTCCCCACCATAAATGATTTGGATTCATTTTTCTCTGTTAACTACAGGTAATCAATTGGCTGGGATGAGACAAGGAGAGTTGATTCAATGGTATATAGAGCAGCAGAATGCTGCAGGGGCGTTCAATAATCTTGACGAAGTGGTTGAGGAATATAAATGTCTTAGAGCAATCATAGAGGTATTTCTGAACTTCCTCCATGTGTCTCGGTGGTCAACCTCTAATGGGCTTATAATTGTTTCGAGAATTCTACATCGGAAGTTTTATGGATCTGGATCATGTACACTGAATCAGTTTCCATCGAATACGGTGTCCAAGTTTGCAATGTCACTGTTGGTTTCGTGCCTCGTACTGAATCAGTGTTCATCCTGCTGGTTCCTTTTGTACCTGTAGGTTCATGCTCAGTGGTCCTGTACGAAACAACCAGCATTGGTTTCTTACTGTCACGTTCAATCGCTGCTTCCTTGTAGTCAAGAAGCAATCAAGCCACCAACCCTCCAAACTCGATTACTTGTTTAGGGGCTTCCTTTTTTTTTCTTTTTAGATACTGTCAGCAGGAAAGCCTTGTATTGTTAGCCTGTCTAATTGATCCTTTTCTTTTCTTTTCCTTTCTCCCTTTTTTTTTTAATCTCTTTTCGTACTTAGGAAAATGGATTTGTTTTCTGCGTGCAGAGGTTAATTAAAAACGACGGTCATTTGATCGTCATCGACGATGGTAGTTCAACTGCAGAGACGGCATTGGCTGAAGAAAGTGAAGAAACAAGGTCATCGGTCACTGATAAAAGGATTCTGGCAGTGAATCCCAACTTTGTCATTGAATGAGCTCAAGTCAAGAAATGACGTTTCCTCACCACTTGTTTAACTAGATGGCGACAGAGTAGTTTCATTATTGTGTGTACCATGTAACATAAGTATTCCTAACGGATCTGATTTTTTTCCCCTTGTAGTTCAACGTGCCAAACGTAATCTGTTATAGAGTTCAACCAGGCTCTGCGACCAAGAGTTTTCTCCCATATACATTTCAACTTCTTCAGAAAAGAATACGAATGTATTATTTTTATTGTTTGTACAGAATTCTGCATCACCAGGAGCCACATTCAAATTAATTCTTTATGGAAAATTGGAATAATTTAATAATTGACAAATAAGTGATTAAAATCATTTAAATTTATTACTAAATGCAATAATGTTAAAACAATAGTACCTCATGGGGGACAAAGTCTACATCAGGGAGTCCTGCCTTGTCTGGTTGTATCTCCCGGACCACGAGGCTAGGATATGAGGCCATTCTGTTTGTTTTTGGAGTCTGTTTTACATGCTCTAAATACCATTCATGTCGATGGGATCTTACAGATTTTGAGGTCCCCAGTTTGTGGCAGAAGAAATCAGAGCACGGATGTTGGGATCTCCGATATTATGGAGTATCCCAATCGCATAAATTTGCTGAATACTATTTTTCAAAGCGATCTATGATCCGGTGCGTTCATTCTAAGGATGGACGGTTCAAAATCAACAGCATTAATCGAGCACCTTTTGGTGGGAGTAAAAAATTCCCGCTTAAAGAGTGGTTCCAGTGATGGCTATGATTTATTCCAGAAAAGAGTGAACTGGCAAAGAAGATTGATGCAACTGCTGCTCATTCATTTTGGGGCCTAGGAGGGCACATGCCACAAATCAATTACAAACGTAATATTAAAGCTTATGAAATAGTGCAGGAGCAATGTTTACCCTGGTCAAGTAACTGTGAGTACTTTCTCTCTTATGTGACTGAACCATGTGCCGAGGTCCCCATTTCTCATGAACTGTGTTCAGCTGGTGAGCGTTCAGGTACTTAACCATAATAGTGCGTCCTGGACATGTGCATGGACGGCCGATAACTATTCACCATCAGGCAGCAGGACTCATATTACCTTGGTGGTAACTGGAGACTCATGCTCAAAAAAGCCATGGCGAAGTAGCTTGCCCTGTCCTGCAAACAGGACAAAAAACCAGCCTTACATGAAGGCGATGGCAGATCCAGCCACGACACAACCCCATAGAGGCATAGACAGCTTCCCAACGCTGTTGGCGTCGGCGCAGTACTCCCATTTAATTTCAACATGTCAGTGATGCTCTCATTAGAACGCTCTTTGCATGTCTCCGTGTTTATCTTGTTAACTCCAAAATCAAATTATTCCTGCGGAAATTTTTGTTAATATATAAATTTCTGGCTGCATTTTCATAGCTTTGATGAAAAGAGGATGTTGTGGATTGAATTGATTCAGACTTACAAAAGAGAGAGAGAGGGGGAGAGATTTCCAGTTATGGTAAATAACAAATATTGTGTCTTCATCTTGTGATTCATATTCACAATTCCAGGTGAATGGCAGGACAATCCCACCACCAAATCACAGTGAATAGGATCCAGGACTGTGTTGGTGCATCGGAGATTCACCCACTCTGCATGTAAATAGTGCATTGCTGCATCCCCATTTGCAGTACAAGGGACGACGCCATTGTTATGGCTGGCAGCAGCAATCAGCTGCTTCAACTGCAGAGCCACATATAGAGTTGCCCACACCACCTTTTCAATTTTCTTTTATTTTTATATTAATATTATTTAATATTTACTTTGTTATACATGTAACTGCCCATTCAGATATTTTTCTATGAATCAGTGTTCCTCCAAAAAATTTTTCTGGCTCTGCCACTGCAATGATCCAACCAGTGCACCAACACCCCTTTTGTACGAAAATGTTACATAGTAAGTTGCCAAGAAACCTGCTTTCCTTTTGAAATTCACTTCCCTGCTTTTGTTTATCTTTCCACTCCACAACGCCTTCCTTGAATCTCATCGTTCATGTTAATGTAATAGTTTTCAAAATGTTTTCCCTCTCTACTGCCGCTTACCGTGTTGCTTTCTGCGTCCTCCACATTTCCGGTTACTCTATGCCCCACAAACACAGGATTATATTAAATCTTTAAGGAACTACACTGGTAAATGAACTCTGATCCCATCAAGTTTAGGGAATACTTAAAGACAAAAAAAATCCAATCAACTTCAAATCCTGGACCGAAATCCAACTATGCAAATCCACTTCGGTCAGATTTGGTTGCTGCCCACCGAAAATTATGTTTGGTCTTTAAACCCTTCACAGATCATAACTTCTCCATTTGAAACACTAAATATTCAAGGTGTTGGATGTTTTGGATTATTAAAAGTCTAGGGTTTGCACCCTAAATTTTTGTGGTTTTGAGTCCTTGAACGTAGGCAAGTTTGTGTACATACGCAAGGTGGCTTTTCAAGTGAGTTGTAAGGGACAGTGATGGCCGTGCATTTGATTTTGAAAGCTTACCTTCTGCGTTCATGGGCCCAACCATTTATTAGATGATCAGCAGTCTATCCCTCCCATTTTGTCGCCCTCTTACCAGTGTTCTTAACATCAGAAATTGAATCGAATCAGCCTCGACATCAGAAATTGAATCGAATCAGCCTCGCCGATTCATTTGTGAATCAACAAGTGATTTTAGGTGAGTAGGAGTATTTCATCTCACTACCCAAGCGGGTTATATACGCTTTGTTGGTGCACGAAATTTTCATGCGCCAGTATGGTAAAGGACTAAAAGGCTCCTTGTTAATAAAAAAAAGATAACTTTTTGTTGGCACAAAGTTGTAGTATTTGCAGGAATCAAACTGATAACCGCAGATTTTATCAGCACGAGAATAGAATTGATGACTAATCAGCTGGTCGAACAATTCAAACGGATCAAAAAATAAGAAAATCTTCAAGTACTTTAGAAAACAAAAAAAAAAAAGTAAATTGAATCAATTTGCCACGGATTTGATTCGAACCAGCAGATTCAGGTCGACTTTTACTCCATTGTCTCTTACCACCTACCTTTCACTTTCAGGCCCTTAAATTATCATCCACATGAATTTCCCTTGTTTGGTAGTGCTCGAGTTTATGAATGTCAAAAAAGTCATAAACAACAAGCTTCACAAGTTCGAAACACATGGAGATTCTGCCAAGCAAAACGGTAAAATATAAACAGAATTCCACTGGCTTGGTCTGGCCATTTGGGAGGATTCTTTTTTGGACCGTTGATAAACCATGGCTTTGAATGCCATTCCTTTCAAGTATTGCGTGTAAGGAACAAACATTTGTCCATGATTCCATGTGATGGATAACTTTGAAGTGGACCTCCAACCATTATTCGCCAATAATTTCGTCCGTAATTTCCACCAGCACCAAGCTTATATATATATATATATATATATATATATATATATATATATATATATATATATATATATATATATATATATATATATATATATATATAGAGAGAGAGAGAGAGAGAGAGAGAGAGAGAGAGAGAGGTGAGTAATTAAGAAGAAAATTGAAACTCCTTGCGAAGGTATCGACTTTCTCTCTCTCTCTCTCTCTCTATATATATATATATATATATATATATTCCATGAACTGTCCAGCACATGCCGTTGTGCTTTTTTTTTCTAAAAACTGACCTCATAGATGACGTGAGAATTTTCAAATCCATACGTTTCAAAAAAATTGTAGAAATGGTATATCAATGCAATTTCGTAACTCCTTATATTTGAAGATTATGACAAATTAATTTAGGTTTGTCAAAATTTTGATTTATATACTATTTCAATTGAACATTATGAACCCATCCATATGACTGAATCTCTGAACACATAATGAAATTCAAGCGGACAACCATAAACTTGGGTGGCGGAACATATATATATATATAGAGAGAGAGAGAGAGAGAGAGTCCATTCATCAAAGCTTGAAAGTTGATTTTTCAATTCAAGTTCCAAATCCCAATCAAATACACAAGTGGATACAGGGGCCTCCCCTCCCCCACAGAGAGTAAGAGAACCAGCAGGGACAAAACCACGAAAGAATGATAAATTACAGTATAACAACTTGCATGATTATTAAACAAAACAGACATGAATGAGACGGTGCAGCAGACAAGCAGTATTTGCAATTATGGAGAAAGGAAGAAGGAAGAAGAAGAATTCATGGGGGTGAAGTGAATTAAGCGACGAATTCACTGTGGCATCCTTCATTTCTTCTCTGCCTCGTCGGTTTTCTCTGCAGCCGGAGGAGGCTCCGGTGCCGGGTCCTCCTTCTTCTCAACCACGGCCTCTACCTCCTTGGACTCCTCGGGCAGCGGAGGTGGGGCTGCTTCATCCTCTTTTGTGCCCGACTTCTCTGGCTCTTCTGCCGCTGGTGCTGGAGTTGGCTCCGCCGGCTTCTCCTCCACCGGTATGAAGGTAGAGACCTTCTCGAAGATGAAGAAGACGGTGGTTGAGACCAGAGCAGGCCCGTGCTTGCTAGATGCTTCACTTGCGTGCTTGGATCCGGGGAACTCTGCTCAATTACCATGTTGGTCATGTCAACAAAGCAACATCATTCATCGTTCTTCTTTTTCCATTTTTATTCCTTTAATATTTCTGAAAATATATATCACATGTTTCATTCTATGATTGTCTTGGAAATTGCAAGGCTTTTATACGTCATGAGCCATTGATTCTTGCACACTCTAAAACTATCTTTTTATTTAAGCACATATATTTTTTTCAAAACTTGTGCAAATCTTTTCATTTTCTTCAACCATTCAATCACTTGAATGTATAAAATCCTTAGTTTTCGTACTTTGACTTCATGGGTTGTCGGCGGTTCTTTGAAATTCAATTGTACAGATGGTTTCAAAGCCTCTAAATTTCTCTCTATAAAAAGAATCACCGAGAACGAATCTGTTGATGAAATTTCACGAAAGATGAAAGGATTGCTCTATATTATATATATGAGAAAAACTAAAGAAATACATGTGAGATTACATACCGATTTTCGCCAACTCGTCGAGGAACTTTTGAACAGCTGCAGAGTGCTTCTTTAAGCCGGAGGCTTTACGCTCCTTAACAATTACCTGCAGCATCAACAACTACACCAAGTCACTAAACATGTTACCTCCATAATTGGTCTACTCGTCCCCTACGCATATCCTTCCAATATATATCTATATAAATATTCTCAAGTATCTGAACACGAAGATCACTTAATCCCATGTCAATTTTCTTTCAAGTTTGCTGTATATATGTATACTTAAAGATCACCTTGATCTCAGCAGATGAAGCCTCATATATCTCGATAACCTTCGGGTGCAGCTCCCCTTTCTTTTCTTCAAACTCCTTGTTGATTTCTTCCTGCACCCACCAAACTCAAACATCAGAATACGGCCATATCTTCCTTCTTCTACCACCAACTAATCGTGACATGAATCTTATGATGGGAAAAGAAAAAGTATTAAGAAAAGAACTGAGAAGAGAGAACATCTAAGAGAGAGAGGGATCACTGGCCTTGGATTCATCGAAAGATTTGGTGGCTTCAGCAGCTGCTTTCTTCTTGCTGGGCTTGTCGAAGTACTTTTTGATCTTGGGCAGCACCTTTTCCTTCCAGTAACTCATCTTCGCTCCTCCTTTGCCTTCTGCGGGCTTTCTCTTAAAACAGAGAGACCAAGATGGCAAGATCTAGCCACCAAGAAGAGCTAAGATCGAAGAAGAAACTGAATGAATTGAAAGATCGGAGAACAACGTTCACACTTTTAAAGAACAAAAAATCTACCATATAGAGAAAAAAAGAATACACGTACCAACTAACATATGAGAGAGAGCAAGAGAAGGAGAGCTGTCTGCTGAGGCTGTTAAGCCAACTGGCTGTCGAGTTCCTGGGGAGAGGGACCAGGAATTATAGAACGCACGGTTGAACAGATCCCCCGGTTTCGTTCGTTTATTACGAGATCGCCATTTCGTGCGATCGTTGCGCAAGCTTCTGAATCAGGTTGATGGAATAAAAGGCAACGTACGTCGGCCTATAAGAGCCGTTCTCTTCTTCTTCAAGGCTCTCGAGTTCTTGACAGCAGCCTCAATGTCACTTTCTGTTTATATTCACCTGTAAGAATATTCACTCTTCCAACATATGACCAACTTATCATAAATGCATAATATTGTCCAAAAATGATTTTTCAGGATGCTAAAATCTTGTTGGAAACCAAGTTTGACAATAGAATTAGCTTGAAAATCTTGTTTTTCCATGTGAAGTTGGTATCAAGTAGTTGTACATATGTTGCCTAGCAGTGAAAGTAAGCTGAACTTGTATAAATATGTATTTAGCGATGAACCAAAACCAAAAGTAAAGAGTGGTACTTTTTTCCATGTATGTGAAGGAAGAATTTTTTTGTTCCCTTCATCTGTTCTCCCTATTGATTGGTTTCACAAAAATTGCATAAGGAAACTCGATAGAGATAACGCTCGAGAGTTTCTTTGAGAAGCAAACTACAATATATCACAAAACATGAATCACTAAACATGGCAAGAGATGATTTAATAAGCTGGATCTCGAAAGTGACTTTTCTTTTCTTATATTGCTTGTATCACCACCCACAAAATATCTTGGTCAAATCCATTAGTGACATTATTTTTAATAACTTTCAGCATAAAACGTGAGTAAAGATCTTAATCAGCGCTTGGATGGCACCCTCTTCTAATCCAGTTTTGTAAAATTTATGTTTTTTTAATGAGTTTTGGAAACTTTGGGTACTTTTGTTTAGGTGACACGTACAAAACTTGGTTTTTGAATGACTTAAAAGAGAGACAAGGTTTTTCACTCTCTTCTACAAAACCAGGTTTTGTCAAATCTGGGTTTTCTTTAAACCCATTTTGATGACTCGGAAACATGATTTTGAAGTGTCACCCAGACACCCCTAACTGATGTAAAGACCTATCTTTTTGGTAGTGTAAATTGAGAATTTCAAGTTTACATTTGTCAATAATTCAGTACCCATAAATTCTTTTATGGGCCAAGAACATATGCACTCGTTTTTTTTTTTCTTTTTTTTTTCTATTTTTTTATTAAAAGAAAATGTTGCCCTAGGCAGGCGCTTTGCCAACTATGGAGCGACTTGTCGCATTGGAGAATTTTGAAGGGGAGGGGGGACCATCCGCGGCTCTGTAAGTAAAGGGGTGGATCTGTAATTAAAAAGAGACGGAGGGGCAAAGATATGGGTGGCGGGGTAGAGCTGTATCTAGCCTCGGCCACGGTGGCGTTTCTTCCCGGCGGGTCCCACCGGCCCTGGTGTTAGCGTGTCCGTTTCCCCTTGCCCGTGGGCCCCACCTTCCACCTACGAACCTCCCGCGCCCCTTTCCCTCTCCCTCCACATGGCTTCGCTGGCCTCAAGCAAGAAGCTAAAACTCCCTTCACGCTCCACAAACGCACACGGTCTTCCTCACTAATTACAGTCCTGCCATGTCTTCGTCCTGTTTTTATCCTCTCCCGATAATTAAGCTGTAAATTGTGTCCTTTTTTTTAGGGCAAAATCAAAATCAAAATCAAAATCGTTCTTCTTGGCCTCAAGGGGTTCGGCATAGCTGGTCCGACCAATGGTTTATAAAAAGTTGGTCCGACCAATGGTTTATAAAAAGTTAGTCGTTGGTTCGATTCTCCTGAAAATCAACCAACACAAGGCCTCCTCGGGACATGGATATTAATTTCAAGGTTTTATGCTGGTTATGAGAACCCAATGAAACTATATGTACACATTTATGGGTTATAAGGGCTTCAAGGTCTATATTTGTTTTCTATTACAAATAATTTGATTGGTATACTTGGAATTCGAAAAAAACAAGTTCATAAATCACGAAAAGAAAAAAAAAAATTGTGTTTTCCATAACAATTGCATAGAGCCCTCTTTGACATGCTGTCTGCAAAAGCAATGCTTGTACCAAAATTCCCCAATCAAAAATTTCGCCAAATCTTTTTGTGGATTTTTCTTCTTCATAAACCTTGAAAATTGATCTGGACCTGGATCGAACCTTCATCGCTCGACCTGATCCACCGACGGCTTTCTCGGACTTCTTTCAAAGAGTACTTGACTTGGGCCTAGACATGGGCTCGGGCCATGCAATCAAGGCTAGGTTCAATGAGCTAGGTTATATGAACTGAAACCTGTTCTTATGCTTAGACCATCTTTCATTTCTATATGTATGTAAATTGATATCCTGAAAAATCGAATTAGAGACGTGTAAGAATTACTTCAACTAGATCTTCTATCTTTATTTACTAACTACTATGACTATATATATATATGATGTTAGCACTTATATGCATTTGAAAACAGGCCAAGCACAAGACAGCAAATATATATGCATGACGGATGATTATCTCAAGTTCACATCACTAGAGAACATATATATATATACATATGTATATATGTATATATATATATTGACAAGCTAGGGTTAGGGGATACCTATTAGATTGCGACAACTGTTGTATCGATATATATATATATATATATATATATTGACAAGCTAGGGTTAGGGAATACCTATTGGATTGCGACAACTGTCGTACCGCAGTCATCAACTTGCATGACTTTCATCTTAAGGCTCTCAAGTTTCTTCCCTGCTGAGTTGTTATAATCATGCAAAGGTGTAGCTTTGGCACTAATCAAGCTGTTATGTCCCTTACCTGGAACTGAAAATGAAATTTTCATTGTATCTGACAAATCATGAGTTCGATATTAAAAAATAAAAAAACCCAACAATATATATCCCAAAGTTAGTTTTATGAATGGTATATGTATGGATTCCCGCTAAGAGGATTAATATCTATGAAGACGCATAGATTTTCTTATATATCTTCCTCGATTGGTAAATAAGTATCAGAAAAAATAACAAATCGAAATTAATCGTTTCTCAAAACAAATGAAAAGAAAACACACAAGTTACTGATCGACCACTTACACAACATGAGATTTCTTGAGAGAAAAATACATAAACCTTGTAGCAAATAAGTTTAAGTTGGTCCTTCAATAGAGAATAAGTTCGTGCTTATTTACAAGTGTTAGCGTTAACATATAAGAATATTGATTTACTAGTTAGGCTGAAACATGGGGTGTAACAGAGACAAACTTTTCAGAGACAAGTTTGTCTGGAGAAAGAGAACAACCTTCACTGCTTTTTCCGGAAAAGTCATATGCATGAATTTGCGGCACATGTTTAGGGTTGAATTGACCATGGTCCTGTATGTCCGCACACAAAATAACAAATAATTGGATTTGACTATCTGTCCCCAGTTATGTTGGTCCATAAAATGAAATATATATAAAAACAAAATCACTATAACTTAACATGGGGATTCAAAGTCTACATCTGCATCAAAAAGTGTATTGTAGTGTTTGCGGGGTAAACTTTTCCTTGTTTTCGGATATACCCACTTACAGTAATCAGATGGTGATAAAATTTCCTGATCTGCCTTAAATCTTTATGAAACACACTAAATTTAAGATCTATTTCAAATTGGCAGGGTTTATATTTTGCTCTCCTTAATTGCACGTCAACAAGCAATATGTATTTGGCCCATTTAAATCTCTGTTGGCAGCCTGTCAATTATATATATAAATAATATATATACATATATAAATAAATGAACATATATAAATAAATGAATATATATATATATATATATATATATATATATATATATATATATATATATATATATACACATATATACACACACACACACACACATATATATATATATACAAGGAGTTGAATGCTAATGTTTGTCCGATGATTAAAATTTAGAACTTTGTCGCTAAAAACGGTTGGTAATTTAGTACTATCCATGGTTTATATTGCTACTACGGTTTTTTGGTTGTTTAACGATGATTTATTGTCTTTTTAATGCCCATGTTCTAATTCTTAGCCAACTATATATATATATATATATATATATATATATATATATATATATATATATATATATATATATATATATATATATATATATATATCAAGGGCTTTGGCACCTCACCATTTTTTTTCAAATTTACATGTACAATTTAAAAAGTCATTTATTTTATATAAAAATGTTGAAAAATTATATTTTGGCATTTGTTAAATTTTGAAACTATAATTTGGCCGTTTCATGAAAAAAATATGGCTCCGCTCCTATATATATATATACACACACACACATAGATATAGAAATAATTGTTTGCAAGCAATAAGTTTCAGGTTTAAGATGATTTGTTTACTGTAGGAACTATATGATGGGGTTAGTTGGGGATTGACTTAATGCCCAGAATTTATTGTTTTTACTATAAAAAAAGTTCAATAAAAGGTAAATTAAGGGACAATAACCGAAGCTAATTGGATCATTGGGCTTACTCAAGGTAACTATTTACTTAGACATGTACTCATGATCACGGACAATTGATTGAAAGTTGAAACCCATGAGATTGCCAAATATCAGTGATTGATCCTCCAGTTTAAACTAATTATTAATTTTAAACAATGAAAATTTCAAAATCAAACTTCATTTTATCAGTGCTCTTGAGAATCCCCGGACAGCTCAAGTTAAAAAACAAGGGACAATCTAAAAACAACTTATTAATAGCTCGTTTGAATAATGAGCATAAAAATACAAAGTTTGGAAAAAAAAAATACAACATTAAATATGAAAAAAAAATATAACTTCTCATTAAGAAATGGGATAAGGTCATTTAGTTTGATAAATGACTTCCATTTGATAAAGTGTTTGGGTTTCGAATTTTGAAGAGGGTAACATCCGATCGAAACCGATCCATTTGTAGATGAGATCGGGTCGGACTCGGGTCCGAACCTAAAAAGCAGAAAACCAAGTCGACCCGCATAAATTCGATCCAGTTGTACCTAGACCCGTTTAGGTGTGGAACCGAACAAGGGCAATTTCGTCATTAGGAAATAAGGTCGGGCGGAGGCCAAAATCTGGAGAAGCGCCGGAAAGAGCGTTCGAGTCCGGAGCCTCCGAAGCAGAGCTCTCTTCTAGGGCGGGCTAGGGTTAGGGTTTACTTAGGCCGACTGCTTCAATCGTGGGAGTCTCTTTCTTCCCTCCCGTTCTTCATCACGCCTGGCGATCTTGCTTTTGGTCCGTCGAATATAGGGTTCTCTGCATTCTCGCTCTGCCGTTGGATTTTCTTTCCGTTCTTGATTTTGTTCAGGTTTCTTGGAGTTTCGCGGGAATGTCGAGTCATCTCTATGGCGGGTACGGAGGATCCGAGCTCTCCTCTCTCTACTCTTCCCTGCTAACGGGAAGCAGCTCGATCGGGGATTCGTACCCGGACTCCCTTCTGACGGCGTCCCGCTACCTCTCGTCCGACCATCTCCGTTCTTCCGATTCGAGGTACTCGGTTTTGGAGAACGGGTCGTTGTATTCCGACGGGTTGAAGTACTCCAGTAGCGAAATTCCCGGGATTAGCAGCTATTCAACGAGGCCGCTTACTCCGTCGCTGTATTCGCAGTCGACCTGGAGTGCGTTGGATAGTCACAATTCGTTGCCGCCTCCCGGGTTGGAGGCATCGGCTGTTGGATTGAAGCGGCAGAGTGAAGGTAGCTAGTTTTGTTTTTCCTCCTTATCTTTTTTTTTTTTTGGATGCAGAGTTCTGCTGCTTTTGTCAGGTTGAATCAGTTTTTTTTTTGGTGTGTTGGCTGATTATATTAAAATTTAATGGTTTACTATGCATTTATTGTCTTATTGAATTACCATACGTCCTAGAATTTCCCACTAACGTATAAAGAATTGGATGGGCTTAGGGTGCATATGTTATGGGTGATGAACATGATCTTACAGTACATCTCAGCATTTTCCACTAAGTGGAAAACATAAGAGAATTGAATATTTTGGTTTTCTTTTATGTATTTACAACCTGAATTTATGTCAGATAAATAAACTGAAAGGCTTGTTGTTTGGAGTCTTGGACTTTTTGTTCAAAAAATTCTATAGAAGGATTTCATGAATTGTGAAAATAAAGTATGCATTTGTATGCCATAGATTATTGCAAGCTTAACTATCTATGCATGATTGTGCAGTAATCTGCCACATGTATCTTCGCTTGTCAAGTTCGTATTTGTTCATCTTGCCATTCCAGTTCTTCAAACAGATACCAACTTGAGCTGCGATCAGCAGGCTTCTCCAGTAGATTGCTTTGTTTGACATTTAATACCATGTTTTGGTAGTTTCGTATACATATATTATATTGTTTTATCTATCTATAAATGCATGGGAACCGTGAGGTGTTTTGCAAAACTAAAATATGGATGACTGGCTCTTCTAGTAGTATCTTCCTTTTCTGCCACACTGATCTTCTTAATTTAAAGTTTGATAGTTTGCTTAGATGTACGTGTATCCTTAAACTTCCAGTGCAACAAGGATATTTGTAGGTTTCACTGTTGTTTCTACATCTTTTAAACTGTCTGTAATATTTTTGCAGTTGCAGTATGATTAGTGGGAAATAATGATTGCCTCATTATTGGTCCTTACTTGAAAGTATATTATCTGAATATAGACATTTAAGACATTCAAATTTACTTATTAAGGCTGAATATAGGCGTTTAAGACATTCACATTTAAGTAAACAGATTTATATATTCATATTACTATCAAACATGTATGTTGATGCTTTCTTATGCTATTTTCTCTCTATTATCTATACATAGCTTTGTACCACCAGACTTTATTGGGCACTCATAACAGTATTGCACAAAGTGAAGCAATGTTTTCAACAAATCCTTTGACCAAGCGCCCTAGATTTGAAAGTGCAAGCAGTCTTCCTATTTATCCCCAGCGTCCAGGAGAGAAGGATTGTGCACATTATATGTTGACCAGGACCTGTAAGTTTGGAGATAAATGCAAGTTCGATCATCCTCTTTGGGTTCCTGAGGGTGGGATCCCAGACTGGAAAGAGGTGAACTTTATTTTATTTGTTTGTTATATACATTGTAATGCAGTTTTGAAAATTAGATACCACTATTTGCTTCCTAGTATTATATCTAGTTTAGTGTGCCATATATCTTCTTAATGCTGTATATATTCATTTTCTAGTTGGAGTTTACGTATTTTTTTAGCTAAAAAGGTGTCATGGTACATTTGGATTTGCTTATATGTTATGAAACATACTTTGTCAGGTGGACAAATATTTAAATGATAAAAGTGATCAATGCATTACTTTTTTTTAGTAACAAATTTATATGCATTATAGTTTATATGCATTACGTTATTATCATTCTCCGAATCTCCTTTATTTCTCAACACTGTTGATAGCCTATGTATTTCATTGTGTATAACAACTCAGAAATCATTTCATATCTCATTACACTCTTTGTATTACTACGTCTCTGATTTTGCTTACTTCAAAACGTAGTTACAAAGATACTGTCCTCAGATTCTATTAGCACAGTTTCTCTTGGGTATTAGTCGGGGATCTGAGGACTTACGAGTTTTTTTTACTGATTTTCTTGCAAAACGTAAATTTCAAAATAGTTAAATTACTTTTTTAATTATAGAACTAAAAGTTCATTAGCAAGATTTGAAAATATAAAGCAAATAATATGAAAGAGAAATTTATGTTTAAATGTGTACGAAAGGAATTTCCAAAGAAATTGGCATGAGATTAACTGCTGTGGTAGTATTTCTATGTATATATTATGATAATTGTTTGAGAAGGCAAGCTCTAAAATGGCAATATTGTCATGATACTTTCAGAAGATCACTTATGTTAGTGGGCATGTTTTTGAGACTAGGAAGCATGTCTGCTGTTGCAGTAAGGCAATTTCTCAGAGATTCAGAATAAGTTGGAGTTCCATGCTTTAAAAGATTGATCTTGCTAGATCAACATTAGTCGTGTTTTGCTTTGATTTCTGTATAGTGATAAATATGCCAAGAGTGGGATCTAATTATTTTCTATAGATACCAGAGTTGGGGATTCAATCAATTGCTATAGAGCAGTAAATACGGCCAGAAAACTGCAAGAACCAGTTGGCATTAGGCAGCATATATACCATGTTAGTTTCGTGCTAGACCAGTATATGCCAGAAGGTTAACTTGGCACACTTAAAATCCTGTTTCTGCTTGAATGGTGCCGAGCATGGATTAATTGATGAATCATGGATGTCCAAAAATTTGTAGGATAGCAAACTCTTCTTAAGAAGATTGGGTGTTATTGTTACTATTGGTTGGTGTTTGCCGGAAGCAGATTGGTGTTGCATGTCTCTATACCTATAGATGCATATGTACATAACATATTTGCTATTGTATCCTATGAGAATACTCTGGACATCATGGACCTACAATTTCCAGATAGATGCACAGGCCAGCTAATCCTGTTCTCACACATCATATGTTGAAGATTCAATGAAGAAAAGAATTTGGTTTACGTTGTTGATTATGCCAATGATTCAAGTGATAATGACATTTGTAGCTTGATTCACAGAAGGAATGGATTGGTAATGTTGTTGTAGTCTCTTCTTGAGGTGTCACATCCATAAGCTTGAGCTTTTGTGTTTCACTATTTGCTTCTTTTTTCTTTCTCAGTTTCTCATATGTTGCTTCAGCTTCACCTGTTCTCTTGTATGCATTTTCTTCTTAGCAAAAAGCTGTTGTTGTTGCTATGGAGTTGTTTTGAATCTTCCATGTCATGAAAGACATTTTAAAAGATTGAGATGTCAACTCTATTAACTGATAATCTTATTTGTTTGCAGATCCCATTTATTCCTAGCGAGTCACTGCCAGACAGGCCTGGAGAACCTGATTGTCCTGTAATATATGAATCTTCCATCACGTTGTTCATTTTTTCTATTTTTTGACTGAAGCTTTCACTGCAGCTGGATAATATTGATCACACTAGGAATGTTTTTCTTAAAAGGAAAATGGGTAATTTTTGAAATGATTTTACTTCCCTTTGGTACATCAATTGGTTTTTGTTTAAAGCTATGTAACATGGCTTTGCCTGAAATGGCACCACCCTCATGTTGACATGCCTGGGCACAGGCACGAGCATATGCAGGGCTTGGACATAGCAAATTGATAGTTGGCACTCTTTTTTGTGTATTTGCCTATTTGGGTATTATTTTGTTTACTATTTTATATTTTATGAGTATGAAGAGTCGAAGACTGAATATATATGCCGCATTCCTACACCCAAACTTTCTGAAATTGCTGTCCAGTGTCCACCCATGTAGCATAGTTTGAAAGATATTTCAATATATGAAACTAGTTTTTGTGAACAAAATTGGTAAAGAAGTTGAGTCTTTCTCGTGGCCAATTTTGTCTTTCTCAGTTTTTAGTTTTTGATTGAATATAGTATGTTCTTCAATATATAGACTAGATAGTGTGGATAAAAACCTTTTTTCTATAAAGAAGTTGTTGCTTTCTTATGACCAATTTTGTCTTTTTTCCTCTGTTGATTGAATAGTAAGCTTTGATGTTTAGAACCAGTAGAACCCATCTCATGAAAGATTTGAATGCATGTTGGATGGTTTTATGCATTGAACTATTTGTTTATATTACATATTTAAGTTTCAAGAGCATATCATTGAAAAATTCAGAAATATTGAAATAAAAGTGTGTATTGGAATCTGAGGTTTTCTGTGGGTTCTTAAAGGTAGCGAATCAACACATAAGGAAAATAGTCATCTTTGGGATACACAAATGCCACTGCAGTATTTGTATAAAGTGAAACAACCGAACACCTTTTTGATATTATTGATGGTGTCATAACTAGCTAAGTCCAAAACAAATGGGTAATAGTGTGAGGTAATCTAATTTGTCAGGTAGAGTGTTAAGAGCACACTTAGTTCTTAAAGTATACACTTAAATTGTATTTTTTTCCTCTTTCAGCAAATTTTTTGTTTTTAACAATCATGGGTTTTTTTATTAAAGGCTGCCCCCATGTAAGTGCTGAGAACTGGGTGGGAGGCATTTAGGCTTCTATTTCTTTCTCATGGTTTAGTGCCTTCAGGCTTCAGATTTTGTGATTCTCCAAGTTTCTCTTAATTATGTCGACTTTTCAAATATTGCTAAGTTTGTAAGTTTATGTGGTCTATTTTAACTTTTTCCAAGTTAGTCAAGTCTAGGCCTCTCTAGTTCCTTTCGGTGGCCTTTATGGATTACCTTTGACTTTCTAAGATTCTGATGATAAGCAGGTTTTCATGACTGTGTTTCCTTGCTTTCCTCTTTATCTTTTATTTCTAGCCTTAGATGTTCACATAGCTGGAAAACACTCTTGTTGTTTATTTTAGTTTGTATTAAGGAAAATATTGCAGTAAAAAATTATTAGTTTGCAATCGAAATAAATACTTCATAAAGGTCAGTTAGACAATCACAAGTTCATTGTTTTTGTTTTGCAACTTGTGCACATAAAATGAAGATTCTCTTTGGATGAAGGAGGTTGGGACATGTTTGCCTAGTGCCTTTTTCTTCAAGATTTTTTGCTTTTTCCATCAATTTTCTAATATTGTTTCTATAAACTCCAGTACTTCTTGAAGACACAAAAATGCAAGTATGGACTGAGATGCAAGTTCAATCATCCCAAAGATAAATTGGAAAACCCGATGTCAAATGTATGTTTACCTATCTTGAAAGTGCCCCTTTTTGTTGATAGTTAATTTTAAATTTGATTGACTCTGTTTGCTATATGGCTTATGCAGGTTGAGACAGATGATACGTCATTATTGCCAGAAAGGCCGTCTGAGCCAGCTTGTGCGGTAAAGGATACATTTTTTTCCTTTGCTCTTTTGCTGTGTACTGTGTGTTTGATGTTCTTTTACTATGAATGCGACCTTGTGCATTTTAGTACTATATGAAGACCGGAAACTGTAAATTTGGGGCTACATGCAAGTTTCATCATCCAAAAGATCATGTTGTACCTGCTGTTGATGGTAATCCGGAAAAGACTGACGCAGCTGCTTCACTAACAGTTGATTCAACCGAGAAGGCAGATAAGCCGTTTATCCCTGTCGCTCCTGCTGTTCTGCACAATTCAAAGGGTCTGCCTGTACGACCGGTAATAATTATTTTTATTTATGGCCAAAGGAGCCTTTCCTAATCACTTTTTCTGGGACTTAGTTTATGAAAGTTCACAAAATTTAGCCTCTGTTTGGGACCTGATTAAATCCACATCTGGCCATTAAATTTGTGGTACATGGATAGGATGCATGAACAGGTTGTGATACCGATCACCTGGGTTTCAGAAAAGTTACAGGACATTGGACTCATCCATTCATACTTAAAGATGCACATGCATGTGTTCGAATATGATAACAAATGTTGCTCTTTAAAAAAAAAAAAAAACTGATGGTTTTAACTCCTTTATGAGTAGTGGTGTATTGACCCAGTTGTCTGATTTTTTTAGTTCCATACGGGACCATACCTCCACAAATAGAATCTGAATGTTCATGATTCATCAATGGGTTTAGTGATCCTGGAAAAAAAAAATTGGATTTGGTTAGCAAATGAGAGATTAGTTTTGCTTTAAAATGCTTTATGACTGTTGGCTGTTGGTAATTTTTCTATTTCAACTATTTCTTATTATTCTGTAAGTACCTTGGTTTCTTTACTTGTCGACATACTTATCATTTGTATAGTCTATTCTGTTCCCTATAGGCGATTTGCTGAAAGTTCAGTGTTTTATGACATTTTATTTAATTTCATGGTTTGTCACCTTTTTAGTGGATGTGACCTCAAAAAAACAGATTGTTGGATTACTTCACGCGTAGGGGTAAAATGATGTAACTAAATTTAACGGGATTGCATATCTAGATTTAAAGCCGGTGGTTAAGTCACTCAGTGTATTATGGCAAACCATCCATGGTTATGTTATAATGCTTGATGAGTTGTGCTGCTCCTTTGTTGTTTGTTTTCTCTCTTTTAATGTTTATATGTACTTTGACCTGCTTTGTATGGGTTTTTCTATTTGCAGGGTGAAGTAGATTGCCCATTCTACCTCAAGACTGGGAGGTTGATGCTCCTTTTCTTGTTTCCAAATTGTGGATGCATGAGAGCAGTATTTATTTGATTGTAAAATGTTGTACTGATAAGTGCATTTCTTTTTCTGTTCATATGCAGTTGCAAATATGGTGCAACGTGTCGTTTTAATCATCCTGATAGAAATGGTTAGTATCTACTTGACTGGACCATCTTAAGAAGCTACTATATTTGCTCTATACCTAGTCATTCTTTTTTGGAATATTATGCAGCCACTCTCACCCAAGCAGTCATCAGCTCTCCAGCCTTGGGAATTTTGAATCCAGTTGCTGCTGCTTTGCCTCAAGCAACTATCAATCCCTGGTTGGCTCAATCAGCGGTAGTGAAAACTCATTTCTTTTCAATCTAGTTGTGCTTGTTCCAATTGCTTGTTGTTGTGGGGGGATGAAAACTTTATATCCTCTTACAAACCTTAGGAACAGGCAGTGCCTTCCAGTTGCATGTTTTTTATATTGAGACTCTCTCTCTCCCCTTCTCTCTCTCACACACAATGACCCAGTCGAAGATGTCCAGTGGACTAAAAAGCCATAATGTCAAAATAATTTCCATTGATTAGTTATTTTGCGTTAATGGTCCTGAAACTTATCAAAATGTTATGCAATTCCTAATATAGATGAGTTTTACCATAATACCATGTACTAGTTCTTGACTGGTTAGTGAAATGAAGGTGTTCTATTAACGCCTGTCTTCTTTGCAGGTGACTCCTATTTATCCGCAGAGGTCTGGACAGTTAGAATGTGATGTAAGTGTTGCAATGTTTTGTTGGCTTTTCCTAAGTTCATGGATGTTGCTCAGAAGTTAGTTTCTTGTTGAGTTTGTGAGCGGTTGCCGAGTTCTTTGGTCTCTCTTGTTTATTAGGTATTTTTGTCAAGACTTGAGCTCAGATCCTCCCTGTATAACGTGCTCTATAGAGTATGGGGACTGTAAATATGTTGTGGAAAATTGGAAATCACCATAGTCATCTGATTAATTTAATTGTGGTAGCTTATGCCCTTATGGGACAAGTTTTCGGATTTTCATTATGTCTCTTGGATTCTCTATTCCTTTTGTAATTGGTTTGTTATAGATATAGGTCAGTGTACTCTTGTTATCTCATATTTTGCTTCTCTCTCGATGAATGCAGTATTACATGAAAACCGGGGAGTGCAAGTTTGGGGAGAGGTGTAAATTCCATCACCCTATGGATAGGACCGCAACATCTGTTGCAGCAGTTAAATCTGCTCAGTCATCCGTGAAGCTGACGCTTGCAGGGCTTCCAAGAAGAGAGGTAGGTTTCCCCATGGAAGATGTTTACAGTTTATACTTTATAGACACACAACAGACCCATGCAGTAACATTTATGTCCGGAATTGCAGGGTGAAACTGCATGCGCTTTCTACATGAAAACTGGAACCTGCAAATTTGGTGTAACGTGCAGGTTCGATCATCCACCTCCTGGGGAGGCCGTCGCAAAGGCTGTCGCCACTAAAGGAGTGGGTGAAGATAAATCCTCTGCTGACGAAGAGGATGCTGAATGAATGGTTAAAGAGGAGGATGACTAGGGCGGCGGGAGAGCCCGTCTTAGGTTGTAGATGTTGCAGAAATGTTTTATGTTTTGTTGTTCCGATGACCCTGAGCTTTCCGCTGGAGTGGTTTGGCAGTATGATCTACTTTTATTCAATATAAGACAATGGCCCTTCGGTTTTACAGTTTTACTGCATCCGAGATGCTGCATCCTTGTCCGTTTATGATCTCGGAAAGTTTCTGTTCCTATATTCACTTCTAACGTTAGTTTTGGAAGAAAAATATTTCGTTTCTTCAGCACGGTTTTATAATATTGAAATTCAGTTGAGAATTTCCTTTCGTTGGATGATGAGTGGGAAATCTCACTGCAATTGAAGGCTTAATCCTCCCATGTTCTCCGTATCCCAGGACTATTTTGGTGCCTCAGATGACCACCCTAGTGACCCGAAGGGCGACTTGGGACCTAATACAAGAGCGATTCTTAAAAGAAAATTCTCCCTCTCCCTCTCCCTCTCCCTCTCTCCTTCCATTCTCCTCGTTCCACTGTATCTTGTTTGTCTTGTTCTGTTAACTTTTCCCAAAAGTCAATCGCTACATCCAGCCTGAGTGTTATGAACATCGTGCACGTTGTCATTCTGTTGTATTTTTAGTTGTTTGGTAACAATGACAGCATGTAATTTTTTCGTTTATCTACCTCACGTATTATTGTAAATTCATGGAATGCCGTGCTACAGTATCATGTGAACCTGTCTTAATATTTGGTGTAGATGTATGGAATGTAGGTTGCTGTTATTGTTGCCAAACGGCCTGTTGTATTTCTTTCTCAGAGTTGTCGGATCGAGAAAATGAGAAAGAGGTCATTTAGTGACAGCATCGGTTGTTGGGTTTAAGTGCAAACCTTTACAATTTTAACATGATTGAAAAGGTGCAACTGAAACTTTTATATCAAATTTTTCCTTATCCATTTCATCTGATCGTGAAGGTGCCCGATACTTTGTCATACACTATCTTTTTTTTTAAAAAAAATAAAAAATAAAAAAATTCGGGTGTTTGTCTTGCATTACTTCGTGTCTGTCTTATGAATCCCAAATCCAAGCATTCTAAACATGGTTAGTAGCTGAGTTTAGTTCTCCCAACCAAACCCATCCATGTCATGTGAAAGCTTGGGTCAACAAGATGACATAATAAGGTTTGAACCCCTCGCCAGCTGAGTTCAAGCTCCAGCCTTTCCTAGTTGCACTTACCCCTTAGGATTAGTTTCATTTTTATATCTCCCTATAAATCGGACATAATAATAATAATAATAATAATAATAATAATAATAATAATAATAATAATAATAATAATAATAATAATAATAATGCAACTGATGGATGGGAAGGTGGTCTGATTCCTCTAAGCATTCGGGTTCGAGTCAGTATGTTCTACCTCTAAATCGTAAAAAGGTTATGAAATATGCTTTTCGTAAACCCAAGGAGACGGGCACAAGAGGAGCAATGACGTCTCTTAGGGATGATGAAATGAACCACTTACCTTTAAAGAAAAAAAAAGTTGTAAATAGAACATTTCATGTTTCTTTCCTTTTTTTTGGTCAAAATTCGCCATCTCCCATTTGTATCTGAATTTGAAGGAGATGGGAACAAGCAATATCCAGTCATTTCGGGTTCGACCCGTTCAAGTTCCCAAATTCAATTGGGTTGGCGGTTGCAAAATGTCCGACCCGTTCCCCCAAAAGGGACACGGTCGTCCGTCGCCTGGTACCTTCGAGCTGAATGGGAGGAGGCTCCCTCCTTCCATCAGTATGGTTTTAGAGAGAGAGAGAGAGAGAGAGATGGGTCCAAGACGAAGATGGGGAAGAAGAGGGCAATCTGCACTTATTCCCCTTCAGAGGAGGACACAAACTCTTTCGCTTTCTTGCTGGTGATTCTTCCCCTCTCCTTCAACTCTACTTTTTATGCTTCTTGTTGTAACTGGAACAGCTTGGTCATTGATAATCAAACTAACTTTGCTTCTGTCGCAACATTTGGGTTCCTTGGTTTTTGTGGTTTCGAGTTCATTTTGTTTTTTTGTTTTTTCCTTCAGGCTGATCAATCCAACTTGTTATTTCTTTCTTTTTCTCTCTCTCTCTCTCTCTCTCTCTCTCTCTCTCTCTCTCTCTCTCTCTCTCTCTCTCTCTCTCTCTCTCTCTCTCTCTCTCTCTCTCTCTCTGTGTCTTTCTCTCCGTGCGCGCTCGCGCGCGTGTGCGTGTGTGTGAGACATCCATTAACACTCTTTTGTAGCATATATTGTATTTTTTATCTTTTGGTTCTTGCGTGATGTATCTTTCTCTTCTGTGGTGTATGACTTACACAAATTTGTGTCTTTTTGTATCAAAGAGTAGCTGAATTTTTTAGGCCCCTGCTTTTTCTTTTCTTTTTTAGGTATTGTGAGTACAAGACGTTCGTCTTCAACGAGATGCTCCTTTCACTGGGATTAAAATACTCAAGGTAATTTCTTGTGTTCTTTGATCATTAATGGAATACTGTGGCGGGGACTTGGTCAGGCCGACTATCTGGTGGTCTTATTAGCTTAACGAAATGTATAATATATTAACTGTTCCACATGAAGCTGGTTCCTCGAACTTGGAATGGGATGTAGGCTGTTTAACAGTATTTTTTGCGCATGAGAAAGCTGTTTGAAGGCATGATAAGTAATTTTTTATGGAGGACATTTTGTTCGTTAACGTTGAAAGCGTGAAAGGCTTGTTACATGAGCATTCGGATTAGGTTACCTTTTCTAGTAGTAGTGCAGCTATCTATGAAGATTATAATGCACTTCGACTTGATAAATTTTTTGCTCTTCCACGTTTGCTTGCTTTTCTCTTGCATGATGATACTTTCTTTATAAACAAAGACGTTCGTGAAAATGCCTGTTTCTTCATCCAACCTCATTATTCTATTCAAATCTCCTTACCGTACTGCAAGAATTTTTTATGGTAATTGCAACTGCCAACCACATGCTTCCTATCTTCGTGTTATACTGATATGCTTACGTGGAATTCATTCTGGACACAAATTCAGCTACTTTAAGTTGATTTAAACTTATATTATTCTTTCTTGGTATTTATGTTTATGTTGTTTATTTCCGAAACGTCTTTGAAATGGATATATAAGCCAAAAATAATAATAGGATTTTCCAAGGTATAAAACAGGCTTATAAAATTCTGATATATTTCTAAAGCATATAAATGACAGAATATTCTGAATTTAGGGAATATTTTGGGATATCCTTAGATCAACAGGGATCTTTGAGGAACTATCTTTTTATGATAACAAACCAGTTATTAGACTTTTTCTCTTTAGCCCTCATAAAACAGTTCTCATTCCTTTTTTATGATTACATCTTGTCAAAGTATGGTAGGGGTAAAAATATTATTCTTTCTATCTCCTTTCGAGAGAGTTTCTTTTAAGTTGATAGTTTCCTGTATTCAAGTTCTTGTAATGAAAATTCATTGCTTGAATGATTATCACTTAGATCTTTTGGGACCTCGTGTCAAACTTCACGAGCCATCCATCTGCCGCCTCTTCTCCATGTCAGATTGTGAGGATCATGAGGACCAACAAGTGATTTAGGTTATTCGTGTTTATGAATGACCTCTTAAGTATTCAATTTGTGCTCCTTTTACATTATCATGGTCCTTTTCCTTCTTAACAAACTCATTGGAACTGAAGTGCATTGCAGAGAACAAGGATTTATATGGCATTCTGTTTTTGAAATGTCCATGACCTCTTAACAACATTTTTAGCAGGAGAACCTGTCTTTCGTTGTTAGGTGCATGGTCAAAACAAGTTTTGAGGTGTCATTATTCTCCACATATATTTATGTTCTAATAAAATTGGGTCCATCTTTCATCCTTTTATCATTTTATTCTTGCTTTTCTTTAATATATTTTAAGTTGGCAGTTATATAGAGTTGTAATGCAGGCGATCAACATTCAAGCAAGCATCTATCTGGATATATATGTGCTGAAAGGTGTCATATATCCCCTGTTACTGCAGGATTTTGAAGGTTTGGTTCAGTATCGGACTTGGATTCAGCTTGATGGCATTTATTGTGGTTACAATGGTCAGTAAAGCCATATTTTTGTCAAGAATGATTGTGTTTTTTATGTGTGTTTTTGTTCTCTTCAATTATTTATGCTCCACAACCATGTAGTTTTGCATCTTGTTGCATTTTATATCATTTATAATTGCTGAACTGTAAGCACGAAAATATCATTCTAAATTGCTGAAGGCTAAAATCTCAAGTTACTTGTTTGCAAATTGCTTCTTTGGCAATACCACTGTCACTGAATAATTGTGTTATGGCTACTTTAACTTGATTTAGTAAATCTAACCAAGTGGACTGTCTATGTCCAATAACATAAGTTGTGATTTTCAATGTGTACATCAGATTTTCTTAGCTGACAATTTTCAGACAAGTGAACTTTAAGCCTTAGGGTGTGTCTGATGGGTGGGCCATTTCAAGAATGTCCCTCCCGTACACATAATTCAGACATGGTTGCATGGCAACAGTGAAAATTTGTCCACTTTCTGTCCATTTTTACCAGAAAAGAGCGGACGTGAAGTTGTATCCTTATAGGTCTGAGTTTTTTACTATGGTAAAGTCATCCTGGTAAAGGTCCCCCAGGTGACATCTGTTGACAAATATACTAGCATTAAACAATACTTTTTCTTCTTTATCCGACATTTTCTGGAAGTGCATCCATGCAGCCAGATTTGCAAAATCAGCACACTTGATTCTCATGTTGTTCTTATATTTGGGAGTTTCTGTCTATGCTTATTTTATGAGACCAGAAGGTCATGTCTACCATTTCATTATATTGTCAACAGGTACATGGTTATGCCTTTAAGGTTTACTTTTTCTGAATTTAGCAGTCAGTGAGGAATTAGTGCCCATGTGAGGTAAAGATTGCATTTGCTTTAAAGGACGGCTCCATGCAACTTCTGTATGTTTATCCATTAATAGTTTGATAAAGAAATTAAAAAAAAAATGAAAGAGCTAATGAAGAAAAGAAATGTTGCTAATGCTGTTGCATTGGGGTAAGAGAAGCACTCAGGGACTGTTTGTTATTGTTGTTCCTGTTTTCATATTTAAGTACCTGTTCTGTTATCTGGTGAGCATCTTCTTGACTACAAAATTTTTTTTTCTTCATATGTCTGCATAAATTTAGTGAAGTGTGAAACAATCCTCTCATTTTATTCCTTGCTTTACTTAAGTTTTTTGTCACATATATCATGTACGGGTATAACACAGCAAAGTTGTATATCTCGGGAAAATCTCGGCAAATTTTTAAAAAATTTAAAACATTTAATAAATCCTGAAAATTATAAAAAATAATAAAAAATATGAAAAAACGCAAAAAAAACACGTATAATACGCGTTTTTTTCACGTTTTTTATTTTCTAGCGTTTTTTTTAAAAGACGCATGTAATTGATATTTTATATGGCTGACTTATTTCTCGGGTATTATACGCGTCTTTTTCGAATAATACACGTTTTATTTGACAATGCTTAAGTTTGATTTTATTGGATTTCTGCTATTACTTGTGCATTTGGTGATTGTTTCTTTTCTGACTGAAGATGCCATATGATAATATGGTATGCTGTTGTTGTATGTCATGCCACTGCAGGTCCTAGTTTGGCAATCTGCAAATGCATTGTTTATGTATATCCAGGGTATGGCAGTGTGGGATCTAACCAATAACCATTTGTTGCGTCATCTGATTTTGGTAAGTGTTCACTTGGTTATTGGTGGTTAATCCCTTTCATATTATTTCAACCAACTGTTTGTTACTTACTAATATAATCTTGTATAGGCTCCTAGTTCATGCACATCTCTCATAGATGCTGGATATGTGATATTCTCAACAATTTTGGCTGTGGCTATTCATGAATTTGGCCATGCTCTTGCTGCAGCAAGGTGTAGTTCTTTAACGTTGCAGTTTGTCCTTATTGTTATTCAGGTGTGGTTTATTAAGGGTGGACATTTATTTTATTTTTTTTAAGCTGGGTCAACATGCATGTGCACCAGAAACCATGTAATATTTTCTGCATTTGAACTGAAGTTGTGAATGCCAATAAAATACATAGTTGTTTATATGTGGTTGATTGATTTCTGCATCTAGTATTGTGTATGTGGCAATCACACAACAGCTTTATTCATTCAAGTCACAGAAAAAGGTGGAGTGACATAAAGTTGAAAATGAGTAATTGAATTAGATGCTGAGTGAGCCTGGACTAAAAAGAAGGGAAGACAATAGGAAACAAATGGACCTCAATATGGAGAGTGAATAATTCTTTGTTGCTATCTAATAAAATTATAAACGAACTCACTGAATTGCTCTATGTCCTTTGCAGATGCTTGGGGCTCTGGAGTTATATTCAGATGATACGATTGCATTTCTCAGTCTTTATTATGTTATATCCGATCCCATTATTCTGGAACTTCATATATCTGGTGCTTTCACTACTTTTACTTTTTTCTTTAAAAAATTTCTAAAAAAGGTGTTATGAAGCTGCTACAAAGGCAAAAAGAGAGAGAGAGAGATTTGATGGTTACCTCCGACTTTTGGATCTTTTATTTGCTACTACGTAATTCTTTTCCATAAATTGAGTTGCTTTGGTGGTAGTGTCTCTGACAACTTAAACTTTGTCGGCTTAAGTAACTAACATGGAGGTATCTGCTTCAGTTTGACATTTGATATTGCAGACTTAGATAGGGTCTGAATGAATTTCTGAATCTGTTGTTGTTGTGTCATAAGACATAAATTGTTTGGATGTTCTGTGCCTTCTCCAGAAGAATAAGTTGTTGAAGGTGAAATTACTGCAAATGCAATATAGTTTCTGGCCGTAGGCTGAGCGGTTTGATGAAAATTGTCCATCTTATTCTGAGGAAAATAATATTCTTTCTGGCTTTATTTCTTCTTTCCTGTTGGGAAGCACGTTCTGATGGTGGTATTATGTGCACTAACAGTGAGGGTTTGCGCATTGAATATGTCGCAATCTTTCTTGCAACATTATTTCCTGGGGCTTTGGTTTCTTTTGACAATGAAGTGCTGCAGAGCCTACCACGGTGTACTAACCTTCGAATTTACTGTGCTGGTGTATGGCATAATGCAGTGGTGAGCTATCTGATTCTTATGTTTTTTTTTTATTTCAGGATGTTAGTATGGTAGACAAATTAGACAGCACATGTTAGTAGACATGGGCTGCCTGAGCTGAATAGCTGCTTTCACTTTGTAATTTTATTGCTGCAAATTTGTGTTCATAGGATATTTATCTTCCATTTAAGTTATGATATTTAATCTATTGGTTTAGTTAAAAATACAGCTCTAAGCATGTAATGTTTATCTTCATTGTTGGCATAGTTGTCATCTTACAGTCTTACTTTATAGTTGTTGCCATTTTATAGTCTTATTTTACATTCATTTGGTTCTTTCTAGATTTTCATGTCTCTCATGTCTTTTTGAGAACATCGAGAGAATGTGCTTCCAGGATGTGGGCTATCTCTTAGACCATTATACAAAACGTGTTTCCAGGATGTGTGCCATATGTGTCCGGTGTTCTGGAATATATTCTGTAGGCTGTGCAGTGTGCACGTTTCACTTCTGTGTTCTTTTTCCCTTTTACAGTCTCTCATCTTAGTCAAAACTAACAAATTGTTCAAATATGTTTAGTTGTCTGCAGCTTGTTGGCTTATGCTGCTTTTCCTCCCATTACTTCTATCCCCCCTCTATATTCATGGAAGCAATCCAATGGTATTGTCATTTTTCCCATTAAGCATTAATTTAATCATGTTTGTTGCCTTTGAATTATTTTGTGTGTGTGCCTACTGCCGTAGTAACCACTTTCTTGGCAGGTATTAAGTGTCTCGCCAACTTCACCACTTTCCAAGAAATTAGGTTATGGAGATGTTATTGTCTCCATGGATGGAAGCAATATTAATGACCCCGAAGAATGGAGGACGAAATTGGCTTCAATAGAGTCCAAAGCAGTTGAAAATATTGTATACTCTGGGAAAACACACAATTTTTTCTCCTCCGGTAATGGGAAAGGTTATTGTGTTCCTGTTTCATGGTTAGAGGAGAAAAGGAACCTTCAAGCTTTACCTGATACATCTGGTTGTCCTGATGGGCTTAAAGCTTTTGTGGTTGAACCATGTCCCAATTCCACTTTTCTTCATAAACTTGATGCTTTAAACAGTACTGGGCAAAGAATTGATGACATGTATTGTTTGGTTGCAAAAGATATTGTGGGCCTCCAAAAATGTGGGGATAGATGGCCAGCTTCTGAGACAGGCAACAACAGCTGTTCATGTCCTGAGGTAAGATTGCAATTCTGAGTTTAGATTTACCATAATACCCAGAAGATACCTGTACATATGCAATATGAATACATGTTTATTCACAGAAGCATGCTGAATGAAACCAGATATGGTTGTAGATGGAATTATCATATATTTTTGTGATGCTTAGAATGATGAATAGAGGTACTTGTCTTCCATTTCATGACAATTTTTGTTTAAGAAGAGAACCTTTTTGTGTTTTGATATTTAGAAATGCATTTGCTGTTCTTTTGTTAGTGGCAGCCTTCTTGATTCAAAGTATCTGCTTCAGTAGTTTATGCCTGATTGTTGAGATTGAACTATTTCTGTGAAGAGATTGTATTTCAACAAAAAGTTGGTCATTTCTTAAATTAAAGTTTTACTTTTATTCAGGGAGAATCCTGCCTTAGTCGTATGAAAGTACCTGGGTCCACATGGCTTGAGGTTGGATATTCAACTCCGTATGAGTTCGGGTGCTTTTATGGTGAGCAAAGGAGTTGTGGGGGGAGTTTTGTAATTGAGGATAATGCTCTCTCCATTGCTAAATCTGTTCAGCTAACAGCATATCGGCCACGCTGGTTCTTCTTTTCTAATGGATATTTTCCAGCTGCACTTGAAAATTTGCTAGCATTTACTCTCCACATATCTGCAGGCCTGGTTCTGCTCAATGTCTTGCCGGTATCACTCAAGACTTTGTCATCCTTGATATGGTTTGGAGGATACTATTATGTTTTCTTACAGATGCAATCATGCCACGTGACCTTATGCAATTCAGTTTCTTTTCATTTCAGAGCACTTAAACCAATAGTTCTGTTCTCGTCCCCGACCATTTTTGTTGATTTTTCCTGAGTGAGAAGGCTTGAGCTCTATTTTATGTTTAAGTGATGGATTGATGGTTGACTGGTAGCTATCATAATAGTTGAACTTTGATTAACGTTAGTAGAATCAGCCTGAATCCCGTGAATTGGATTCAATTATGGCAAATCAATACAACGCAATAGACAATTCAAAGTGCCACATGTCAGCTTGTAAAATAATTTAAGTATTTTTAAGAGCTCTCTTATTATAATTTTTTTTTACATATATGTTTTCTGATTTTTGAAAAAAAGTTTCTTCTTGAATAGAAAAAGGATTGTCCAATCCATAACCAATTAGAGATGCGAAGCATTTTAAAATTTCAGATTAAAAATGTGCTTCTCCACTGCCATCTTTGTTCACAGAATGTGTTTGTTAGTTCCCTCTGTGTTTGCTTCTTATTTTTGCTTTTGGTTAGTTTGCTTCTTATTTTGGCTTTTGGTTAGCCTACAGTATTTTTATTTTCCACTTCTTCCTGCATCATTCCTGCTTTGCCTTATTGGCAACCTGAATTGGAACCTGAAATTTTATACTTGTAAAAGAGAGCTCCGCAAGATGTGAATGTTGACGATAAAAAATTTCATTTGAATGGACCCAACATTATAGCTGAACCATTTATTTCTTTTTATCTTGAACAGGTAGTTCGACTAGATGGTGATTGTATAATGGAAGTTGCTGTGTCATCCTTTACTTGGTGGAGCCCCAGAAGACGATCAAAGCTTCTGAAAGTATGTCTTTTTGGAGGCACAGTCCTCTCAATTTTTGCTTTCTTGAGGATATTCATTTATAATCTCTCCCTTCAACAAAATTTTGTCCGCTAGATATTAACACATTCGTAATGTATTATGTGCTTTTTTTTTGGTTCCTAGTGTAGTTTTTGTTCTTCTTCTTCCTCTCTCTCTCTCTCTCTCTCTCTGGTCTGACATCCCAAAATGGGAATAGTTTTTGAAGTTACAGATATTTTGCGTCGGCCAACGGCCGTTCGATCCTTTTTCTTTTCGCCGATCCAAATTCCTTATACCAGTGGTTGTTGTTCGGGCTTGGGCCGATTTATTTTTTATCCTGGCGAACTTCAAAGCAAATCCCACAGCGGCACGGCCTACGATGACACAACGAAGAATCTACGGTGTGTGGCTGGATTTTATTCCAAAAGAGTGATTGGATAAAAGCAACTTTCATTTAGGATTAGGAAGAGGCTTGATCGTACCAAAACTATTAATAGCGAACCGGCATCCATCTTTGTCATGAGCATGGGTGTGTCGAAATCTTTCCACATATGACTTCTAAAATCCTGAAAAAACGTCTGACGGCACAGATATAAATATGACAATGTATGATGGATCCAGATTGCGGAACTAACCAGAGGCAGTCCTGCTTGTCCCCTTGATTCCTTGTCTCTGGCAGCGTTGATACGTGGAGAGCCCAAATCAACACAAGATTGCTAGCCACAGCAAGTGCTGAGGTTGAAAACTTTCAAAGATGCAGTTGCTGGTGAGTTCCTCTTGCCCTTCTACTTCTTCCGGAACTTCATCGGATGTGGAACCCCCACACGGCCCTAGCTCGACGCGTCGCGAGAACTTGTCCTTTGAAACCGATATGGATTTAGATGCAAATGGATCAGATTCATGATGGGAATTTTATAATTTATAGATGTTTGTGACTCAAGCCTATTCTGATCGCTCCATAGTCCATATACGGTCCCATTGCTTGGATCTCTCTTTCTCATCAAATAATGATGGATGGTGCAAGTGCAACTAGGTGGCGTGTAAACCGAAGTCTTCAATTCGATTCGTAATGGTATTGACGAGTTATTGAGTTAGGATTGAGGGTTTGTGGATGGTTCTTATCCTCCTTTCCCCTCTCTCTCTCTCTCATATATATACATATTTTTGCATGAATTATGCGCAGTGGCTAAAGTCAACCGGCAAGGCAAGGCAAAGTTGATAAGCCTGTCTAATTACATCATCACCCACCCCACTACTGGAAACCACCCGCACAATCTCTCTGTCTCTCTCTGAGATCTCGTGTTTCCGACTTATTACCGAGGGTCGGAGGCTATCGTAGGTTGCAAGGTCAAGTGAAGCCAGCCCTTGCATGGTAAAGCGTCTCAGAAAACAGTGCCTTTAGACTGGTCTCGTCGACACGGCACTTTACTTCAATGAGAATTGAAATGTTGAGTTCTTTTGGAGTTATTCTTTCCTACAGATAAGAGATTGCCTCGTTCTTACAGTTACAGTAGGAGTTGGACACTTTGGAAGCACTTGATTTGCACTCCCCCCCGCTTCGAACACCCACCTGCGCGCGTTTCCGGGGTGGCAAGACAAGAGTTGTGTCCCTTTTGGCTCGGAGAATACCTTTTAAGAATTCTTTGATGGAATGGCAGAATGGAACACTGTGGTGAAATGGTGGAATAGAACTCAAAATTCTGTGACACACTGCTCTTCTCCCTTGGATCAAACAAGCTCTTTGGTTATTGTACTGCAGACTTTCTTAACTCGGGCTTTAAGCCTATTCACCTAGCCATCTGCAGGCAATTGTTTGTTAACATTTTACTTTTCCGACGAAATTCATCGATATCTACTTGACTTCCACCAAAGTTATACTGAAGAGTGAAGCCATGTCAACTCGACACTTGTTCTGATCTTCTGGGAACATGCAAGTAGCTTGATCGAACATGAGAGGGGGCTACTACATCCCCTGTATCCCAGTACAGAACTTCGCCTGCCGGAAAATAGTTCTTTTTCTTTTTCCTGTCCAGTGAATGGTTCCCATGTGTAAAGATTCTTTTGGTACACAACTCTTAAATGGTGGCAAAAACTGATTTGCAGAGAAAATTTGGCCATGATATATGTTTTGCTTTCCTGCCGGATTTTGATCTGAGAACAAACCGAAATTTTTTATGATACTGTAAAGGGCATTTACGTAAATTACTTACACGCACTTTATCCTATTTCTGAAGGACAGCTCCAGCCTCCAGCTTTGGAGTGTTAGACATGAGGCGCGTGCTTCCCTGAGCTCTCCTTCCTTCTCTCTCTTACCGGGACAGCGCAGAGGCAAAAAAGAAAAAGAAAAATTAAAAGAAAAAAAGAAAAGAAAATGGATCTACCTCTCGCCGTGTCCCTCCTCCCGTCCAGTCTGTCTTTAAGACCGAGCAAGAGTTCTCCACTCTCTTTTTCCTTTGCATCCCTGCCTTCGCCCATCCGTTTCCGTATACCGAAATCCGCCATGGCATCTTCATCCTCATCATCGTTGCGTAGGAGGAGGCTTTCCATTACCAAGAGCATCAAGTCGCCTGCTGCCATCATCCAAACCGAGCCAGATGACAAGGTAAAGCTCTCTCTCTATATATATGTGTTTGTAGGTTATGAAATTTTGCCATGTTGGTTCTCTTGCCTTTTAGCGTTGCTTATGTATCCATCTTTGTAGTTAAAGTACATAACTTTTGCAGCGTAGGATGCTTTACCGAAGGTACTGCGCCAAACCACTCAAAGACAATGGATGGATATACAGTTTTCTATTTCTTAGACGCTAGCTATTAGTGAGATGACGTGATATCGCAAAACATGCATCCTGGTGAAACAGAACTTGTTATTGAGATTCCCATTTTACAACATCCTTTACAAGTTGTTGCCGGTTACTTTCTCCATAAACGTTTATGGAGGGATGCATGTATATGTAGCTTATGATAGTCAGGCATGTTTGGTCAGGGAAAGGAGGTATGAATTTTCATAAATAATTTGATTACTACCAAGGGAAAGGTGTCCCAAACATCTGCTTACGCATCGGTATACGCATTGGTATGACGGAAATTACTTCTACAGAGATGAATATATTCCTGGTTAATTATTTGTATATATCATGGATCTGCATAGCGTGTTTATGTAGTTTGATATGAGCATCATGGTTTGTGCAAGAAACTTTCCCTTTTATATACATGTATGTGGAACGGTTTAGAGATTGTCCAAGTAAAATATGACGTGGTCTCTTTGCTTGAAGTCTCCTTTATCTACATGCTTGAACTGCGTCATTCCAACTGTCCAATGCAATAACATATATTTTCAAAAATATGTGTTCTTTGATTCAGATTGACTTAATTTGAACTTTCATGTGGTCACTTTTGAGAAAATATATTTGTTACATTCATCTGCTATTTGGCTACAAGATTCTGCTAGAGTTTTTCTCTATTACGCCTGTGTAACTCAGTTCTCTGGCTACCATTTTTTTTTTTTGGCACCTGTGGTCACCATTTACCATAATTCCATCAGGAAGAACAGCGAGAGAGAACTGACCTTAAAACCCTAATACGGAGATTTTGGAAGGTAGCTGCTCCATATTGGTTCTCTGAAGATAAAGTTCAAGCAAGGTTAAGGCTGCTTGCTGTTTTCCTGCTAACACTTGGAACAACAGGAATAAGTGTTGGATTCAATTTCTTAGGCAGGGACTTCTATAATGCCCTTGCAAGTAAGTAAACTCTTGATTTCTTATGCTCATCTGGTTTGTATTGTTCATATGGTTTTAAAACTTATAATGTTTCATTTCTTTCATAACGATTGTTACATCCACTTTCAATGAATGCTGATTGCTCTTCCTTTTCTGATTGCAAGACAAGGACCAAGAACAGTTCATGAGGCAGCTACTTTACTACCTGGGGGGTTTTGCTGGAGGAATTCCGGTGAGCATATTGCTGCACTTTTTTAGGTATTTCTCTCCAAGCCATATATACAAATAGCAAGACCAATATGGTTACACAAATTATTTAATGTCTGAAAGTTTCCTCCTCTTTAGAGTGAATTTGTACCATGAGCTTGTTGCACGTAGATCTACTTCTAAAGTTTTCATTTAGTTGTTTCTATTTTTCATTCAAGAAAAAGGAGCTCGTAAATTTTTGCAAGGTACAGTATAAGGCAAAATAGAACTTGCCTTTTTTTTTTTTCCTAGCATTGTGGACTATTGCTAGAAGATTTTTCTCACTGTTTAGTGAACTAAGACGTGCATCAATGCTGGTTCTACGTGCAATGTGGAACTATATAAATATATGACATTCTACATCCAGATCTATGTTGTTTTCAAATATTCAGTTTTGACTTCTTGCTCTGCGTTTCTTTTTTTTAAGAGATTATGCGAGCCAAACTCTTGCTTTAAGGTGAATCCTGTGATTTTGACTTCTTGCTTTGCAGATCTTTGTTTTAAGAGATTATGCAAGGGAAATTCTTGGTTTAAGGTGGAGATCTTGGATGACAAGCTACTATATGGAACGGTATTTTAAGAATCGGATGTTTTATAGAATCCAGTCCCAGTCAATTGTCGACAATCCAGACCAGCGAATTGTTGATGATCTCAGTGCCTTTACTGGGACAGCGCTTGGATTTTCTTTGACATTATTCAATGCTGCAGTAGATTTGATATCATTCAGTAACATTCTTTTTGGCATCTATCCGCCATTGTTTGTTGTGCTGATTGTTTACTCAATTGGTGGCACTGCTATCAGCGTCTTTCTAGGAAGGGTATGTTTGGCATCTTTGAGTGTTGCTTTTTCTATAATTTTGATTAGAACGATATACTTCAAGTTTATGCTGGATTTTTTCTGAATAATAGTTGTTGTTCTTCCCATGGACTACATGAACTGACTTGAAGTATCATGTCTGACAGGGACTAGTTACTTTAAATTTCATGCAAGAGAAGAAGGAGGCTGACTTCCGTTATGGGCTTGTTCGTGTTCGTGAAAATGCAGAATCTATTGCATTTTATGGTGGCGAGGAAAATGAGATGCAACTTCTGCTGTATCGCTTTAGAAAAGCTTTTGAAAACCTAACTGTAAAGACTGCACCTTTCCCTTGTACATTGTCATTTGAAAATCCTAGTATTGGCAAAACTGCTTTGAAATCTTTTGCCATTATACCTAGCTATCTTAAATCTATGGAATGTTTGCCTAGTTCTGCAGGATGTATTGAAGAATATGAGCTTTCTGTTCGGGAAGAAAAATGAGAGTCCATATGCACCGAAATAGATGAATGCACAGAATAGAAAATTATATTCTATATGTTGAATTGGCCTCATACTCATCAAGATCTGTTCCAACAGTTATGTACTTTTTCTACATGTTCTTGATACCTATGTCATCCTTGCAACAAGTGATTTCAGCTTTTCATTTTTTCTTCTCCTCGGCGTATATTTGAATGAGAGTAGCAGGGAAAGAGGAAAAGATAAAAACAAACTTAACACGATTTTTGAGAAAGATTATTCTTCATCTTCATCAAACCTTATCTGCCTAAATGGGGTTGGCTTATGAGTTTCACTTGTCCATTTATTTCTTATGATGATGACAATGATGACCATATCTTCATTTAGTAGCAACTGATATTTATAATGCTAACAGCAGAACAAGGTGATACATTTACCTGATACCTCTAAATATTCTAAAAGATAAACAGAAACTTTGGTAAAAAGGGAACTGATAATCTAGCCATATCTCACAGAATGTGTTTCTACAGTTCATCGTTATGTTGTGAATGAGGCATAATGATACATTCTGGTGAACGAATGGAAAAAAAATTACATATCCTTTTGATGGTATCTTCCTTTAACCTATTCCTCTAGCTTTTTCTTTGAACATTTATTCTGTTTCTGTGCCTTTGACCTAATGAATGATAAGTATAGTAGGTTTCTTTCACAATGTGTGCAACTTATGCTTTAAGCTGTAGTTGATCGTATAATTGATATGTGTAATTTTTTGTGGTTAGGCAATTGTTTTTGGTTAAGCAACATCTTCTTATTAACTATGCTTCAAATTGCTCACTACGGTTTTTGTCAAAAATAAATGCTAGGGATTTGCTAGTGTTTCTATCATGTACAAAAAACACATGTTAGGTCTGTCTGTTACTTCTATAATTGTTTGATGTACTCTTCTACTTTATTAAGACACTAATGTTTTTTATTTGGGATTATGCTGCAGCAATTATTGATTGCTTCCCGAAATTTGGAGTTCTTCACGAATGGTTACCGCTATCTGATTCAAATTCTTCCTGCTGCTGTCATTGCTCCTATGTATTTCTCAGGAAAGATTGAATTTGGAGTTATCAATCAATCAGTATCTGCCTTCAATCACATCCTTGGGGATTTTTCGCTTATTGTGTACCAATTTCAGGCCATCAGTGCCTTCTCAGCTGTTATAGATCGACTAGGTAAATCGATTTTTTCTTGTAAGAATATATAAGTTGATTTGGTAACAGAATAATGAAGTGCAAAGTGGTGGAATTGATACCTTCACAGCTTCACAGCATCCATTCATAAAGTGATATATATCCAACTTTTATTTCTTGGACTCACCACATATTTTCTGAAAATTTTATTATCTTTTATTTGCATATCCTTGATTAATTTAAATTTATCTGACAGTATTTTGATCATGAGAATTGATTTATTCGTAGGTGAGTTTGATGATGTTCTAGACAGTTCAAGTACTCCAGGTTTGTCTGACCTCAAAGAAGAGATTGCTCTCACATATAGTAACATAACCCACTCTTCTATGGAAGAAAATGGATCTGTGCCTTCAAATGAGCACCCAAAATTTCTGGAAATTAGGAATCTCACTCTATGGACACCAAGGAGCAACATTACTCTTGTTAAGGAATTGTCCCTGGATATTTGCAACAAAGATAATTTACTGGTTAGTTATGCATCTTGCTTGTAGTTGAGTAGCTTAAATGTGGAAGTGCTCTGAATTTAATTCTAATTTGTAGATCATGGGTCCCAGTGGAAGTGGAAAAACTTCTCTCTTGAGAGCGATGGCTGGTCTTTGGAGCAGTGGAAAAGGCAGCATCACATTCTATTTGGGAGATTCAAAGGAGCTTGAAGAGACTGTTTCTTCAGAAACAGCTCCCAGTGGATTGAGGAAGACATTGGAGGATGGAGTGGCAGATACTGTAATTGGTGAATATGAGATCTCTCGGAATAGAAGATTTCAGGATATTTTCTTCCTTCCACAAAGACCATATATGGTTCTAGGGACTCTCCGTCAGCAGTTACTTTATCCAACATGGCGAGATGAGGCTATTTCAACTACGGATCAAAGTCAATCAGTTGGTAAGTATTACCATGCTTATCAAATTGGAGAGTTTTCTGCCAGCCCTGTGAGTGAATTGTTATTTCCCATGCTTTAAATTTCCAGGAAAAAAAAAGCTTTCTTTAGTACTTTAAAAATAAACTTGGAAAGATGAAACAATGGCCCTCAAACTTAAAAAGTTGATAGATCAACGAAGTGCAACATACCATATAATGTGTCCAGATGGAAGGAGATGTATTATGCTGGATGTCTAGGATACTGGAGTCCATAAGTTCCTTCAATACAAGAAGATAATTGAGAATAATCAGTTCATAAGTTGTCAAAATCAGAAGTTTGAAACAACTCGATTAAGCCCTAAAGTTTAGCTGCAACTAATGAACTGGTTCGGTTTTGTCGGTTTACTTGAGTAAAACCAATAAGAAGATATATATAAAGATAATCTTGTACAGAAACATATACAAATAAAAGATAAACGAATATATAAAAGAATACATATACAGGTGTATACATATATCAATATATGTAAAGATTTAGAGAAACACCTTGTAAAATGTTATGAAACATCTTCTTAACAAGAGTTAAGATAACGGCATTAGTTGAGCATATGAAGTAGTATTTCTGCCTAGTTTGCACATTCAGTGTTTTCAACTCATGTTGGTGAATCATTACAAAGTTGCTTGGAATCATCTTACACACATGACATGATTTGCAGGATCACTGCCGTTCTTATCTAGGGTTCCAAGCTGGCAGGATGCCTATAGAACTGTCAACAAACCCACAGATAACAACATCCTAGCAGCCCTGCATAGAGTTCGCCTCGGTGATATCGTAGGACGTTTTGGTCTTGATTCAATCTTTGAATGGTCTAGTGTCCTTTCACTTGGAGAGCAGCAGCGGCTGGCATTTGCTCGTTTGCTGCTGGCACAGCCAAAGTTGGTCTTTTTGGATGAGTCAACTAGTGCCTTAGATGAAGCCAATGAGGTAAAATTTCTTTTACCGTTCCACTTTCCTGTTATTTACCTTGGGAGATCCCTTTTGCAGTTTCAGGCCGTCACCCATCATCCTGGTCTGCCAACCCATGTAACTGCATATAATGAATGAGGTACTTACAGTTTAATGTCTATTTATCGTTAACAGGCCCATCTGTATGGAGAAATTAAAGCTGCTGGAATAACATATGTTAGCGTCGGCCATAGGACGACTCTGCGTAACTACCACAGCTGTATCCTCCGAATATCCAAGGCAGCACCCGAGGACAGTGCTGAGCGAAACTGGATTCTCGAGCCAAATGATCGTGCCCCTATTATAAAATTCTAATAGCAGCAGCACTACAAGATTCTGACGGTGTAAAAGTGAAGAAAACTTTAGCATTCTTTGTATCATATTATCATTTTTATTGTTACTTGATTGTGCAAAAGCATGTTTATATTATTAAATGCGTATGTTTACATTATTAAATGCATTACTAATTTTGTGCTTATAACCCCAATTTCACCAGCCAATTGTATATGTTTCTGAAGTGTTGCCAACTCTGAAAAGGTTCCGGAGAAGGAACGTCGACCTTTCTTCATTAACCGTCCACGATCTTTCTTCAATTGGATATATTAATACGTAGATAGCGATTCTCAGATACAACTTCAGATTTGACTACGAAGGAGATAAGAAATCATTCGACTATAGGGAACGATCTTGTTCCAATTGAGACAAGATAACTCAATCTTGCAGTGTTTTTAGGTGTTCGTTCCATCACAAGTACAGACTAAATACTTTGGTAACTGCGAAGACAACTCCCAGAAAAACTGCCATGAAATCTAAATTATTGTCCATATTTGAACCAAAATACTTTGGTAACTGCGAAGACAACTCCCAGAAAAACTGCCATGAAATCTAAATTATTGTCCATATTTGAACCAAAATACTTTGGTAACTGCGAAGACAACTCCCAGAAAAACTGCCATGAATTGGAAATTATTGTCCATATTTGAACCAAGTAGGTTGCTTGGTCTCCATTCCGGCACTCGTCAGTCTCCAGCCACGAATCTACTCAACTGTTAGCACCAAAAACAGTTATATAATCTCCAGTCAGAAGAGCAGAGAATGATAACCTGCGGAAACTTCAGTGCATGCTTATACATCAGGCAAATAAAAATAGTAAATACTAAACCGTATTAAAGAGAAAAAAACTGCCATGAAAAGTCCATAGAATGTGGCAGCAAGAAGTTAAAAATCCTAACCTGCAAGCTGTACAGAAAAAAGAAAAGCCCCTCCAAGTAACTGCAAAACTCCAGAGGTGACGATTTCCAAGGCCACCAAATTGCTTTCTAAATATGTACGCCATTTCCGTTTGAGTAGAGAGTGGTTCTTAGTGGACCATTTATCTTGCCATTCATGAATGACTTGTGCGGCGCTGCCGTTCCATTGCTCATGCTGTTCCTAGTAGCTATTTTGTTGTGGCTTGAATGTGGCATACCAAAAATTGGTTGATTAGTTGCTGCTCGTATAAGCCCTGCTCATACGCAAAAAGTACAACTGACATCAAACTAACCGTAAGGTCAACTTGAGCAAAGGCCTATAATGAAAAAGTGATATTTTTCACCATTCACAAGCTTATATCAAAACTATGAAACATGATTTTTTTCGGAACCACAGAATGTGAAAAGAGGACATATACAGTGTAATGCATATTGCTTATAAAACGTTAACAAATTTCCTTAATGCTATTTTTACAATTTCAGATGTCTTTCCACAATTTCACGAGTTTATACTGGTCAAGTCTCCAACATCAAAACTATGGAACGTGAAACATTTTGAACCAGAGCATGTAAATTAAACAATCAATGATCAAATTCCCTTAATGCTACTTCACAAGTTCATATGTTTTTTGCAAATTCAAGCTGTTAAATGAAGAACCTAAGCTTTCAAGTACCTCAATCAAATTATTCCTTCCACTCTGAAGTTTAAAGAGTCTCAAATCAAGTTGTCCAATCCAAGGTTCCACTACGTAAGATGGGGTTAAGCAAGCCACTACACCCTTTGGAAAAGATAAGTAGTTGGCCGTCTCAAAGATACCAGTTCGAAAAGATACCAGTTCGAATTAGGCAGCTCACTACCATTTACAAAAGAGAAGCTGTTGTTGGTTGCAATGATACCAGTTGGAATACACAATTTTATTTATTCATTTCGAAGAAAATTATGTAGTATATTTCAGTAGCGATATATTTATTTCAGAAGAAATGGACGTGAAGTATTGTATTAGGGATATTTTTGTAAAATTTACACGATCATATTTCTAAGGAAACATATCATGTGTATTAAACATGAAACAGTGAAGCAAAATCTCAGTTATCATTCTGTTCGCACGAAAGCAGAAAAAAATTAAGTCGTTGAGGATTATCAGCAAAGCACAGATTACCTAAGAAAACAGCTGAAGGTTTTCCAGGCCTAGATTTGAACTCCGGGTGAAATTGTACGCCAACAAAGTAAGGATGACCTGGAAGTTCTACAATCTAGCAAAAATAGAATGGAACATACATAAGTATAAAATAATGCAACATGAAAACATGAGACGCCCCAGGGTTTATAACTCCATAGCCAAAACAACATACAAAATAAGGGATCAGGTCCAATGGATCCTCACTCAGCACTTTAAATCCCACCTAGGGTAACCTCTCGGAATCCGCAAAATTATTTAGTAGTAAAAATACTCACTTCCATGCGTTTGCCACTCTCATCCTTCCCAACAAATGAAAGACCTGCCTGCTCCAGTTGATCAATCATCTCAGGGTTGACCTAAAAATGCAGATACACCAATCAAGCTTGGAATATGCACATTAGCCAGAAATTTTTTAGTTCTCAGGCATTGTAGTGCAAGAGCACAAGGCAACAAACCTCATATCTGTGTCGATGCCGTTCATCCACATATCCCACATTGCCGTATCTAAGCAAACCAAGTTCAGGTAAAGAAAGGAAAAGAGATGTCAAACAAAAGAGAAATATATGATAAAAAATTTTACATCAGAAGATTTTCTGGTAAAGCAGTAGTTATTGGTCCCCAAAGTTCTTGCACTGAATACACACACCACCAAAAAACACTAATACAATGAGCTTCTTAGTCCTTCCCCATCTTTCCAAGGTTAGAAATAAACATACGGGTGAAAACATGTATTGGTCCTCACAATTTTGCAGTGACACTGTCCGCTATGTGAAAATATGTCCTTCTCGATCCCAGACGCATGGTACCTCCCATATGAGTTTTGGAACCCTTCCCATAGAAATAAATAAGTAATGTGTGTTACAACAAAACAGTATAAACATCACAAAAATAAACCAGGAAAAATGACATTAACAATAAGTCCTTGTATCAAACATGCATGTTTGGGCTTACTTCTGGCATAAAGATCACACAAGGATTTTTTGTATCTGGATCGAATTCTGTACTGTTTGCATCATGCAGGCCAAGAATCTGGAAAAATAACAAGAATGAGGCAATTATTTTACAAGATGCGGTAAGTAAGTTTCGAAAACAACAATGCTTCAGTAGATCAAGAAATCAAGTACACAGAGAGATCAACCATTCCCACAGGCAATACATACCGAACGTGAAAATTCAATCACTGCAATTTGCATGCCTAAACAAATTCCTAGGTACGGGATTCTGTTTTCGCGAGCATACTTTGCTGCAAGGATTTTTCCTTGAACACCTCGATCGCCAAATCCTCCAGGTACAAGAATACCATCTGCACTCTGAGTTAGGAACAGCAAAATCATTTAGTTCTGTTAAGAAAGCAAATTGAACAAGATTAACTTGACAACCTAAGCTGAGGGAGGAATAGAGAGAAAGAGAGAGTTAAAGGCCTTACCTTCAGCACATTCCATGCAGCTTCAAAGGCATCAGGATCCTGCACGACAGAAATTAACTACCTAAGGCACTTTAAAAGACAGGAATTACAAGCAGAGAAGATCATTAATAATGTCTGGACTCTAGAAACCTCTCTAGCAGTAGCATCTTCAAGATCTGTAGCAGCAACCCATTCAACCATCAATTTCCTTGAGCATTCTACAGATGCATGTAACAGAGCCTGTTCCAAATTTTCAGTACAAACACTCTAAAGAGTAAGATTTCACACACAAAAGAAAGTGTTCATACATAAAGGAAAGTTCTCAAATTCTTCAGAGGTAAAAGAGACAGAAAGAAGGAGAACTTGATCAAGAAATGAGAGAACAATCAAACAAGTTAACAATGCCCTAAACAGAATTCAACCAGCCAAAAACACACAGAAGGTTTTGATGCCCTTATGGAAGAGATACAGAAAGACATGCTTCATGAGAAGCACCTCCTTTGGGTTCAGATGTTGCCTTTGTAAAAGGACTTTTCAGACTAATTTATCCAAGTAATTTTCCTTCCACGCAAGTGAAATGGATACAGGAAGAGGTACATGGAGAAGAAGCGGTGACTTAAATATATGAAGATGTAAAGCAGGAAGTACTGCAGAAGGGGAAGAAAAGTTATATAAGAGCCATCGAGTCCCTGGTATCTATGGTCCCACCTCTTCTTGAATAATATCCTCCACTTGAGAAATGTCCCGTACCAATAAAAGGACTTTCCATGTAAACAGATTCATCAATCACCGATCCACTGACAAGTCCAAGGAGGGACCTTTAGTAAAACCTAAGAACAAGTGCCACATCCCAAGAAGATCTCAAAGGCATACATGAACTGTAAAAATTTTGAAATCATCAAGGAACCTAAGTCTTGCTAAAAAAGTAACAAGAATAACATGACCATTCCATATCATGGCATTAACAGGTTCAATCACATTCCAGAACTGATTTGCTTCCATGTTTGCAATATTTCCTACAAAAATTCATAAGTTGAAAACTAGCAACACTGATGAGTGCACAGTACATGCATACCTTCAACACAGACAGATAAGAATCTGATAGACCAGTATATTTTCCAACCATGGCAATTCTAACCTGTACATGTTCAAAGCTAGATGAGCTTAAATAAATGAATAATGGAACATTTGCCTCCAAATCAATTGATTTGCAAAATTAGAACCTACCGGATAAGATAACTTATCCTGCAGTTCAGCTCTTGCAGTCCATTCCTGCAACTCCGGATTTCCGGCAAAGCTGAATGGAAAGAAAATATACCCAAAAAAATCAATAGGTATACAATAACTATGGAGAAAAGTCTATAAAAGTCCATTACTGAATCCAGATGCTAAATAACAAAGAGATGGTTCCAGAATACAAACCCTAGAAGGTTTAGCCCTTTTAAAATTGCTTCATGGACCTTTTGATCCTGCAAGAACAGAATTCAAACAGAAAGATGTACATAAATGAAAAAGGACCTTAGAACATGCTCATAATGCAGAAAAAGCAATAAGAGAGAAAGAGAAGTGAAGAACGAGATCCAATAGATAAAATAAAAGGACACATACTCTCAGAAGCAGAGGTATGTGCCAGATGTTTGAGACATCATAAATTGTAAGAATGCTTTCAGCCTGTTACACAGTCAGTCAACAAACAAAAAGATAAACATCTCCTTATTACCATTGAGAAAAATGACGGGATCCGAAAAGAAAAGAAAAAAAAAGAAGAAAAGGCATGGAAAGCCTTACAGGAACATGACAAAATTGAGAGAGTTTTTCTTTCACGTTGTCCTCCAGCGGCTGTAAGTCAATCAAACAATAATCAGGCTAATGGACAAGAACACATGCACCCAAAAACAAATGTGCAAATATAGATAATGATATACATGACCTTTCGTTATATATATATATACACACACACACACACACACGATCCTTAGGTGCATGACATGTATGGTTTCATCTTGGGTTTTGATCATTTCAAAATGATAGATTGAGAGAAAATTAATATTTTATTATTTTTTATTGATTTTCTCATTGTCAGCCAAAATGATTTTTTAAAAGTCATTCACTTAAAATTATTTTTAGTGTTTGTCAAGATCCCCACAAAGAACTACAAACAAAATCATAATCTTTATTGTAGCTTCTTAATACATTGTATCTGAGTTTTTGGTCTATTTGTTTTCAGGCAAGACTCAGATGTGCGTGAGAACAAGAGGAGTATTTCATCTTACCACCCAAAGGAAAGTAGGAGCTCCTAAGCCTGGGCATCGGCTCAGCCCAGCCAAATAAGGAGCAGGGCCCGACTCTAGCTTGACCATTCAAACTGAAGCGTGAGCCACGTCTGATTAAATTAAAAAATATTTTTAAAATAAAATAATATATAAACATAAATAATCGTAATAAAATATTATATATAAGAATTAATAAATAAATATATAAAAAAATTATCGAGCCAACTGGGCTTATTGCGCCGGCTCAGGCCCGAGTAGGGTCGGGTGCCATGTACCGATTACCCACCGCCGATAGCCCAGCCCGGTGCCCAACTTTAGAAGTTTCTACGCAACCATTTATCACCGTAGGGTACATGGCTTGCTTTCAGTGCTTTGAGTTATAATTTTCTTTTCATATGCTTCAACTTGCACATTAAGTGGCAGGGAACTGAAGATATCTAGAAGGTAGGGGCTGCAGGAAGCCAGGTGATGAGATGTGCTCGGGAATCGCGGTTGTCCGTTGACTGAAGGAAGAGTGGGGAAGGACAGCAGGTGCTTGTGAAGATGGATCGGCAGGTTGGTGTGCTTCTCATGGTCATGGTGGTGATGAATGGGCCCGAAGCAACTGTGAAGAACCATGTTAATTTATCCTCTTTCTTCTATAATTCATGGAAACATATGTTACATGACAAGCAATCCAGGAAGACCATGGTAGCAATCCGTAAGAAAGACTCTCCTTTTGCAACACAAAGAATTGAAATCCTTAAAACTCAAAACAAGTGGTCACCTACTAGCTCTTGCCCTTATAGTTGTGTCAACCCATCAGAGACATGCGAGATGTGGTTGTGACAGGACAGAACTTGGCGAGGTCAATGAAATAAAGAGTCAATTGAGATCATTTCCAATAGTAATTATGAAGGAAGTAGCACTCAGACTACACTTTTTAGAGCATTTGGATGAAATGTGAAGTGACATGGGATTCAATAACTTGAAGTTCCGGCAACCGGATGTTTCAAGACAATGAAGTTAAATTAAGCTGCAGAATGAGTTTGGTGGCCTTGACAAAAATTTTCATGTTGTGCTTTATCTAAAAAGTTTCATATACCAAAGAAAAGATTCGAACTTGATCTTGGAATTTTGAAAAAAAAAATTGTATTAAATTTCATTTTTTTACTTAGATAATTTTTGTGTGTGTGTATATATATATATAACGAAAGGTCAACCAATTTCAGTTTAAGACTGGCTTTTCAATTTTTCATTTTTCTCTTTCTTTCTTTTTTTTTTCTCTTCATTATTTTTTTTCATTTTTAAATTTTACAATCATCTTCTTCATGCGATGATTGGTGGGTCATTGACAAGAAACTTGAAAATGATCTAGCCTTTTATATAGATATTTTAAACAAAATTTCAACATCATATTATGTTCGTAAATATCAATTTAATATAAATCGTGTTTTAGTTGAAGTTATTTTTGTAAAAAAAAAATTGAGTTTTTTATTACTACAACTTTGTATTATAAGAACTTTTTATTCCAATAAACACCTAAAAAAGATCTGGATGGCAATGTTCCATTCCATGTATAATCATTATCTTGGGAATGTCAAGTGACACCCGAAGGATTGCTTGACAGGCAAAAATTTTGATGGTTTCACAAGCATAGGTATGATACTCACTCATTCCTTTAAGTGTCTCCAAAATCCAGAAACACTTCCCAAATAGGTTGACAAAATATGTTTTGAACTCAAGACAAACATTGGACTCAGCAAATTCATTTACATTGTTGTAGCTGGTTACAGAAACAATGGACGGTGCTACCTAACGACAACACAAGCCCACCAAGTGAGCCCATTGATCAGAAATAAAATAAAATTAGGGATATTCACGAACTAAAACCCATGTGATGACTAAACCTTGCTAAAGTCACACACTGTTTAAAACATCAGCTAGCCTCAGAAGTGGGAAGGACGTATATTTTCGTGATAGACATATTCGCACTTGACACATGCATGAGTTTAGCTGCATATGCTGGAAGGGTACTGAGGTACATACACACACACACAGAGAGAGAGAGAGAGAGAGAGAGAGAGAGAAAGAGACCTTCGTACTGCGGCAAGCAAGAATGTTTGGAATCAAACCTAGACCCCTTAGCTCACGAACACTGTGCTGAGTTGGCTTTGTTTTCTGCAGACATAACAGCAAAACAGCACAATTTTTTTTTTGCATCATAATCTACCAATTGAAGTACAAGTAAAATGCCTCCAAAGTGGTTATTTATTTGACCAACACAAACATATATAGGACACTACAATGAAAAAAAGAGCAGACAGCTCGCCAAGCCTGGAAAATCAATTTGTACTCATTCAAATGAAATTATATCGTAGCCAAGATGAGTTAAAATACAAGGATTTGTTTGACACAAAACTCAGTGCCAGTCATGGTATTGACTTTCCTAATACAGTCAAATTCAGCCAACTCATACGAGATTTCAAGATGACTCAAACATTCATTTATACTTTATATGCATGTATTTGTTGTACATATATATATAGACACACACACACACACACACACACATACAAATATAATTGTTCCTCAAATGAAACAAATACTGATTGTTCTGCAAATTATACTTTTATTTTGTTAAATTAAATAAAAATCATGCGACCCAAGTCACTAGCTGACTCGCCAGACTAAGCCAAGATTGCCAAACACAGAAACTAATTTGTAGAAACAGGCAGCCTGCTAGAATTAAACCCAATATGAATGATAGAGCAGGCAAGTCAACCAATTCAGTGAAGTTGCATAGAGTTTAATCGCTTAATGTAACTTGGAGCATCTCCACCAGTTCTGTCAATTGAGCGCCCGAAGCTGTTGTAACACACACTCAAGTACTAACTTAGCATCCATGCCATATATAAGAGATTGCTAGTCCACCCAAATTACCTGTTCGCCAACAACATTAACAACAGGTACAAGGCTGACATGGACCAGGCAGAAATTACCAGGGCCTGTAAAATAATAAATTAATCAATAGAAAGACAAAGATCAACTAAGCATCAAGTTCAAAAAAGTGGCTTCTTCAGTAAGTATAGGTAAATAAAATGTGTCCTCACCAACACGGTATGATAATTGGCGAAGAGCTTCCACAAATGGCATAGATTCAATATCACCTACATGGGAATATTGTTAACAAGCAGCCAACTACTCTCAAAATTGACATAAAAACTGTTGAAATGTTTTCTGTTTAGACATAAGACTCATTATCTTACTCTCATGGCAGCTCTACAGAGATTAGGAACACAAAGAAGCAAGTCCAGACCAACCATATAAGTGTGGAAGGGATTCTGTGGGTAGGTACATAGTTATGTTGTCGGCTCTTGTGAAGGCTGTTAAGCTTGCACTTTAACAATGGAAATGATACCACGATATGCAGGACTAAGTTTTGAGTAAAACAAAAATAGAAAATTTCCTCTTACCAACAGTTCCACCCAATTCTATGACACACACATCTGCAGGGCCCTCCTTCCCATCCACAGGAATCATGGCGACCCGCTCTATCCACTCCTGAATAGCATCAGTTATGTGAGGAACAACCTGTAATAACGGCGTGATTATTGATTAATTTTTAGAAGTAAGAACCCAAAAGCCAGGCAACAGCAGAATGCCAAGGATAAACTTGCTAAATTAATGTCTTGGTGTTATTCTAGACCTGAACAGTTTTGCCAAGATAATCACCCCTTCTCTCTTTGTCAATGACAGACTGTACAAAGAAACAATATATCATCAGTCACATGCACGAAACAATATATACAGTTGGCAAAGTTATCTACATCATAAAACTTGAAAATTGAAATAATAAAATTACAGTTTAAATTATTAGAACTCGATAACCAATTAATACCTGGTAAATTTTCCCCGTTGTTATATTGTTGTCACGAGTCAGTTTGACATCCAAAAACCTTTCATAGTTTCCCAGGTCAAGATCAACCTTCAAGAATTAAAAAAATTCAGGAGATGAGACAACTGTCTGAAATGGTAGCACAGAGAACTACGACCAAACTGTCTGTAATACAATCATGGAGCACTATATTAGGAGCAGGGAGCAGTAATTCATTAAACGTCAAGGTTAAAATGATGTTCACCATATCTAGTTTTACAGTGAAAGGCATGCTCAAAGAGAGAAACATCAAAAGAGGCAGCCAAATTCAAACACTCACATCCACACACAAATAAAGATTTAATCATGCATACATCTGCATAGATATTTGCAGCATGTGCCTTGAAAAAGCACTAGAGATAATAAAATACATAGCCCAGGAAGGAATCCAAATGATAAACCTATAAATTTTTCCCTGCACATACCTCACCACCATCATCGAGAACAAACACCTCCCCATGCTCAAAAGGAGACATTGTTCCAGCATCAGTGTTCAAGTATGGATCTGCACAGATCACAAGAAAAAAAACTGTATATAACTTCCATTCCACAGCTATTTTGCAAAATAATCAACCTTCAAAAGCAAAGCCAAAATAAAACACGCCGCCTGAGAAGTGAGAAGCCCCTCAAATTTGACAACCACCTTGTAGTTATTTTTTTGGTTCATAGAGTTTAATTTGATTTTTCGTGGATCAGTAGTTCAATAGTTTCTTTTTCATTTTCAGAATATCAAGAATCATCCAAGTGCTCGTTAGAACATGTGCACACATATGGGCCTCTCTCTCTCTCTCTCTCTTCTCTCTCTCTCTAGATATATATATATATATATATATATATATATATAGACACACATAGAAAAAATTTTGAGAAAATAAAGAAAAAAAAATCACTTGAAAAAATGAATAATATAGTGTTTTTATTGCATTTTTAGAAAAAAGAAAATTCTAATATACTTTAATTTATTTGATGTTAAATTTACAGTGCATGTTTCTCTATTGTTTATTCTATCCTCATTCCTTTGTCAAGGATAGCCTTTGACCAAGAATGACCTACCAACAGAACTCAGCTTCCTCTTACTCCCTCTTGTTGTACACTTGGGAGTAATGTTATAAAAGGCGTAGCATATCGCGTATCGGTCGGGCCAACCTATACGCCGTATCGTAACGTATCGCAAACGTAACGTATCGTAAAATTATTTTTTTAATTTTAAAAAATAGTTTAAAATTAAAAAAATAGAGAAAAATCATTAAAAATCTGAAAAAAATGAACAAAAAAACAGAAATAAAGAAAAATGTATTCAAATATAGAAAAGATCATCATACATAAGAAACATTCATGTGTATCAACAACACATTCAAAAATAAGAAATCAAATATTCAAAATAACAATAATAAGCATCCATCACAATTTTAAACTTGAAAATTTTATAGAATCTTAGGACTTAGAGTCTTAGGACTTGGAATTTTAGGACTTAGATTACATCACAATTTTATAAGTTCAAAACATATAGTTATCATCTTTCATGATTCAACAATAATATCTCTCAAATTGATGAATCCTCGATTATTTTTGTTGAAAATGGGCATTGCATGGGAGGATGACTCCCTCCCATTTTTGAAGCTTATGCAAGCCCTATCGACAAAATCATTTATGTCTACCCTTATGTGTGTGCTTTTGCTTGCATTCATGTGAAGCCTTTGTGCTTGATGTGTTGTATTGTTTTTAGTGCAAGCCCCCTGTTGTAGCCTACACATACACTTTGAAGTGGATTTTTACACTACTCTAAGCAATTGAGATATAATAAATCAGAATTTATGAAGTAAATCAACTCTCCTGAAAACCCCAAACAAAAATATGAAAGTAAATCCCAATACCGGTGTACTTGTCCAGAAAAAAACCAGGTCTACATTCCCACTTTTATGGCATTCCAACCAGGAGCTCACCACCAAACAATCAATTTTTTCTCTTAAACCAACATGATGACAAATAATTTACAGAATGCAGTGTGAACTTCCCAAAAACTAAAACCAAAAAAGAATTATAGAAGGTTATACAGGTTCTTAGATGAAGAATCTCAAGCATATCTCATTTCATCATTTGCTCATGTATCTATAATACTGGAAATTAACTTTTGAAGAATAAAAGAGCCAATAATAATATGAGTAGAATTGTAAATCTCAAGAGCAAGATGCATGCTCTATTCATGGTAGTCAAAAAGAAAAATGCTGGTGCAAAAATTGGGAACTAAGGGTCAAAAAGCAACATAAACTAGGGCACGAAGAAGGGGACTCTACATTTGGGATAGTAAAACTTTGTGGACGAAAATTCATGGTGAAAACAAGCACTAAATTTTCTTATCATTCAAAATGTTGAAGGAACGTTAAAGGCTTGTTCTTTTGAGTGGAGATTATACTCTAAATTGCAGAAGAGCGAAACGGTATCCACCCGTCAAGTGGTAATAAAGAGCACCATGAAAAGTAATATTCTGTTTTTATCTTCTACTACACACTATCAAAAGGGCAAGTTTACTTTAAAGGACGGGGACAGACCAAAGGTGGACACTTGGGAGAAATAGCAAACGACAAAAGGTATTATAGCCATGTGCAAAGATCAGAACGTTTCACCAAAATTCCAACGGCAACCGTTAAAAGGTATCGTACAGATCCTGACGTCATAATTAAATCAAAGCTTCGATAACTTTCAGGGTGAAAAAAGAAGAATTGGGACCACATAGCCTAAAATTAACCCCAAGATCCATTTTTAGAGTAAGCAAGTTGATTCGGTGGGACGCCCCACCTTTCTCCTAAAGAAGCCAAACCAGAAAAGAAAGCAAAACTTCAACTATTTCACCATAAGATAGAGAGAGACAAGCACTGCCTTAGGGAGGTGATAAAGATTTTGAACTTCACGCAACGACTGGTGAGTCGGTTGTCACTTTTTGGTACATCGAACGTTCTTACATTAAAAAATGAAAAAAAAAATCCACAACAAGCATTTGCTGAAATGCGACCACGTTTTCTCTTTGACGCTCTTTCACAAGGAAAGTTGAGCCGAGAAAAAAAAGAATCGTGTTCTTTCCAACAGATAATATAATTAAAACAAAACTAAAATCGTCATTTTCTTTAAGCCGTCCTATTTGTAACCAAAAAAAAAAAAGTTGACTAACATGCGAATGGCAGCCATTGTAAATATTAAAAGAAATAAACCTCAAATCCTTTACGAGGTCGCATTTGAAATCTCGAAACCCTAGACACCAGAACTGTTTTTTTTTTTTTAAAAAAAAAAAGCGACTTAAAGCGGTGGAAATTCTTGGGGGAAAGAGGAAATCTTCCGAGTACTTCGACGACGGAAAACATAAACTACACACGTCTCAGCAATCAAATCCGGAACAGAACGAAAAACAACAATAATAACAATAACAAATAGAAATAACCTAAATAAACACAACAGTGACAGCAGTAGTAGAAAAGTGTGAAAACCTAAGATTATTAAGAAAAAGAATGATTCATTTCCTTATCAACAAATATAGGACTCAAAATCATCGAAGTAATACAGTTCAAGAAAAATGAGGCATAGAAACGCCTCAACCCCGTCAAATCGATATGCAGTAGTCTTGTTTTCTTACCAGGGTTGACCTAAGCCATCGCTCTCAAAATGGACGACTTGTATAAGGAGATTAAGGAAAAAAATGAAAAACTAAGATGCCAGTCTAATAACTTAAATCAACCGAATATATTAATCGAGAGAGAGAACAGAAACACACGCGCGCGCGCGCACAGAGTGAGAGAGTAATAGTGCAACGTTCAGCCTTCACGGAAGGTGTCACTCTATAAACACATAGAACGAAGGAAGCGCGTGACCAACATCAGGAGAAAAACTTCGAAACCTTTCGCTGCCAGAAGCCCGCGTCCATTAATAATCCAGAAGGGAAGAAAAAACGAAATACCTTAAACTTCCGACAAACGGCATAAATAATAAATCCCCGCCTCTTCCTCACATTACAACGCGAAAACGAACGAAATATTTCAGGTCGAAGCCCTGAAAACAAAATTTCTGCATATTGGGTGCAGAAAAGCACCTCCGCGCCCGTCATCTCCTCGCTAGAAAAAATAACAAGAACAAAAAGGAGGCGACACAGAGAGAGAGAGAGAGAGAGAGAGAGAGAGATACCTATCTTGATGGATGTTACACGCAGACCACACGCCTTCAAAACCACACCGATGCTGCTCGCCATCACTCCCTTGCCGAGCCCGCTGACGACTCCCCCGGAAACAAGAACGTACTTCATCTTCCCCGGTGGCCGCACTCACTTATCCAGCAAGAAGAAACAAATGAAACACTAATCGTTGCGAGCAGCCCAATCTAGAAGCAACAACTAAAAGAATGCGCGGATACGAAGCAAGATAACTACCAGGAAATGGGATTTGCATACCAGAAAGAGATCTCACCTCCTCCCCCTCCCTCCAAACCAAGAAGCAAGAAAAGAGGGAGAGAAAGTGGGGAGTGCGGGCGGGAGGGAACAGAAAACGGGGAATAAAAGCGATAAAATCAAGGGACGGATAAATAGAGAAACCGGATCCCGCGAGGAGAGGTAGGAAAATTCACGGATTGATTGAGCCCTTGTTTGTCTTTTCGGTAGCTAACGACTGAGAGCGGCGCCGTCTCTCCACCCTCACCGTCCGTTCCGTCGGACCGGCCACGATAAGGGGCGGACGTGATTCGGCGGATCACGTGCCGCCCGGTGATTTGCGATCGTGGCCGTCCGGTCACAATCACAATCAAACTCGGCCGTCCAGTCGCAGTCATCTCGGCCGTTGATCACGCGCCTCCATGGACCACGGTAACAAACTTCTAACGTGAACTAAGGTAGGTTTTTTTTTTAACCGCAATGGTAAATTATTTTCCCGCAATTAAACGTCCTTTATATGACCCCAATTTTTTTTTTTTTTTTTTTACCATGAGGTCGAGAGCTTTTGTCGCCTAAGGTATAATGTTTTGACTTTTACAGAAATCGAATTTTTGTGACTTGACTTCTACAGGAATCGAATTAGTGACTTATCTTTGACCAACCACTGTCCCGCCAAGGCTGCTAAGTTGTGCCAATTAACAAAATTAACATTAGAATTCATTATTTTGATTTGAACTCAGCCAAAAACTATGTGGTCGTTGTCACGTTAACAAAATATCATATATTTCAAAAGGATTTGAAGTTTGAACAATGTGGTCGTTGATATGTTACTTTTAGAGACTGCAAATAATGGTAAACATGATAATTGAGTTGAAATATATATTATATGTCTAACTAAGTTTCAAAATGAAATAGAACCTTGATGGTATAGAAATATGACATAGAAAGTTTTACGCTAAAACCTATTGGAAGGCAGTAATGACAAATCGAGCAACTCAACTATAAATAATTGTTAGATAAATTTTGTTTTATATACGATGACGATCATCTTCTCTACGAATTTGATACCCGACGTCCTGTTTACGAAAAGGAGAGTTCAGGAACGTTGATTGATGTCGCTGAAGCATGAAAGAACAAGATTTGATATATAAAAGTTATGACCGGATCGGTTCCCAATGACCCTTCTTTTAAATTAAATAATAACAAGCATATGCCTTCAAATTTTTGTTCGCAAATAAGACAATTCACGTCGAACCTGACTGGGACAGTGCTTAGAAAAATGAACCGGCTCGAGTATCAATGCCTACCACACTGACTGCCTCGAGACTGCTTTTATTTTATCCGATATTTTGTGAAGGAATTATTGTTTCTACAAATTCCATACTTTTGGAAGTTCGTTAAACCGGGGCTGCAGGCAATGTTTATCGTATCGGTTTCCAGACCGATAAGCGTATCGGCCAATTAACATGGGGCCATATCAGGGTGTTTTTTTATTTTAAATTTTTAAATAATAAATATTTGAAATATTTAATACTTTTTTTTTTATATTATCCTATCGGTGAGATTCCTTCATCCAACTTGACTTGAAACTCTTAAATAGAGTAAAAAATTTGCGGACACGAAGAAGCAAGGATTTGCCTAAGTAAGCTATGAAAAAAATATACTTATTTTCAATTCTGACGAAGGAAGACCCTTTTCGGATAACACGTCTTTTACTACCTGACTCTAATTGGAACCACTGCCTTTAAATATTAAAAAATTGTTTTGTGTTTTATTGCGCGTAGTATATATGCCTTTTGTCTTGATCTTGGTCAAAATAAGTATTGTTTAAACTTGGTTCTCAAAGTCATATTCTTCTTAATAATTTATAATTTAAAAAGTGAGCAGAGAACGGGAAGAAATATTCTTAATTCACCGCTAAGGACGCATTTGATTGTCTAGGATTTGAGGTCCTCGTGATTTCAAACCCACGGATTTAAAATTATACCTTTCCACTCTGATCTTACATTTTCTTCATATATATATATATATATATATATATATATATATATATATATATATATATATATATATATATATATATATATATATATATATATAATACAAAACAAAAAAAGCTTGTAGATATAAATGAAGGCGAAATAATACATGAATTAATATTGCATGCGTTTGAATGGCATTCTTTCAAAATATAACGATAACTATATCAACCTAACTCCTAATTGACTCAGTATGAAATGAACTTAGATATACTTGACGAGTCTTTATTCTACATGACGTCAATAGGATGTTGAAAAGGAACTGACAGTCATTGTCTGGAAATGAGAGCAAGGCGGCTGATTGTCCAAGTTTAAGTTTCAAGCAAATGGATATCGTGTTTGTGGTATAATAGATACATGCTTCGAAATATAAAGATAGAGTTCCAATATATTATTTCAAAGTACTTGTATGCTTTCCATTATGATCATGCAAAAAGTTGACTGTCTTTTTGCATTCTTTTTAAATGGGCATGTCAACAAAGCAAAACTGCAAGCATTATCTAATATCTCAAAACGTGTAAAGTCTATGTCAAGCTTGTTCTATGTTCCATATAATAAATTTCATTGCTCACTAGCTTTGTTTTTATACAATTAGTTTGATGGCTAATTGCAGAAAGAAGGTTGAGTAGTTTTTGTTCTTTCCAGTCAGCCGATGACCATCGCCATCTATGGCTCTTTAATGTTTTGAGAATTGTGGATTTAAGACCATATCTTCAATGCAGTTTTTATGTTATGTCATTAACATAAGAAGACAAGTTTCCACCTTTTACTAAGGGGCATTTTGGTAATTTTATAAGAATAATATTTTTATATGTTTCGCTTTTCCCCTGCAATGGTCCTTTATTTAACTATCAGGAGCAGTTTGGTCATTTTCAGCATATAACACATTGTCCTCTATTAGGGGCCATAACATAGGACCTGATGGTCCTGATCTGTCATACCTTTGTCCCCAAGTATTAGAGCGGATTTTTTGTACATTCAAACACGGGATATGAGTTCCTATTATAATGATGAAGGCAAGGTTGCAGGATTTTGAAGATAATGGACTGGAGATTGGATCCTCTTCCTCTAGCGGCGGCGCCACATACATTTGGCTCGATAGGTCGTTTGACAACAATAACAAACTGTTCTTGTTTAATGAACTTCTCTAAAAAATTGAGGCAAATTCATGTAACATTACGCTCAATGTTTTATGAATCTGCTCTATAATAACAATTTGTTACAGTTGTCAAATAACCCTTAAGCCTAAAGGGTCGCCATGACCAACCAAGAGGCCCATGACTGATTTATGACCCATTAAAACTCTTGGGTGCAGAGCTAGACCCAGTGGGGGGTGCCCCGCCTCATTATCAATTCAAAGCTTGTAGGGCCATTGAGCAGTTGCCGACACAGGCTCACATGTGGCTCTGCCGCTGTCTCGGGCCATTGAGCAGTTGCCGACACAGGCTCACATGTGGCTCTGCCGCTGTCTCGCTCTGATATCAAATTTTTCGACGACAATTGAAGAGATTTTACATTCAAACACACTTTAAAGAGTATGCATTGCAAGAATGGTATCACCAATATAGTTGTTTTCTTCAAACTACCGAAATTCCCACTTGATTGGAGATATATATGTATTAGGTTGGATAATATGCTAAGCAGATGAAGCATGCAAGAGGCATGACAAAAGGTGCCCTAAATGCCGTTGCAGCATAAAATGGACATGTTTCCATGGGTGTTGGATGCATCTCTGGATGATCATTGGACACAGGGACGTGCAAAATCCCCTGATCTCATGCTTCTTGTTTGCAAGGGTAGGAATTTCAGTGACGTGTTTGGATGGAATTTATTTTCAAAGCCGCACATTTCACAAGTTTCAGTAAGGGCACGGAGAAATATCGTGAGGCCTGAAAGATTTTCCATGGAAACGAGGCACCTAAATCCGTTCCAAACATAGGGTTTCGTAGAGAACTCTTATTGTGAACTCTTAACTGCCATCTATGAAAAGCAAAAAAACTAACAGATTTAAAAATGGTGGTTGGTTTTCTTGTATGTACTGGAAAGGGTGTGTACATGTTTGATTTGGATGTTTAAGAATCACTATTAATTGTTTTTTTATTTCATGAATCTACCGTAAACTTTAAAATAAATTCATAAAACACTCATACATTTTTTCTGCTAGCAAACATCTTTAAACAAAAATATATATATATAATATAATTAAAAAATTTGTATCCCTCAACTTAAAATAAGCCACTTAATCGATAGGATCCACACGAACCTTCTTTTTAAATTAAACAATAAAGTTTGCGACACTAATTTCCAAGAAACCGTTCTTTCTATTTTCTAGAATTTTGTCTCACGGTTTCCCGTTTCCTTCAACCAATGCCGTCGGTGTCGCTGGCATTGGAGTACGAAATTGCGTTCTTCTAGGCGTATCGGCCAATAAACATGGAGCCATATCACGCTTTTTCTTCTCCTTGTATATTTACATTTTAACTGATTTTTTTTTTTTTTAAATTCCAACTATTGGCTCGACCACCATCTTTTTCTTCCACTATGTATTTAAATCTTGACTGAAAAATAATTTTTGTTTAAACCCAACAATCAACCAAAAACTAATTTTTAAAGTAAAAAATGGCTTTACTTTTAAAACCGTTTCAGACGCATTTGGATGATATATGAGTTTTGTTTTTCAAAAGGAGTGAATAATTCAATCTGGGTTTTAATCATTTTTTTTTAAAGCATGTCATATGAACGCTACTTTAGTCTCATATTATCTTCTTCCCAACTTTAGTGCATGAGAGCCACTAAATCTATTATCTCTTTGATTTTCATGAGTCGGCGAGTAGAAAGAATCTAAGAAATCGTATCCAAGAGATAACTTTGTCAACTAAACGTGTGACATAAACTTTGACCAATTTATTATAAAGTATATGTCATTGTCAGGACTTTACTTTACATGATATCAACGTGATGTTGAAAATAAGGGGCTAACTGCCATATTAATGTATATGAAAGCGATATTAAAGTAGCCAAGTTGGGGTACATCAAGCTTGTCTAATGAAGTCTATTGATAATTTCTCATTAAGGTTATTTCTTCACAATCACTTCGATTGTTCATTGGAGGTGCAAGGTTGAGAGAACTTTCTCATCCCAATCAGTCGATGGCCATCACCATCACGGGCAGGGGCGAAGCCAGGATTTTCTTTAGGGGCGGGCCGACAGTCCAACCTCTAGATACGAGTAACGAGTAGGCCCAAATTAAATTCAAACCCAAAAAATACATGGTGCAATTAAAAATTATATATTTTTTTAATGTAATTTTTTTTTTCCATTGGCCAGGTGGGGCCATGGCCTAGGATGCCCCCCCCCCCTCCCTCCGCCCCTGATCACAGGCCACATGTTATCTTTCAATTATGTTCAAAGTTAGTTTACATTCAAACACGACGTTGGTTTACATTTTTTTTTAATGAAGGGAGCTAAATTATAGTTTCAAAATTTTGACAGTCAAAATATAGCTTTCAATTTTTTATATAGGATAAATATTTTTTTAATTTACATGTAAATTAAAAAAAAATAGGGGGGTGTTGGGGCCCTTGTCCGGCACCCCCTTGGCTACGCCCCTGGCCATGTGAGTAGTTGTCCGCACAGGTTCACACCTGGCTTCGCCACGATCTCCTTGTTATTATAGATAAGAGATTTCTACATATTTAATAATCTTTTACATTCAAACATGATTTCGGACTCTCGGTGGTAGTTGGAATGTTTAACTGCCAAAAATCCTAATTGTGAGGAGACACATATTCATTGGCTGCATAATATGCTAAAAAAGTTGAAGCATGAAAAGCGCATGACAAAAGACCAAGTAGACATGTCCAATGGGTGTTTGAGGCATGTCTAGATGACCATTGGACTAAAAGACGTTCCGAAATTCCTGGGACTAGGACCTTCGGTGACCTGTTTGGATGGAATTTCTTTTCACATGCAAGAAAAGCACATATAAGTTTCTGTTTAACCATGCAAACAGATTCCAATTCCTTCACTAGAGAAATCTTTTAAATTAAAAAATAGCATCACATTTAAGGTTGGGCACCCAGCTGGAGCCTAGTCAGTAAAAATGGGTTCAGAATGGCTCGGGCCCAACAATGAATCAGATAGGGTCTGGGCTTGGGCTGACATTGGGTGGGGCTGGTATCCGGCCCAGGCCGACATTGGGTGGAGCCAGGATCTGGCCCGGGCCGACATTGGGCATGGCTGAGCCTGACAATAAATCTGGCTAAGCTTGGTTCTGGGCCGACATTGGGCCAGGCTAAGCGTGAGCCTGGGCCTACATTGGGCAGGACCCAACTTGGTTCAGTAAAACATATTACTATTAATATTTTAGTACATTTTAATGTAATTTGTCTTATATTTGTATATAAAATCCTATAGATTTTACGTTTGGGCAATCAAACACCCCTTAACATCATGGATAATCAACACCTCCGACTTCAATGAGTGATTGATATGCTTGGAGAAAGGTTTGCATAAATTGATTACATGTCTTGAATTTAGATTTACAAGTTTTTTCCTGCTTGTTTCTTTTGTGGACTTTTATTTGGTAATTAAAAAACTTACATTGACGCCATATTTAGAATTAATGGGTTTCGTGTTTGCCTTCTACACTTATATGGAAGAAATTTATGATAGTGGATTTGGATTAATTATTTGATACGGATATCTTATTGCAGATCTGTAAGATCTATGATGCGATCTTCTCATAGGCACCTCACATTATGCCATGATTGCATGCAAACTACTAAATTTTCTTACATATATACAAAATGTTTGAAGATATTAATTCCTCATTCATTCAATCAACCTCCGAGGAACTTTACAGGCTACTTAAACAAGGAGCTCCAATTCTGCTACATAAAAGAATTGGATCTAGATATTCATTCAAATCTAAAATTGCAATCCATAAAGCTAATATTGTGGATTGGTTTAAACAATCAAAATCAGACTTGGAGTTCGTTTGAAATCCAAAAGTGCAATCCAGAAAGCAAATATTCTGGTTTTCAATTTAAGCATTTGAATCCTGCTCTTTCACAAGACATCAGAAAGTCCAAAATCCAAAAGAGAACCCTGTGCATCAAAATTGGATCTGAACCCTCACTCAGATCCAAAACTACGGTCTAAAAACAAGCGAACATGTAAGACAATCTAAGCATTAAGACCTCCTACCTTCCCCAATAAAACAAAAGATCCAAGAAAAAAATAACCCGGTTCATTTCCAATCACAGTTGGAGCGCAAAGTAGGTGATCCGATCCAGTACAGAAACTGAAGCACACGGCTGCAGAAGCTTTGTTGAGGGACTACTTCCTTCATCTCAAGCTTCTTTCGATTCTTCCTTCATCGCGGTCTCCCGGGAAGGCCCTACGATCCCTTAAGGCAATGTTGTTCAAGCCGTCGATTCCTCGCTTCCTGGCAGTTTCTTCGATTCCGGTGGCTCTCCTCGCCGTTCTTCTGCTCCGGTCGTCGCTGAACCCGTTCGGACGAGTGGTTAGTCCATTCCGATCTTTTGCCATTTTTTCGTGGATGAATATAAGTTTCTCAGTAGATGTTCGGATTTTTTTTTTCCTTCGCAAAAAATTGGTCCGTCGAAGGGATTTGACTCTTTAGTAAGAGTTCTCCTGTTTGCTTCTTTACTGCCTGTCGATTGGGGAAGGAGGTCTCCAGCGTGTGTCCGGCTGGTGGTTCTGTAGAGAATGGTTAGATATAGTTGACTGTTAATTGAATAAGTATGCTGTAGAATCTAAGTGACCTGAGGCAGTAATCTTTGTGAATCTGAAGAATTTTGCGAAACAGTGATATGTATAATATTATCCAATGGAGGAGAATGAGTTTCCGAGGAAAAGGAGGCCCTCCTTTTGCTTCTTGTGTCCTCCGTCATGGGAAAGGTAGTGCCCGACTTGCATTTTCCTGTGAAAGTGGCCTGAAACGAACGGTCTATTCGGGCAGGGGAGTGCTCCTTTTCGTGAGCGGAAAACCCTCCAGTTTGATTTCCATTCCCATGGTGGTAGGTAAGACGGGTTTTTAAGGAAAACACAGATTTTGTGAGTTGTTCGTGCTACTTCTTTCTCGTGGTAATGGTAGACATTTGGCGTTTGTGTTGATCTTAATTCTTAATTTTCTAAATTGCTTGAACCAATTGTTTGACTTTCACTTTTCAAATACATGTTTCCAGAAGTTGTGGACTGTAGTAGAGCTGGCTAAATACAATGGGGCTGATGATAAGTTGCCAATTCTTCTAGGAATCCTTGGGTACTGTTCTATGTTTCTTTGAAGATCAACTTGGATTGTAGAATTTGATATTATTAAGCTGGTTCTTTTGGCTTCGTTGGTTTGATTGATTTTGAGATTTTTATTACAGCTCTGTGTTTGACGTAACTGAAGGTAAAACTCATTATGGCGTAGGTGGAGGTTACCATCACTTTGCAGGCAGGTTAACCTCGAATACAACTCAGATGGCACTTAGTTTGACATATTTCATGCAGATTGATGTTTTAATGCCTATATGAGTGAGTATAAAAATTTCTGTTATAGATGCGGAGTATTGGACGTTGGTTTCAAGGATTCATATTCGCTTTGTTGCCTACACGGGCAAAAGTTTTCTTTGTTAGCTGATTCTTAATTTACTTCTTAAAGTTTCATGTTCTTATGAAACCCTTTTCCCCTACAGAGATGCGTCGCGTGCCTTTGTTTCTGGAAATTTTACAGGTAAAACTTATACATCCTGCTCTTAGAACCTTATGCTTTGTGTTAAAAATAAAAGCAATGTACCTATTCTTGCTATTGTCATGTAACCTACATATGTCGTCTTCGTGTACTAAATTTGCAATCATTGAGCATGTTTAATGGCCTTGGATGATGCATGTCTTAAAATGCAAGAACAAATATAGAGTTATTGACTTGCTAACCTTATTTTTAAGATTGAAGCTTCATGATAAGCTAGACCTTTTGTTTGCTGAACTGAATGAGAATAGATGGCACAAGTCCAATTAATCTCATATTCGTCCAAATCATACCTTCTATCCTCTTAATTGTCTTATAAAAGCTGTTAATATAAGATCTATACCAAATGCTGATATAATGAACAAAAAATTGTGCATAAATTTGTCGCTGGGATGGACTTAATAACGATTATACAGTCAATATCTGAGGTTCCTGTGTCAAAATGGTAAATCATGGTTGTTATATTATAAGTGTAAGCAAGAAATGATGTAGGAACTAGAGGCAAGCAAGTGATATGGAAATTGGTTCAAAATTTTCAACATATCCGTGCATTGAACTGTTTCTAGTGAACTTTTTGACCTGTCAAAAATTACATGTTTAAGTCTTTGACTAAAAAGAGAAGTACAGATGGTTGTCGCACTTCTATGAATGGAGTTCCCAAGGAATCAGTTTTCCACCTGAAGGGAACCAGAATCTCATTATAAGTGCACAAAATTGTGATTATAAGGAAAATATTGTTCATTTGAAAATGCCTTGAGAACTATGTCTCTACCTCTATATAGCACTCAATAACTATATCAGAAGCTAAAGTTATTTTTTTGTGCATTTTTTGGAAAGACATCTAATAAAATGAGTTTATCATACTAGAACTCATGTAGCATGTGCTTAAAAATTGAAAAATAAATTTAAAATTTAGAAAAATTATGCAGAAAAACCAAGATTTTCAAAATACTTGACTGTGAAATAAATAAGGAACTAGGACAAGTGCATAGGAAGTATCTAACTGTCTGCAATAAGTAGATCAAGAATAAATGCATAGAAAGACAAAATCACAATTGACTTTGAAAGCAAAACTATTAAAATTTGATAACTTGCAAAGAAAATTTATCTAGTTCATAATCTTCTGGAGATATATGTAATGTTTGGTGTCCAAATAAAATGTTAAGATCAATTAGAGATAGTAAGTTAGATGAGCCCTGAATAATGGAGAAAAATATCTGCACAGCTTGTACAATTGATCACTTTCACTGTACAAGATGACTCAAAGTTATAGTCACTTGGGTCCTCATCCTCTAACTCTGGCATGGTATTCATCAGTGTTGTTTTTTTTTTCCATTTCCTCCTAACTATCATAAGGATACTCATTAAGCACCTTAGGGCCTTAGGCTCCTTTTTACGGATTCATTTTTAAATGCATGTACCCTATGTAGTTTGTATGCTCAGACATGCTAGTAATTGCCTTTTCTATAACTGTAAACTAAGGATAAAAGGCCCAAACAGTTAATAAGTCAAAATTAGTCTTCTGCTCATGTCATGTAACATACAAGATGAATACAATACCGTTGCACTAAAAGATTTTCTTGTTCTTGTCTTTTTGTTGATGTAATATTTTAGGCTTCAATTTTTCTTGGTTAATTTTTATCTTGTTTCCTTATTACATGTAAATATGGTTCTTATACTGCATCTTGGTAACTGTTTTGCAACTTAGATGATGGTTTAACAGACTCTTTGCGTGGTTTGTCTATCTCGGAGGTAATTCTTGGTTCTCTTCCTTTTAGTAGTAAAAAATGTGCCTAGCTGTCCACCTTGTCGACTAGGCTAGGCCACCTAGGCGCCTAAGTTTTTGTTTAAAAAAAGTTCTACATTTCCCTCTCCTATTTTCTTATACTCTCCTCTTTCATTGTTTTTCTTCTGCTTTTTGCCTTTTTCTTATTGCATTTCTTCTCCTTCTCCCTGGCTTCTTCGTTGTTTTTTTCCTTTCACGTACTGTTTTTGGCCCACCTAGATGCTGCTTAGGCATTTTGGAGGGCCACCACCTAGGCCCTACATGTTTTTGTCCATCTTATTTATTATCAAATTAATGCAGTCAGTTCTTGTCAAACTGATTGCTTTGCCTTATGGTTGATTTAGTAACCATTCTGATGGTTGAGATTACATAGCCTAGTTGGCTTCTTAATTTTCTGTTTCATCTTGACTGACAAGCTCTATTCTTCTCTGTTTCCCTTGTAGATCAAAAGTGTAGTTGATTGGCGAGATTTTTACTTCAAAAGATACAAGTGAGTGCCTTTACAGGTTGATGTTCAAATACCTATTAGAATTCCTCTTAGGAATTGGTGACTTATTGTATATTTTGTAGTCAACTTGTCTTTTTGTGGTTTAGTTTTTTTGTGTGAACTGTAGAATGCACTCACATGGACTCTAAGTATTTTGGACTGGAAAGCAGCCCTTCTTTGAAGGCATAGAAAAGTTGCTGAAACATGTTATCTGGACATGCAATAAATAGACATGCATGCTGTTGGTCTGAATCATCAGATTATGTGAAGTAATATAACAATATTAATTTATTTAGAATACTGAAGTGGAAAACTGTTAGTTTACTGGGGGTAAATCTGGTTCAGCTCCTATATAGACCTCCTTGGGGTCAATGATGAAAAGTGGAGACTGAATTGACTCATTTGTTAGATTCTTTTTTCCAATTGCTGATCTAAAGTTGTTAATTTACTGGTTTAGTGGCACTTTTCTTTTCATTTTCTAGTATAAATTAGTTATAGAGCTTTGTACACGTGCCTTTGTATGTTGTCTTTTTTATTAGTGTATTGCCACCCACCCATATTGTGGTCAATGCATGCATGGTAGGACTTAGTGGTATTGGAACCTGAAGGTAGAAAAACAAACTTCATACATGTAATGTTTGCACCATGTGTCAACCTTCTATTCCTGAAAGTTTCAAATTGTTTTCTTTATCAACAAAATAACCTGACTATAAATTAGGCCATTGATCAATAAGTTGGAATCTCTATCTAGAGGTTTAGTACATCGGTAGGGTTTTTCTAGCAAATAGTTTGACCGGTAGATTTGATTCACAATCTTTGACCATTTTATTATGTTTTTCCCTGTTTTAGGGTGTGAAATTATGTTTATGCTAGGAAAATGCATCTGCTGCAGTATTCTGTGTACAGTATTGCTTGGCATGTATTGGCTGTGTTCTTTTATTTGTACCAAGCATGACATGAGGTTTACCAAGTATGGCAAGTTTTTTCAGGTAAAGGCTAAGAGAGCCCATGTTCAAATTCATTGTTCTAATAGATATGTAGGTAAACTTATTGGCCGATACTACAACAATCAGGGAACCCCAACCAAACTGCTAAAAGGAGTTGAAGCGAAGGCTGCTAGAGGTGCCCAACTTTTAGAAAAACAGAAGATTGAAGAAGCTAAGAGACCAAATTGCAATTCTAGATGGAGTCAGGAAGATGGAGGGCAGGTCATCTCTCTCTCTCTCTCTCTCTCTCTCTCTCCCCCCCCCCCCCCCCCCCCCCCNGAATCCATCTGAGCCATTTTTCTCTTAAAGAATTTATTTCAAACCAAGGCTCGCTTTTATCCTTTCAAGTAGAAGCATGACTGGTTACGAAGCAGGCCTTAAAAGCCCAAGCTCATCAATCATCTTGCCAGCTGGTACTGGGTGGTTTTGTCATGTCCTTTCCTGTGGTTTACCAAGATTTGGTGTGCAAATGCGTTAAACCTGACACTAGTATTTCACATTCTCCTTGTGGAGGCGATATTGCAAAGTATACCTTTGAACTTGTTTGTGTTGTGGATGTCTTTTGTTCAGGTTTGGTGTGATGATGGCTATCCAAGATTAGTTCAAAGGCCTGGAGATATCGCCTTAACAGGAAAAATAAGTCAGAGGTGTGCATGCTTCAAGGAAGATGAGCTTGACCAGCCAGGTTTGGAGGTTTATGCAGGATGTGACCCGTCATCAAAGGTCTGTGTAGTATGAGAATTCCGAGTCTTGAGAGTTGCTGGACACTTTTTACGTGGAGTCATCCTTCCATACTTGACATGTTCAACTAGTAGCACAGGGTCTAAAGTTGGTTAATTTCGCTTTGGAACCAAAGAAATTAGCCTAACTAGCTAATGCAAACTTGATTCAACCCGATGTGTTAAAAGAACTTATTTGTGAAATTTCTTTGAGGAGCTGCTATATGTTACGGATTTTTTTGATGTGATGGCCGATGTGGTTTACTTGGGGATGGTTACATCCCGTGATGTCTGTTGTACACTGGAGCATAATGAGATTGACTTGGAACCTTCTGAAGGAATGCCACTGTATCACGGGTACTGTAAACTTTTGCATTGTATAAAAGGTTTTGCTACAATTAGTGGAGGGACCAAGTTGGTGAGTGGTTGATGGACTAATTTGCCTAACGCTTTTTCTATTTGCACAATTTGCGGAGAATCTCTAATTGCAGGAACAGTTATGGATTAAAAAAAGAAAAGATGCACAAAGTGAGATCAATACACTCTCTCTCTCCTCTTTCACACACAGACATGCACAGATAAGAATGCCTACCGCTTCCAACATGAGTTACTTTGAGCAGACTTGCTACTTGTCACTAGGGCATTTTGAATTTGAACAAAATAAAAGGCCTACAGATTTGTACTGTGGGAACGTTGTAGTCTGAATCACCCGGACGACCTCGCAGAGCATATATTAAATCCCTAAAACTTGATCCTGGAGCATAGAAGCCAAACCAGGAAGTGCCATGCTTGAGCCAAACTGATATTGGAGACTGAAACTTTGAAACCAAGCGTTTGGCATCCAGAAACGCTGTGTTTAGCTCTGCAAACCTCTGATTTCACTCACTGCCTTTGGATAGAAATCAGTTCTAACAACGACAAATGGTTACATTGGCTACAAATGTTATTCAGAGTAGAGGGTCGAGGATAAAAACTCCTGCAATTTTGTTGTAATTTCTTGTTCGTTTCTGCATCTCTTTTGTCAACCTGGACGTGCAGACGCTGTTTATGTTACCATTGGTGTAGGCTGTAGTTAACTTGGCCCTTTGGTTTTGTGCAGCAAATGTTTTTGTATCATCTTCTGTACAGCTGGTTTTTGGTGGTTGATTAATAAAATTACAGAGGAACTCTCCAGCAGGTTTGATGGGGAAGCATTTGGCACCTCCAGATTGGTTGAGTCTGATATAATCTAATTCAACTATCATGTACAGGTTATTTTAAGGTCATGCTTAGTTTGTTAATAATCACTTTCAACGGTTTGCATTTGGACCTAGACTCCCAGCTTGACAGTCAGGCCTCCAGCATCTAGACATCTCACCAGTCTCACTGAAACAGACCACTATACTACTGCTAAGGAGAACTAGGCAGACCGAGACAGACTTCTCCAAGCCAAGCATGGGTATAGCCATCTCCACCTGACCTAGAACTTCAAGGGGCTAATTGTTATGGTAAAACATTAGTTTAATGGAGAAGCATGACTAGGCATTGCAGCGGTACCAAATGATGATACACTGGAATGTTCAGGGTTAGAGGACTGGTCTACGAATAAGCAGGACTAGAAAGTAGTTACAGGCATCACAGATGCCTTTTCAGTGAGACAGAAAATTTCCTTCTATCCAGAAAGCAGTTTCACAATGATGTGGAAGAAAGGAATATATTCAAAAGTAGGAACCTTTCTGCTTCTAATTCCAGAAACTTCGTGAGTCACCAGAAAATCTTCACAAAAACTACCCACTTATATAGCATTCGATATAGTGGGAGAGCCACAGTTAACAGAACAAGGAAAAAAGGAATTCTGAAGCTACAACGGCTCCATGAAGCTGTAAAATGTTCATCAACCTGACACGCTCACCAGCACAGTGGCCAGCCCACGGGCGCCAACTTAATATATGCGCAGCGAAAGGTACAAAACACTCAAATTCAACAGGGCACCAACGAAATAACCTGCCCGGTTCAGATTTCGCTTATGTCTATTACTTATTAGTTTGTTAAGATCAGCCATTTCGACCATTAGCAGCACATCCGATGTATAAAGTAGGCTGATACACTTTTAACATAAGAACAATCATTTGTTGATGCTCAATATTTCGCATCATGTAGAATAAATGTGCTCTACTGCTCCGAAAATCATAAAATAAAGTGAGCAGACTTCTCTAGTTCGTGTTGTTGTTGTCAATGGTCTTGGATCACAATTGGTGAGCTGCAAAAGGATTTCTAAGCCATGGAAGATCCGAGGTCTTTCAAACACAGTCCAAATTGGGTGGGTTGTTCATAAGTCGTCTAGTGCAGCCCTCACATGTTGTTGACGATGTGAATTCAGTTTTTTTCAGATCTGAAATTTTCTTCATGAAATAGACGTCAGGTCTAGAGGATTTATGTTAGTTGTTACAGTTGACGTCTAATCTGAGTTCTTGTTTGCTGATTGTGGTGATCCTATCGTTGGATTTATGATACTGCTAGTTGTGTCACTTGGATATAATATTTAGATCATGGTGTTTATCTGCATTAAAGACAGAGAACCAGATTTGATTTTGTTGGCCAGATCCTATTTGATCAATGATTGGATCTTCACAACTGATTATTGCTTAAAGTTTGTGTGGATGTAAATTGTTGGAGTTACCTGATGGTTGTTGATTGTTGGAATTTCTTGGTCATGCATCCCTAACTGCTGAATATTGTTTTGGCGACTAAATTTTTTTTTAACTGCCATGGCTGAGGAAAAGGGTCACAAGAGTGAATCCACATTTGATCACGTGGCAGAGCATAAGGCATTTGCTAATCCTTTCTCATATGGGTCGTCTATCAAACTTGACAACAACAACAACAATGAAAGGTGGTCAAGAAGTCTTGTGATGTCATTGATAGGGCATCAAAGAGAATATTCTTTCAAAATCTAAACCCAAGGAGAAGATTGGAAAATATGCTGCATGGCGAGAGAATAATAGTATTGTCATGTATTGGATTATGAACAATATTCAAACATATCACAGTTACCCTAGTTTACCACACTATAGCAAAACAAACGTGCGATTCATTGTGGGACACATGCTCTTTAAGTATAAGATTGTTAGCTAGATTCTATACCACCTTTCAACTTCAATGGGATGATTACACCTCATTTACTTCTCATCCCCATCCTTTTGTGCCCATAATGAGACGATTCCATCACATCCTTTTGTGCCCATAATGAGACGATTCCACCACATTTAACTTCTATCTCTTGAATGCCCTTGAAGTTACATATGTCATTCTCTCTTGCCAAGATGATGAGACATAAAAAATAGTCCCAAATAAAGTATAATTTTTTTATCGCTTTTCATTATGAATTCCCACATGCAACATCCACTACTTGTGTATGACAACCAACCAGCCTATTATTTTAATACCACTTAATTACCATTTTTAATGGTGGGGATGTTGCTTGCATCGGCTATGTTCTTAACCTCCTAAAACTGACCATTATGCCGATGCATCTAGTTGACCATGCATCGGCTATGTTCTTAGTCAGCCATTTATTTCAAGTGCATTTGATTGACATTTTTAACTCAATGGTGGGAACGTTGTTTAATCAACCTAATGAGACGATCGCACATCATTCACATCTCATCCCTTGAGTGCTCCATAAGTTATAAGTGTCGCTCTCTCTTGCCAAGATGAAGAGGGGAGATGCACAAGAATGTCAATAATAATCTCAATCAAAGTCTATATACATTAATCTCAATTCGTCAACAATGTGCTCGCAGATGCAACATTCGATTAGTTTACCATGGCAATCAGCTAGCCATTTATTTTAATTTCACATAACATACATTTTGAACTCTATGGTAGAGACATTTCCTCATCAAGATCTATATGCAGTTCCCAAGTCTCACGGGACTGCTTCCCCTTTTGTTGTACGGGGTTCATTGCATATTTGTTACCCTAGTTTTCTCATAGTCAATACTTTTGTCTCACACATGACCTCCTAAAACTAACCATTATGCTGATGCATCTAATTGGCCATGCATTGGTTATGTCTTCAGTCAGCCATTTATTTCAAATGCATTTGATTGACATTTTGAACTTGATGGTAGGGACGTTGCCTCATCAAGATGCATGTGCAGTTCCACGGGACTGCTTCCAGGGTTCATTGTATCTTTCCTACCCTAGTTTTTTCATAGTCAACACTTTGGTCTCACATATGACCTCCTAAAACTGACCATTATGCTGATGCATCTAGTTGGCCATGCATCGACTATGTCGTCAGTCAGCCATTTATTTCAAGTGCATTTGATTGACCTTTTTAACTTAATGCTGGAGATGTTGCTTCATCAACATCGTTTAGCAGTTCCCAGGTCTCACGACTACTTCTCCTCTGCTTATATGGGTTTAATCGTATCATTTGCACTCATAATGAGACGATCACACATCATTAACAAATCATCTCTTGAGTGCTCCTTAAGTGTTGCTCTCTCTTGCCAAGACGATAAGGCGAAATGCACAAGATTGTCAACAATAATCCCAAACAAAGTCTATGTTCATTCATCGCTATTCATCAAGAATGCGCTCGTAGAGACAACATTTGCTTACTTTACCATGACAATCAGCCGCCTATTTATTTTAATTTCACATAGCAAACATTTTGAACCTCATGGAAGGGGTGTTGCCTCATCAAGATCCATATGCCTATCTCATGTCTCACTGGACGGATTCCCCTCTTGTTGTATGGGGTTCACCGTATCTTTTCTACCCTAGTATTTTCATAGTCAATACTTTTGTCTCACTCATAACTTCCTAAAACTGACCATTATGCCGAGGCATCTAGTTGGCCATGCATCGGTCATGTCTTCAGTTAGCCATTTATTTAAGTGCATTTGATTGACAATTTGAGCTTGATAGCAAGGACGTTGCCTCATTGAGATCCATATGTAGTTATCATGTCTCACGGGACTGCTTATCCTTTTGTTGTATGGGGTTCATTGCATCTTTCCTACCATAGATTTTTCATAGTCACTGCTTTTGTCTCACACATAACCTCCTAAAACTGACCAATATGCCAATGCATCTTGTTGGACATGAATCAAATATGTCTTTAGTTCACCATTTATTTCAAGTGCATGTGATTAACATTTTTAACTTGATGGTAGGGACGTTGCCTCATCAATATCCATATGCAGATAACGTGTCTCAGACTACTTCCCCCCTTGTTGTACGAGGTTCATCGTATCTTTCCTACCCTAGTTTTTTCATAGTCAATACTTTTGTCTCACACTTAACCTCCTAAAACTGGCCATTATGCTGATGCATCTAGTTGGCCATGCATCGCCTATGTCTTCAGTCAGCCATTTATTTCAAGTGCATTTGATTGACATTTTGAACTTCATGGTAGGGGCGTTGTCTCATCAATATACAAATGTAGTTCCCATGTCTCACGGGACTGCTTCCCCTCTGTTGTGTGAGGTCCATCGTATCTTTTCTACCCTAATTTTTTCGTAGTCAATACTTTTATCTCACACATAACCTTCTAAAACTGACCATTATGCTGATGCATCTAGTTGGCCACGCATCGGCTGTCTTCAGTCAGCCATTTATTTCAAGTGCATTTGATTGACATTTTGAACTTGATGGTAGGGACATTACCTCATCAATATCCATATGTAGTTCCCATGACTCACGAGACTGCTTCTTCTTTTGTTGTACAGGGTTCATCGCATCTTTCATACCCAAGTTTTTTCATAGTCAATACTTTTGTCTCACACGTAACATCTTAAAACTGACCATTACGCCGATGCATTTTGTTGGCCATGCATCAGCTATGTCTTTAGTTCGCCATTTATTTCATGGGAATGTGATTGACATTTTTAACTTGATGGTGGAGATGTTGCTTCATCAACATCGTTTTGTGGTTCCCAGGTCTCAAGGGACTGCTTCTCCTTTGGTTATACGGGTCTCATTGTATATTTGCGCCCATAATGAGCCGATCACACATCATTAACAACTCATCTCCTGAGTGCTCCGCAAGTTATAAGTGTCGCTCTCTCTTGCCAAGACGAAGAGGTGTGATGCACAAGATTGTCAATAATAATCCTAACAAAGTCTATGTTCGTTCATGTCTATTTGGCAGATGCAACATCCGCTACTTCACCATGAGAACCAAACAACCATTTATTCAATTGCACAATACTCACATTTTCAACTTGATGGTAGGGACGTTGCCTCAGTCTATGTTCGTTTTTGTTGTACAGGGTTCATCGTATCTTTCCTACCCTAGTTTTTTCATAGTCAATACTTTTCTCTCACACATAACGTCCTAAAACTGACCATTATGTTGATGCATCTAGTTGGCCATGCATCAGCCATGTCTACAGTCAGCCTTTTAATTCAACTACATTTGATTGACATTTCGAACTTGATGGTAGAGGCGTTGCCTCATCAAGATCCATATGCAGTTCCCATGTGTCACGGGACTGCTTCCCCTCTTGTTGTACAAGGTTCATCGTATCTTTCCTACCCCAGTTTTTTCATAGTCAATACTTTTCTTTCACAAATAACGTGCTAAAACATACCATTATGTCGATGCATCGAGTTGGCCATGCATCTGCAATGTCTTCAGTCAGCCATTTATTTCAAGTGCATTTGATTGGCATTTTGAACTTGATGGTAGTGACTTTGCCTCATCAAGATATATATACAATTCCCAAGTTTCACGGTATTGCTTCACCTCTTGTTGTACGGGGTTCATCGTATCCTTTCTACCGTAGTTTTTTCATAGTCAATACTTTTCTCTAACACATAACGTCCTAAAACTAACCATTATGCAGATGCATCTAGTTGGCCATGCATCTGCCAGGTCTTCAGTCAGCCATTTATTTCAAGTGCATTTGATTGGCATTTTGAACTTGATGGTAGGGACTTTGCCTCATCAAGATCTATATACAGTTCCCAAGTCTCACGGTACTGCTTCCCCTCTTGCTGTACGAGGTTCATCGTATACTTCCTACACTAGCTTTTTCATAGTCAATACTTTTGTCACACACATAACTTCTTAAAACTGACCATCATGCCGATGCATCGAGTTGGCCATGCATCGGCCATGTCTTTAGTCAGCCATTTAATTCAAGTGCATTTGATTGACATTTCGAACTTGATGGGAGGGGCGTTGCCTCATCAAGATCCATATGCAGTTCCCAAGTCTCATGGGACTGCTTCCCCTCTTGTTGTACAGGGTTCATCGTATCTTTCCTACACAAGCTTTTTCATAGTCAATGCTTTTGTCTCACACATAACCTCTTAAAACTGACCATCATGCCGATGCATCGAGTTTGCCATGCATCGATCGTGTCTTCAGTCAGCCATTTAATTCAAGTGCATTTGATTTACATTTCGAACTTGATGGTAGGGGCGTTGCCTCATCAAGATCCATATGCAGTTCCCAAGTCTCATGTGACTCCTTCTCCTGTTGTTGTACAGGGTTCATCGTACCTTTCCTACACTAGCTTTTTCATAATGCTTTTGTCTCATACATAACTTCTTAAAACTGACCATCATGCCGATGCATCGAGTTGGCCATGCATCCGCAATGTCATCAGTCAGCCATTTAATTCAAGTGCATTTGATTGACATTTCGAACTTGATGGGAGGTGCGTTGCCTCATCAAGATCCATATGCAGTTCCCAAGTCTCATGGGACTGCTTCCCCTCTTGTTGTACGGGGTTCATCGTATCCTTCCTACACTTGCTTTTTCAGAGGCAATACTTTTGTCGCACACATAACCTCCTAAAACTGACCATTATGCTGATGCATCGAGTTGGTCAAGCATCGGCCATGTCTTCAGTCAGTCATTTAATATAAGTGCATTTGATTGACATTTCGAACTTGATAGTAGGGGCGTTGCCTCATCAAGATCCATATGCAGTTCCCAAGTCTCATGGGACTGCTTTCCATCTTGTTGTACATGGTTTATCGTATCTTTCCTACCGAAGTTTTGTCATAGTCAATACTTTTCTCCAACACATAACGTCCTAAAACTAACCATTATGCAGATGCATCTAGTTGGCCATGCATCTGCCAGGTCTTCAGTCAGCCATTTATTTCAAGTGCATTTGATTCGCATTTTGAACTTGATGGTAGGGACTATGCCTCATCAAGATCTATATACAGTTCCCAAGTCTCACGGTACTACTTCCCCTCTTGTTGTACGGGGTTCATCGTATACTTCCTACACTAGCTTTTTCATAGTCAATACTTTTGTCACACACATAACTTCTTCAAACTGACCATCATTCCGATGCATCGAGTTGGCCATGCATCGGCCACGTCTTCAGTCAGCCATTTAATTCAAGTGCATTAGATTGACATTTTGAACTTGATGGGAGGGGCGTTGCCTCATCAAGATCCATATGCAGTTCCCATGTCTCACGGTACTGCTTCCCCTCTTGTTGTACGGGGTTCATCGTATACCTACTACACTAGCTTTTTCATAATGCTTTTGTCTCACACATAACTTCTTAAAACTGACCATCATGCCGATGCATCGAGTTGGCCATGCATCGGACATGTCTTAAGTCAGCCATTTAATTCAAGTGCATTTGAATGACATTTCGAACTTGATGGAAGGGGCGTTGCCTCATCAAGATCCATATGCAGTTCCAAGTCTCATGGGACTGCTTCCCCCCTTGTTGTACGGGGTTCATCGTATCCTTCCTACACTTGCTTTTTCAGAGGCAATACTTTTGTCCAACACATGACCTCCTAAAACTGACCATTATGCTGATGCATCGAGTTGGTCTTGCTTCGGCCATGTCTTCAGTCAGTCATTTAATTCAAGTGCATTTGATTGACATTTCGAACTTGATAGTAGGGGTGTTGCCTCATCAAGATCCATATACAGTTTCCAAGTTTCACGGTACTGCTTCCCCTCTTGTTGTACAGGGTTTATCGTATCTTTCCTACCGTAGTTTTGTCATAGTCAATACTTTTCTCTAACACATAACGTCCTAAAACTAACCATTATACAGATGCATCTAGTTGGCCATGCATCTGCCAGGTCTTCAGTCAGCCATTTATTTCAAGTGCATTTGATTGGCATTTTGAACTTGATGGTAGGGACTTTTCCTCATCAAGATCTATATACAGTTCCCAAGTCTCACGGTACTGCTTCCCCACTTGTTGTACGGGGTTCATCGTATACTTCCCCCACTAGCTTTTTCATAGTCAATACTTTTGTCTAACACATAACTTCTTAAAACTTACCATCATGTCGATGCATCGAGTTGGCCATGCATCCGCAATGTCATCAGTCAGCCATTTAATTCAAGTGCATTTGATTGACATTTCGAACTTGATGGGTGGGGAGTTGCCTCATCAAGATCCATATGCAGTTCTCATGTCTCACGGTACTGCTTCCCCTCTTGTTGTACGGGGTTCATCGTATGCTTCCTACACTAGCTTTTTCATAATGCTTTTGTCTCACACATAACTTCTTAAAACTGACCATCATGCCGATGCATCGAGTTGGCCATGCATCGGCCATGTCTTCAGTCAGCCATNCATTTGAATGACATTTCGAACTTGATGGAAGTGGCGTTGCCTCAGCAAGATCCATATGCAGTTCCAAGTCTCATGGGACTGCTTCCCCTCTTGTTGTACGGGGTTCATCGTATCCTTCCTACACTTGCTTTTTCAGATGCAATACTTGTGTCGCACACATAACCTCCTAAAAATGACCATTATGCTGATGCATCGAGTTGGTCATGCATCGGCCATGTCTTCAGTCAGTCATTTAATTCAAGTGCATTTGATTGACATTTTGAACTTGATGGTAGGGGCGCTGCCTCATCAAGATCCATATATAGTTTCCAAGTCTCACGGTACTACTTCCCCTCTTGTTGTATAGGATTTATCGTATCTTCCCTACCGTAGTTCTTTCATAGTCAATACGTTTCTCTAACACATAACGTCCTAAAACTAACCATTATGCAGATGCATCTAGTTGGCCATGCATCTGCCAGGTCTTCAGTCAGCCATTTATTTCAAGTGCATTTGATTGGCATTTTGAACTTGATGGTAGGGACTTTTCCTCATCAAGATCTATATACAGTTCCCAAGTCTCACGGTACTGCTTCCCCACTTGTTGTACGGGGTTCATCGTATACCTCCCACACTAGCTTTTTCATAGTCAATACTTTTGTCTAACACAAAACATCTTAAAACTGACCTTCATGTCGATGCATCGAGTTGGCCATGCATCCGCAATGTCATCAGTCAGCCATTTAATTCAAGTGCATTTGATTGACATTTCGAACTTGATGGGTGGGGAGTTGCCTCATCAAGATCCATATGCAGTTCTCATGTCTCACGGTACTGCTTCCCCTCTTGTTGTACGGGGTTCATCGTATACTTCCTACACTAGCTTTTTCATAATGCTTTTCTCTCACACATAACTTCTTAAAACTGACCATCATGCCGATGCATCGAGTTGGCCATGCATCGGCCATGTCTTCATTCAGCCATTTAATTCAAGTGCATTTGAATGACATTTCGAACTTGATGGAAGGGGTGTTGCCTCATCAAGATCCAAATGCAGTTCCATGTCTCATGTGACTGCTTCCCCTCTTGTTGTACAAAAAAGATCTATATACTGTTACCAAGTATCACGGTACTGCTTCCCCTCTTGTTGTACGGGGTTCATCGTATCCTTCATACACTTGCTTTTTCAGAGGCAATACTTTTGTCGCACAGATAACCTCCAAAAACTGACCATTATGCTGATGCATCGAGTTGGTCATGCATCGGCCATGTCATCAGTCTGTCATTTAATTCAAGTGCATTTGATTGACATTTTGAACTTGACAGTAGGGTCGCTGCCTCATCAAGATCAATATACAGTTCCCAAGTCTCACGGTATCGTATCTTTCCTACCGTAGTTTTGTCATAGTCAATACTTTTCTCTAACACATAACGTCCTAAAACTAACCATTATACAGATGCATCTAGTTGGCCATGCATCTGCCAGGTCTTCAGTCAGCCATTTATTTCAAGTGCATTTGATTGGCATTTTGAACTTGATGGTAGGGACTTTTCCTCATCAAGATCTATATACAGTTCCCAAGTCTCACGGTACTGCTTCCCCACTTGTTGTACGGGGTTCATCGTATACTTCCCCCACTAGCTTTTTCATAGTCAATACTTTTGTCTAACACATAACTTCTTAAAACTGACCATCATGTTGATGCATCGAGTTGGCCATGCATCCGCAATGTCATCAGTCAGCCATTTAATTCAAGTGCATTTGATTGACATTTCGAACTTGATGGGAGGGGAGTTGCCTCATCAAGATCCATATGCAGTTCTCATGTCTCACGGTACTGCTTCCCCTCTTGTTGTACGGGGTTCATCGTATGCTTCCTACACTAGCTTTTTCATAATGCTTTTGTCTCACACATAACTTCTTAAAACTGACCATCATGCCGATGCATCGAGTTGGCCATGCATCGGCCATGTCTTCAGTCAGCCATNCATTTGAATGACATTTCGAACTTGATGGAAGTGGCGTTGCCTCAGCAAGATCCATATGCAGTTCCAAGTCTCATGGGACTGCTTCCCCTCTTGTTGTACGGGGTTCATCGTATCCTTCCTACACTTGCTTTTTCAGATGCAATACTTGTGTCGCACACATAACCTCCTAAAAATGACCATTATGCTGATGCATCGAGTTAGTCATGCATCGGCCATGTCTTCAGTCAGTCATTTAATTCAAGTGCATTTGATTGACATTTTGAACTTCATGGTAGGGGCGCTGCCTCATCAAGATCCATATATAGTTCCCAAGTCTCACGATACTACTTCCCCTCTTGTTGTATAGGATATAACGTATCTTCCCTACCGTAGTTCTTTCATAGTCAATACTTTTCTCTTACACATAACGTCCTAAAACTAACCATAATGCAGATGCATCTAGTTGGCCATGCATCTGCCAGGTCTTCAGTCAGCCAATTATTTCAAGTGCATTTGATTGGCATTTTGAACTTGATGGTAGGGACTTTGCCTCATCAAGATCTATATACAGTTCCCAAGTCTCACGGTACTGCTTCCCCTCTTGTTGTACGGGGTTCATCGTATACTTACCACACTAGCTTTTTCATAGTCAATACTTTTGTCTAACACATAACTTCTTAAAACTGACCATCATGTCGATGCATCGAGTTGGCCATGCATCCGCAATGTCTTCAGTCAGCCATTTAATTCAAGTGCATTTGATTGACATTTCGAACATGATGGGAGGGGCATTGCCTCATCAAGATCCATATGCAGTTCTCATGTCTCACGGTACTGCTTCCCCTCTTGTTGTACGGGGTTCATCGTATACTTCCTACACTAGCTTTTTCATAATGCTTTTGTCTCACACATAACTATTTAAAACTGACCATCATGCCGATGCATCGAGTTGGCCATGCATCGGCCATGTCTTCAGTCAGCCATTTAATTCAAGTGCATTTGAATGACACTTCGAACTAGATGGAAGGGGCGTTGCCTCATCAAGATCCATATGCAGTTCCAAGTCTCATGGGACTGCTTCCCCCCTTGTTGTACGGGGTTCATCGTATCCTTCCTACACTTGCTTTTTCAGAGGCAATACTTTTGTCGCACACATGACCTCCTAAAACTGACCATTATGCTGATGCATCGAGTTGGTCATGCATCGGCCATGTCTTCAGTCAGTCATTTAATTCAAGTGCATTTGATTGACATTTCGAACTTGATAGTAGGGGCGTTTCCTCATCAAGATCCATATACAGTTACCAAGTCTCACGGTACTGCTTCCCCTCTTGTTGTACAGGGTTTATCGTATCTTTCCTACCGTAGTTTTGTCATAGTCAATACTTTTCTCTAACACATAACGTCCTAAAACTAACCATTATGCAGATGCATCTAGTTGGCCATGCATATGCCAGGTCTTCAATCAGCCATTTATTTCAAGTGCATTTGATTGGCATTTTGAACTTGATGGTAGGGACTTTGCCTCATCAAGATCTATATACAGTTCCCAAGTCTCACGGTACTGCTTCCCCTCTTGTTGTACGGGGTTCATCGTATACTTCCCACACTAGCTTTTTCATAGTCAATACTTTTGTTTAACACATAACTTCTTAAAACTGACCATCATGTCGATGCATCGAGTTGGCCATGCATCCGCAATGTCTTCAGTCAGCCATTTAAATCAAGTGCATTTGATTGACATTTCGAACTTGATGGGAGGGGTGTTGCCTCATCAAGATCCATATGCAGTTCCCATGTCTCACGGTACTGCTTCCCCACTTGTTGTACGGGGTTCATCGTATACTTCCCACACAAGCTTTTTCATAGTCAATACTTTTGTCTAACACATAACTTCTTAAAATTGACCATCATGCCGATGCATCGAGTTGGCCTTGCATCGGCCATGTCTTCAGTCTGCCATTTAATTAAAGAGCGTTTGAATGACATTTCGAACTTGATGGAAGGGGCGTTGCCTCATCAAGATCCATATGCAGTTCCAAGTCTCATGGGACTGCTTCCCCTCTTGTTGTATGGGGTTCATCGTATCCTTCCTACACTTGCTTTTTCAGAGGCAATACTTTTTTCGCACAAATAACCTCCTAAAACTGACCATTATGCCGATGCATCGAGTTGGTCATGCATCGGCCATGTCTTCAGTCAGTCATTTAATTCAAGTGCATTTGATTGACATTTCAAACTTGATGGTAGGGGCGTTGCTTCATCAAGATCCATATACAGTTCCCAAGTCTCACGGTACTGCTTCCCCTCTTGTTGTACAGAGTTTATCGTATCTTTCCTACCGTAGTTTTGTCATAGTCAATACTTTTCTCTAACACATAACGTCCTAAAACTAACCATTATGCAGATGCATCTAGTTGGCCATTCATCTGCCAGGTCTTCAGTCAGCCATTTATTTCAAGTGCATTTGATTGGCATTTTGAACTTGATGGTAGGGACTTTGCCTCATCAAGATCTATATACAGTTCCCAAGTCTCACGGTACTGCTTCCCCACTTGTTGTACGGGGTTCATCGTATACTTCCCACACTAGTTTTTCATAGTCAATACTTTTGTCTAACACATAACTTCTTAAAACTGACCATCATGTCGATGCATCGAGTTGGCCATGCAACCGCAATGTCTTCAGTCAGCCATTTAATTCAAGTGCATTTGATTGACATTTCGAACTTGATGTGTGGGGCGTTGCCTCATCAAGATCCATATGCAGTTCCCATGTTTCACGGTACTGCTTCCCCACTTGTTGTACAGGGTTCATCGTATACTTCCTACACTAGCTTTTTCATAATGCTTTTGTCTCACACATAACTTCTTAAAACTGACCATCATGCCGATGCATCGAGTTGGCCATGCATCGGCCATGTCTTCAGTCAGCCATTTAATTCAAGTGCATTTGAATGACATTTCGAACTTGATGGAAGGGGCGTTGCCTCATCAAGATTCATATGCAGTTCCAAGTCTCATGGGACTGCTTCCCCTCTTGTTGTACGGGGTTCATCGTATCCTTCCTACGCTTGCTTTTTCAGAGGCAATACTTTTGTCGCACACATAACCTCCTAAAACTGACCATTATGCTGATCCATCGAGTTGGTCATGCATCGGCCATGTCTTCAGTCAGTCATTTAATTCAAGTGCATTTGATTGACATTTGGAACTTGATGGTAGGGGCGCTGCCTCATCAAGATCCATATACAGTTCCCAAGTCTCACGGTACTGCTTCCCCTCTTGTTGTACAGGATTTATCGTATCTTTTCTACCGTAGTTCTTTCATAGTCAATACTTTTCTCTAACACATAACGTCCTAAAACTAACCATTATGCAGATGCATCTAGTTGGCCATGCATCTGCCAGTTCTTCAGTCAGCCATTTATTTCAAGTGCATTTGATTGGCATTTTGAACTTGATGGTAGGGACTTTGCCTCATCAAGATCTATATACAGTTCCCAAGTCTCACGGTACTGCTTCCCCTCTTGTTGTACGGGGTTCATCGTATACTTCCTACACTAGCTTTTTCAAAGTCAATACTTTTGTCTCTCACATAACTTCATAAAACTGACCATCATGTCGATAGATCGAGTTGGCCATGCATCCGCAATGTCTTCAGTCAGTCATTTAATTCAAGTGCATTGGATTGACATTTCGAACATGATAGGAGGGGCGTTGCCTCATCAAGATCCATATGCAGTTCCCATGTCTCACGGTACTGCTTCCCCTCTTGTTGTGCGGGGTTCATCGTATACTTCCTACACTAGCTTTTTCATAATGCTTTTGTCTCACACATAACTTCTTAAAACTGACCATCATGCCGATGCATCGAGTTGGCCATGCATCGGCCAGTCACTTAATTCAACTGTATTTGATTGACATTTCGAACTTGATAGTAGGCGCGTTGCCTCATCAAGATCCATATACAGTTCCCAAGTCTCACGGTAGTGCTTCCCCACATGTTGTACTGGGTTTATCGTATCTTTCCTACCGTAGTTTTGTCATAGTCAACACTTTTCTCTAACACATAACGTCCTAAAACTAACCATTATGCAGATGCATCTGCCAGGTCTTCAGTCAGCCATTTATTTCTAGTGCATTTGATTGGTAGTGCTTCCCCTCTTGTTGTACGGGGTTCATCATATACTTCCCACACTAGCTTTTTCATAGTCAATACTTTTGTCTCTCACATAACTTCTTAAAACTGACTATCATGTCGATGCATCGAGTTGGCCATGCATCGGCCATGTCTTCATTCAGCCATTTAATTCAAGTGCATTTGAATGACATTTCGAACTTCATGGAAGGGGTGTTGCCTCATCAAGATCCAAATGCAGTTCCATGTCTCATGTGACAGCTTCCCCTCTTGTTGTACAAAAAAGATCTATATACTGTTACCAAGTATCACGGTACTGCTTCCCCTCTTGTTGTACGGGGTTCATCGTATCCTTCATACACTTGCTTTTTCAGAGGCAATACTTTTGTCGCACAGATAACCTCCAAAAACTAACCATTATGCTGATGCATCGAGTTGGTCATGCATCGGCCATGTCTTCAGTCTGTCATTTAATTCAAGTGCATTTGATTGACATTTTGAACTTGACAGTAGGGGCGCTGCCTCATCAAGATCCATATACAGTTCCCAAGTCTCACGGTACTGCTTCCCCTCTTGTTGTACAGGGTTTATCGTATCTTTCCTACCGTAGTTTTGTCATAGTCAATACTTTTCTCTAACACATAACGTCCTAAAACTAACCATTATGCAGATGCATCTAGTTGGCCATGCATCTGCCAGGTCTTCAGTCAGCCATTTATTTCAAGTGCATTTGATTGGCATTTTGAACTTGATGGTAGGGACTGTGCCTCATCAAGATCTATATACAGTTCCCAAGTCTCACGTTACTGCTTCCCCTCTTGTTGTATGGGGTTCATCGTATACTTCTCACACTAGCTTGAACATAGTCAATACTTTTGTCTCACATAACTTCTTAAAACTGACCATCATGTCGATGCATCGAGTTGGCCATGCATCTGCAATGTCTTCAGTCAGCCATTTAATTCAAGTGCATTTGATTGACATTTCGAACTTGATGGGAGGGGCGTTGCCTCATCAAGATCCATATGCAGTTCTCATGTCTCACGGTACTGCATCCCCTCTTGTTGTATGGGGTTCATCGTATACTTCCTACACTATCTTTTTCATAATGCTTTTGTCTCACACATAACTTCTTAAAACTGACCATCATGCCGATGCATTGAGTTGGCCTTGCATCGGCCATGTCTTCAGTCAGCCATTTAATTCAAGTGCATTTGAATGACATTTCGAACTTGATGGAAGGGGCGTTGCCTCATCAAGATCCATATGCAGTTCCAAGTCTCATGGGACTGCTTCCCCTCTTGTTGTACGAGGTTCATCGTATCCTTCCTACACTTGCTTTTTCAGAGGCAATACTTTTGTCACACACATAACCTCCTAAAACTGATCATTATGCTGATGCATCGAGTTGGTCATGCATCGGCCATGTCTTCAGTCAATCATTTAATTCAAGTGCATTTGATTGACATTTCGAACATGATCGTAGGGCAGTTGCCTCATCAAGATCCATATACAGTTCCCAAGTCTCACGGTACTGCTTCCCCTCTTGTTGTACAGGGTTTATCGTATCTTTCCTACCGTAGTTCTTTCATAGTCAATACTTTTCTCTAACACATAACGTCCTAAAACTAACCATTATGCAGATGCATCTAGTTGGCCATGCATCTGCCAGGTCTTAAGTCAGCCATTTTTTTTGAAGTGCATTTGATTGGCATTTTGAACTTGATGAGAGGGGCGTTGCCTCATCAAGATCCATATGCAGTTCCCATGTCTCACGGTACTGCTTCCCCTCTTGTTGTACGGGGTTCATCGTATACTTCCTAAACTAGCTTTTTCATAATGCTTTTGTCTCACACATAACTTCTTAAAACTGACCATCATGCCGATGCATCGAGTTGGCAATGCATCGGCCATGTCTTCAGTCAACCATTTAATTCAAGTGCTTTTGAATGACATTTCGAACTAGATGGAAGGAGCGTTGCCTCATCAAGATCCATATGCAGTTCCAAGTCTCATGGGACTGCTTCCCCTCTTGTTGTACGGGGTTCATCGTATCCTTCCTACACTATCTTTTCTGAGGCAATACTTTTGTCGCACACATGACCTCCTAAAACTGACCATTATGCTGATGCATCGAGTTCGTCATGCATCGGCCATGTCTTCAGTCAGTCATTTAATTCAAGTGCATTTGATTGACATTTCGAACTTGATAGTAGGGGCGTTGCCTCATCAAGATCCATATACAGTTTCCAAGTCTCACGGTACTGCTTCCCCTCTTGTTGTACAGGGTTTATCGTATCTTTCCTACCGTAGTTTTGTCATAGTCAATACTTTTCTCTAACACATAACGTCCTAAAACTAACCATTATGCGGATGCATCTGCCAGGTCTTCAGTCAGCCATTTATTTCAAGTGCATTTGATTGGCATTTTGAACTAGATGGTAGGGACTTTGCCTCATCAAGATCTATATACAGTTCCCAAGTCTCACGGTACTGCTTCCCCACTTGTTGTACGGGGTTCATCGTATACTTCCCAGACTAGCTTTTTCATAGTTCATACTTTTGTCTAACACATAACTTCTTAAAACTGACCATCATGTCAATGCATCGAGTTGGCCATGCATCCGCAATGTCTTCAGTCAGCCATTTAATTCAAGTGCATTTGATTGACATTTCGAACTTGATGGGAGGGGCGTTGCCTCATCAAGATCCATATGCAGTTCCCATGTCTCACGGTACTGCTTCCCCTCTTGTTGTACGGGGTTCATCTTATACTTCCTACACTAGCTTTTTCATAATGCTTTTTTCTCAAACAACTTCTTAAAACTGACCATCATGCCGATGCATCGAGTTGGCCATGCATCGGCCATGTCTTCTGTCAGCCATTTAATTCAAGTGCATTTGAATGACATTTCGAACTTGATGGAGGGGCGTTGCCTCATCAAGATCCATATGCAGTTCCAAGTCTCATGGGACTGCTTCCCCTCTTGTTGTACGGGGTTCATCGTATCCTTCCTACACTTGCTTTTTCAGAGGCAATACTTTTGTCACACATAACCTCCTAAAACTGACCATTTTGCTGATGCATCAAGTTGGTCATGCATCGGCCAAGTCTTCAGTCAGTCATTTAATTCAAGTGCAATTGATTGACATTTGGAACTTGATAGTAGGGGTGTTGCCTCATCAAGATCCATATACAGTTCCCAAGTCTCACGGTACTGCTTTCCCTTTTGTTGTACAGGGTTTATCGTATCTTTCCTACCGTAGTTTTGTCATAGTCAATACTTTTCTCTAACACATAACGTCCTAAAACTAACCATTATGCAGATGCATCTAGTTGGCCATGCATATGCCAGGTCTTCAGTCAGCCATTTATTTCAAGTGCATTTGATTGGCATTTTGAACTTGATGGTAGGGACTTTGCCTCATCAAGATCTATATACAGTTCCCAAGTCTCACGGTACTGCTTCCCCTCTTGTTGTACGGGGTTCATCGTATACTTCCCACACTAGCTTTTTCATAGTCAATACTTTTGTCTAACACATAACTTCTTAAAACTGACCATCATGTCGATGCATCGAGTTGGCCATGCATCCGCAATGTCTTCAGTCAGCCATTTAATTCAAGTGCATTTAATTGACATTTCGAACTTGATCGGAGGGGCGTTGCCTCATCAAGATCCATATGCAGTTCCAAGTCTCATGGGACTGCTTCCCCTCTTGTTGTACGGGGTTCATCGTATCCTTCCTACACATGCTTTTTTAGAGGCAATACTTTTGTCGCACACATAACCTCCTAAAACTGACCATTATGCTGATGCATCGAGTTGGTCATGCATCGGCCATGTCTTCAGCCAGTCACTTAATTCAAGTGCATTTGATTGACATTTCGAACTTGATAGTAGGTGCGTTGCCTCATCAAGATCCATATACAGTTCCCAAGACTCACAGTACTGCTTCCCCTCTTGTTGTACAGGGTTTATCGTATCTTTCTTACTGTAGTTTTGTCATAGTCAATACTTTTCTCTAACACATAACGTCTTAAAACTAACCATTATGCAGTTGCATCTAGTTGACCATGCATCTGTCAGGTCTTCAGTCAGCCATTTATTTCAAGTGCATTTGATTGGCATTTTGAACATGATGGTAGGGACTGTGCCTCATCAAGATGTATATACAGTTCCCAAGTCTCACGGTACTGCTTCAGCTCTTGTTGTACGGGGTTCATCGTATACTTCACACACTAGCTTTTTCATAGTCAATACTTTTGTCTCACACATAACTTCTTAAAACTGACCATCATGTCGATGCATCGAGTTGGCCATGCATCCGCAATGTCTTCAGTCAGCCATTTAATTGAAGTGCATTTGATTGACATTTCGAACTTGATGGGAGGGGCGTTGCCTCATCAAGATCCATATGCAGTTCCCATGTCTCACGGTACTGCTTCCCCTCTTGTTGTACGGGGTTCATCGTATACTTCCTACACTAGCTTTTTCATAATGCTTTTGTCTCTCACACAACTTCTTAAAACTGACGATCATGCCGATGCATCGAGTTGGCCATGCATCGGCCATGTCTTAAGTCAGCCATTTAATTCAAGTGCATTTCAATGACATTTCGAACTTGATGGAAGGGGCGTTGCCTCATCAAGATCCATATGCAGTTCCAAGTCTCATGGGACTGCTTCCCCTCTTGTTTTACGGGGTTCATCGTATCCTTCCTACACTTGCTTTTTCAGAGGCAATACTTTTGTCGCACACATAACCTCCTAAAACTGACCATTTTGCTGATGCATCAAGTTGGTCATGCATCGGCCATGTCTTCAGTCAGTCATTTAATTCAAGTGCATTTGATTGACATTTCGAACTTGATAGTAGGGGTGTTGCCTCATCAAGATCCATATACAGTTCCCAAGTCTCACGGTACTGCTTCCCCTCTTGTTGTACAGGGTTTATCGTATCTTTCCTACCGTAGTTTTGTCATAGTCAATACTTTTCTCTAACACATAACATCCTAAAACTAACCATTATGTAGATGCATCTAGTTGGCCATGCATATGCCAGGTCTTCAGTCAGCCATTTACTTCAAGTGCATTTGATTGGCATTTTGAACTTGATGGTAGGGACATTGCCTCATCAATATCTATATACAGTTCCCAAGTCTCACGGTACTGCTTCCCCTCTTGTTGTACGGGGTTCATCGTATACTTCCCACACTAGCTTTTTCATAGTCTATACTTTTGTCTAACACATAACTTCTTAAAACTGACCATCATGTCGATGCATCGAGTTGGCCATGCATCCGCAATGTCTTCAGTCAGCCATTTAATTCAAGTGCATTTAATTGACATTTCGAACTTGATGGGAGGGGCGTTGCCTCATCAAGATCCATATGCAGTTCCCATGTCTCACGGTACTGCTTCCCCTCTTGTTGTACGGGGTTCATCGTATACTTCCTACACTAGCTTTTTCATAATGCTTTTGTCTCTCACACAACTTCTTAAAACTGACCATCATGCCGATGCATCGAGTTGGCCATGCATCGGTCATGTCTTAAGTCAGCCATTTAATTCAAGTGTATTTGAATGACATTTCGAAGTTGATGGAAGGGGCGTTGCCTCATCAAGATCCATATGCAGTTCCAAGTCTCATGGGACTGCTTCCCCTCTTGTTGTACGGGGTTCATCGTATCCTTCCTACACTTGCTTTTTCAGAGGCAATATTTTTGTCGCACACATAACCTCCTAAAACTGACCATTTTGCTGATGCATCGAGTTGGTCATGCATCGGCCATGTCTTCAGTCAGTCATTTAATTCAAGTGCATTTGATTGACATTTCGAACTTGATGGTAGGGGCGTTGCCTCATCAAGATCCATATACAGTTCTCAAGTCTCACGGTACTGTTTCCCCTCTTGTTATACAGGGTTTATCGAATCTTTCCTACCGTAGTTTTGTCATAGTCAATACTTTTCTCTAACACATAACGTCCTAAAACTAACCATTATGCAGATGGATCTAGTTGGCCATGCATCTGCCAGGTCTTCAGTCAGCCATTTATTTCAAGTGCATATGATTGGCATTTTGAACTTGATGGTAGGGACTTTGCCTCATCAAGATCTATATACAGTTCCCAAGTCTCACGGTACTGCTTCCCCTCTTGTTGTACGGGGTTCATCGTATACTTCCCACACTAGCTTTTTCATAGTCAATACTTTTGTCTAACACATAACTTCTTAAAACTGACCATCATGTCGATGCATCGAGTTGGCCATGCATCCGCAATGTCTTCAGTCAGCCATTTAATTCAAGTGCATTTGATTGACATTTCGAACTTAATGGGAGGGGCGTTGCCTCATCAAGATCCATATGCAGTTCCCATGTCTCACGGTACTGCTTCCCCTCTTGTTGTACGGGGTTCATCGTATACTTCCTACACTAGCTTTTTCATAATGCTTTTGTCTCACACATAACTTTTTAAAACTGACCATCATGCCGGTGCATCGAGTTGGCCATGCATTGGCCATGTCTTCAATCAGCCATTTAATTCAAGTGCATTTGAATGACACTTCGAACTTGATGGAAGGGGCGTTGCCTCATCAAGATCCATATGCAGTTCCAAGTCTCATGGGACTGCTTCCCCTCTTGTTGTACGGGGTTCATCGTATCCTTCCTACACTTGCTTTTTCAGAGGCAATACTTTTGTCGCACACATAACCTCCTAAAACTGACCATTATGCTGATGCATCGAGTTGGTCATGCATCGGCCATGTCTTCAGTCAGTCATTTAATTCAAGTGCATTTGATTTTGACATTTCGAACTTGATAGTAGGGGCGTTGCCTCATCAAGATCCATATACAGTTCCCAAGCCTCACGGTACTGCTTCCCCTCTTGTTGTACAGGGTTTATCGTATCTTTCCTACCGTAGTTTTGTCATAGTCAATACTTTTCTCTAACACATAACGTCCTAAAACTAACCATTATGCAGATGCATCTAGTTGGCCATGCATATGCCAGTCAGCCATTTATTTCAAGTGCATTTGATTGGCATTTTGAACTTGATGGTAGGGACTTTGCCTCATCAAGATCTATATACAGTTCCCAAGTCTCACGGTACTGTTTCCCCTCTTGTTGTACGGGGTTCATCGTATACTTCCTACACTAGCTTTTTCAAAGTCAATACTTTTGTATCACACATAACTTCTTAAAACTGACCATCATGTCGATGCATCGAGTTGGCCATGCATCCGCAATGTCTTCAGTCAGCCATTTAATTCAAGTGCATTTGATTGACATTTCGAACTTGATAGGAGGGGCGTTGCCTCATCAAGATCCATATGCAGTTCCCATGTCTCACGGTACTGCTTCCCTTCTTGTTGTATGGGATTCATCGTATACTTCCTACACTAGCTTTTTCATAATGCTTTTGTCTCACACATAACTTCTTAAAACTGACCATCATGCCGATGCATCGGCCATGTCTTCAGTCAGCCATTTAATTCAAGTGCATTTGAATGACATTTCGAACTGGATGGAAGGGGCGTTACCTCATGAAGATCCATAAGTAGTTCCATGTCTCATGGGACTGCTTCCCCTCTTGTTGTACGAGGTTCATCGTATCCTTCCTACACTTGCTTTTTAAGAGGCAATACTTTTGTCGCACACATAACCTCCTAAAACAGACCATTATGCTCATGCATCGAGTTGGTCATGCATCGGCCATGTCTTCAGCCAGTCACTTAATTCAAGTGCATTTGATTGACATTTCGAACTTGAGAGTAGGGGCGTTGCCTCATCAAGATCCATATACAGTTCCCAAGTCTCACAGTACTGCTTCCCCTCTTGTTGTACAGGGTTTATCATATCTTTCCTACCGTAGTTTTGTCATAGTCAATACTTTTTGATAAAAAACATAACGTCCTAAAACTAACCATTATGCAGATGCATCTAGTTGACCATGCATCTACCAGGTCTTCAGTCAGTCATTTATTTCAAGTGCATTTGATTGGCATTTTGAACTTGATGGTAGGGACTTTGCCTCATCAAAATCTATATACAGTTCCCAAGTCTCACGGTACTGCTTCCCCTCTTGTTGTACGGGGTTCATCGTATACTTCCCACACTAGCTTTTTCATAGTCAATACTTTTGTCTCACACATAACTTCTTAAAACTGACTATCATGCCGACGCATCGAGTTGGCCATGCATCGGCCATGTCTTCAGTCAGCCATTTAATTCAAGTGCATTTGAATGACATTTCGAACTTGATGGAAGGGGCGTTGCCTCATCAAGATCCATATGCAGTTCCAAGTCTCATGGGACTGCTTCCCCTCTTGTTGTACGGGGTTCATCGTATCCTTCCTACACTTGCTTTTTCAGAGGCAATACTTTTGTCGCACACATAACCTCCTAAAACTGACCATTATGTTGATGCATCGAGTTGATCATGCATCGGCCATGTCTTCAGTCAGTCATTTAATTCAAGTGCATTTGATTGACATTTTGAACTTGATAGTAGAGGCGCTGCCTCATCAAGATCCATATATAGTTCCCAAGTCTCACGGTACTGCTTCCCCTCTTGTTGTACAGGGTTTATCGTATTTTTCCTACCGTAGTTTTGTCATAGTTAATACTTTTCTCTAACACATAACGTCCTAAAACTAACCATTATGCAGATGCATCTAGTTGGCCACGCATCTGTCACGTCTTCAGTCAGCCATTTATTTCAAGTGCATTTGATTCGCATTTTGAACTTGATGGTAGGGACTATGCCTCATCAAGATCTATATACAGTTCCCAAGTCTCACGGTACTGCTTCCCCTTTTGTTGTACGGGGTTCATCGTATACTTCCTACACTAGCTTTTTCATAGTCAATACTTTTGTCATACACATGACTTCTTAAAACTGACCATCATGCCGATGCATCGAGTTGGCCATGCATCGGTCATGTCTTCAGTCAGCCATTTAATTCAAGTGCATTTGATTGACATTTCGAACTTGATGGGAGGGGCGTTGCCTCATCAAGATCCATATGCAGTTCCCAAGTCTCATGGGAGTGCTTCCCCTTTCGTTGTACAGGGTTCATCCTATCTTTCCTACACTAGCTTTTTCATAGACAATGCTTTTGTCACACACATAACCTCTTAAAACTGACCATCATGCCGATGGCATCGAGTTTGCCATGCATCGGTCGTGTCTTCAGTCAGCCATTTAATTCAAGTGCATTTGATTTACATTTCGAACTTGATGGTAGGGGCGTTGCCTCATCAAGATCCATATGCAGTTCCCAAGTCTCATGTGACTGCTTCTCATCTAGTTGGACAGGGTTCATCGTATCTTTCTTACCCTAGTTTTTTCATAGTCAATATTTTCTCTCACACATAACGCCCTAAAACTGAACATTATGTTGATGCATCTAGTTGGCCATGCATCTGCCATGTCTTCAGTCAGCCATTTATTTCAAGTGCATTTGATTGACATTTTGAACTTGATGGTAGGGACTTTGCCTCATCAAGATCTATATACAGTTCCCAAGTCTCACGGTACTGCTTCCCCTCTTGTTGTACGGGGTTCATCGTATCCTTCCTACACTAGCTTTTTCATAGTCAATACTTTTGTCTCACACATAACTTCTTAAAACTGACCATCATGTCGATGCATCGAGTTGGCCATGCATCTGTCATGTCTTCAGTCAGCCATTTAATTCAAGTGCATTTGATTGACAATTCGAACTTGATGGGAGAGGCGTTGCCTCATCAAAATCCATATGCAGTTCCCAAGTCTCACGGGACTGCCTCCCGTCTAGTTGTACATGGTTTATCGTATCTTTCCAACCCCAGTTTTTTCATAGGCAATGCTTTTGTCGCACACATACCCTCCTAAAACTGACCATTATGTTGATGCATGGAGTTGGTCATGCATCGGCCACGTCAAAAGTCAGCCATTTAATTCAAGTGCATTTGATTGACATTTCGAAATTGATGGTAGGGGCGTTGCCTCATCAAGATCCATATGTAGTTCCCAAGTCTCACGGGACTGCTTCCCCTCTGCTTGTACGGGGTTCATCGTATCTTTTCTAACCCTGTTTTTTCATAGTCAATACTTTTCTCTCACACATAACGTCCTAAAACTGACCATTATGTCGATGCACCTTGTTGGCTATGCATTTGCCATGTCTTCAGTCAGCCATTTATTTCGAGTGCATTTGATTGGCATTTTCAACTTGATGGTAGGGACTTTGCCTCATCGAGACCTATATATAGTTCCCAAGTCTCACGGTACTACTTCCCCTCTTGTTGTACGGGGTTCATCGTATCCTTCCTACAGTAGCTTTTTCATAGTCAATACTTTTGTCTCACACATAACTTCTTAAAACTGACTATCATGCCGATGCATCGAGTTGGGCATGCATCGGCCATGTCTTCAGTCAGCCATTTAATTCAAGTGCATTTGATTGACATTTCGAATTTGATGGGAGGGGCGTTGCCTCATCAAGATCTATATGCAGTTCCCAAGTCTCAAGGGACAGCTTCCCCTCTTGTTGTACGGAGTTCATCGTATCCTTCCTACACTTGCTTTTTCAGAGGCAATACTTTTGTCGCACAAATAACCTCCTAAAACTGACCATTATGTTGATGCATCGAGTTGGTCATGCATCGGCCATGTCTTCAGTCAGTCATTTAATTCAAGTGCATTTGATTGACATTTCGAACTTGATGGTAGGGGCGTTGCCTCATCAAGATCCATATACAGTTCTCAAGTCTCACGGTACTATTTCCCCTCTTGTTATATAGGGTTTATCGTATCTTTCCTACCGTAGTTTTGTCATAGTCAATACTTTTCTCTAACACATAACGTCCTAAAACTAACCATTATGCAGATGCATCTAGTTGGCCATGCATCTGCCAGGTCTTCAGTCAGCCATTTATTTCAAGTGCATATGATTGGCATTTTGAACTTGATGGTAGGGACTTTGCCTCATCAAGATCTATATACAGTTCCCAAGTCTCACGGTACTGGTTCCTCTCTTGTTGTACGGGGTTCATCGTATACTTCCCACACTAGCTTTTTCATAGTCAATACTTTTGTCACACACATAACTTCTTAAAACTGACTATTATGCCGATGCATCGAGTTGGCCATGCATCGGCCATGTCTTCAGTCAGCCATTTAATTCAAGTGCATTTGATTGACATTTCAAACTTGATCGGAGGGGCGTTGCCTCATCAAGATCCATATGCAGTTCCAATGTCTCACGGTACTGCTTCCCCTCTTGTTGTACGGGGTTCATCGTATACTTCCTACACTAGCTTTTTCATAGTCAATGCTTTTGTCTCACACATAACTTCTTAAAACTGACCATCATGCCGATGCATCGAGTTGGCCATGCATCGGCCATGTCTTCAATCAGCCATTTAATTCAAGTGAATTTGATTGACATTTCGAACTTGATGGGAGGGGCGTTGCCTCATCAAGATCCATATGCATTTCCCAAGTCTCATGGGACAGCTTCCCCTCTTGTTGTACAGGGTTCATCGTATCTTTCCTACCCTAGTTTTTTCATAGTCAATACTTTTCTCTCAAACATAGCGTCCTAAAACTGACCATTATGCCGATGCATCCAGTTGGCCATGCATCTGTCATGTCTTCAGTCAGCCATTTATTTCAAGTGCATTTGATTGACATTTTGAACTTGATGGTAGGGACTTTGCCTCATCAAAATCAATACACAGTTCCCAAGTCTCACGGTACTGCTTCCTGTCTTGTTGTACGGGGTTCATCGTATCCTTCTTACACTAGCTTTTTCATAGTCAATACTTTTGTTTCACACATAACCCCTTAAAACTGACCATCATGCCGATGCATGGAGTTTGCCATGCATCGGCCAAGTCTTCAAGCAGCCATTTAATTCAAGTGCATTTGATTGACATGTCGAACTTAATGGTAGGGACGTTGCCTCATTAAGATCCATATGCAGTACCCAAGTCTCATGGGAATGCTTCCCCTCTTGTTGTACATGGTTCATCGTATCATTCCTACCCTAGTTTTTTCATAGTCAATACTTTTCTCTCACACATAACGTCCTAAAACTAACCATAATGCCGATGCATCTAGTGGCCATGCATCTGCCATGTCTTCAGTCAGCCATTTATTTCAAGTACATTTGATTGACATTTTGAACTTGATGGTAGTGACTTTGCCTCATCAAGATCTATATACGGTTCCCAAGTCTCACGGTACTGCTTCCCCTCATGTTGTACGGGGTTCATCGTATCCTTCCTACACTTGCTTTTTCAGAGGCAATACTTTTGTCGCACACATAACCTCCTAAAACGGATCATTATGCTGATGCATTGAGTTGGTCATGCATCGGCCACGTCTAAAGTCAGCCATTTAATTCAAGTGCATTTGATTGACATTTCGAACATGATGCAGGGGCGTTGCCTCATCAAGATCCATAAGCAGTTCCCAAGTCTCACGTGATTGCTTCCCCACTTGTTGTACAGGGTTCATCGTATCTTTCCTACCTTAGTTTTTTCATAGTCAATACTTTTCTCTCACACATAACGTCCTAAAACTGACCATTATGTCGATGCATTCAGTTGGCCATGCATCGGCCATGTCTTCAGTCAGCCATTTATTTCAAGTGCATTTGATTTGCATTTTGAACTTCATGATAGGGACTTTGCCTCATTAAGATTTATATACAGTTCCCAAGTCTCACGGTACTGCTCCCCCTCTTGTTGTACGGTGTTCATCGTATCCTTCCTACACTTCCTTTTTCATAGGCAATACTTTTGTCGCACACATAACCTCCTAAAACTGTCCATGATACTGATGCATCGAGTTGGTCATGCATCAGCCACGTCTAAAGTCAGCCATTTAATTCAAGTGCATTTGATTGATATTTCGAACTTGATGGTAGGGGCGTTGCCTCATCAAGATCCATATGCAGTTCCCAAGTCTCACGGGACTGCTTCCCCTCTTGTTGTACATGGTTCATCGTATCTTTACTACCCTAGTTTTTTCAAAGTCAACACTTTTCTCTCACACATAACGTCCTAAAACTGACCATTATGTCGATGCATTTAGTTGGTCATGCATCTGCCATGTCTTCAGTCAGCGATTTATTTCAAGTGCATTTGATTGACATTTCAAACTTGATCGGAGGGGCGTTGCCTCATCAAGATCCATATGCAGTTCCAATGTCTCACGGTACTGCTTCCCCTCTTGTTGTACGGGGTTCATCGTATACTTCCTACACTAGCTTTTTCATAGTCAATGCTTTTGTCTCACACATAACCTCTTAAAACTGACCATCACGCCGATGCATCGAGTTGGTCATGCATCGGGCACGTCTAAAGTCAGCTATTTAATTCAAGTGCATTTGATTGACATTTCGAACTTGATGGCAGGGGCGTTGCCTCATCAAGATCCATATGCAGTTCCCAAGTCTCACGGGACTGCTTCCCCTGTTGTTGTACAGGGCTCTTCGTATCTTTCCTACCCCAGTTTTTTCATAGTCAATACTTTTCTCTCAAACATAACATCCTAAAACTGACCATTATGTCGATGCATCTAGTTGGCCATGCATCTGTCATGTCTTCAGTCAGCCATTTATTTCAAGTGCATTTGATTGACATTTTGAACTTGATGGTAGGGACATTGCCTCACAAAATCTATACACAGTTCCCAAGTCTCACGGTACTGTTTCCCCTCTTGTTGTACGGAGTTCATCGTATCCTTCCTTCACTAGCTTTTTCATAGTGAATACTTTTGTCTCACACATAACCTCTTAAAACTGACCATCATCTCGATGCATCGAGTTGGCCATGGATCGGCCATGTCTTCAGTCAGCCATTTAATTCAAGTGCATTTGATTGACATTTCGAACTTGATGGTAGAAGCGTTGCCTCATCAAGATCCATATGCAGTTCCCAAGTCTCATGGGACTGCTTCCCCTCTTGTTGTACAAGGTTTATCGTATCTTTTCTACCCAAGTTTTTTCATAGTCAATATTTTTCTCACACATAACGTGCTAAAACTAACCATCATGCCGATGCATCTAGTTGGCCATGCATCTGCCATGTCTTCAGTCAGCCATTTATTTCAAGTGCATGTGATTGACATTTTGAACTTGATGGTAGGGACTTTGCCTCATCAAGATCTATATACAGTTCCCAATTCTCACGGTACTACTTCCCCTCTTGTTGTACGAGGTTTATCGTATCTTTCCTACACTAACTTTTTCATAGTCAATACTTTTGTCTCACACATAACCTCTTAAAACTGACCATTATGCCGATGCATCGAGTTGGTCATGCATCGGGCACGTCTAAAGACAACCATTTATTTAAAGTGCATTTGATTGACATGTTGAACTTGATGGTAGAGACATTTCCTCATCAAGATCCATATGCAGTTCCCAAGTCTCACGGGACTGCTTCTCCTTTTGTTTTACGGGGTTCATTGCATATTTGTTACCCTAGTTTTTTCATACTCAATATTTTTGTTTCACACATAACCTCCTAAAACTGACCATTATGCCGATGCATCTAGTTGGTCATGCATCAGCTATGTCTTCAGTCAACCATTTATTTAAAGTGAATTTGATTGACATTTTGAACTTGATGGTAGGGACATTTCCTCATCAAGATCCATATGCAGTTCCCAAGTCTCACGGGACTGCTTCCCCTTTTGTTGTACGGGGTTCATCGCATCTTTGCTACCCTAGTTTTTTCATAGTCAATACTTTTTTTACACACATAACCTACTAAAACTGACCATTATGTCAATGCATATAGTTGGCCATGCATTGGTTGTGTCATCAGTTAGCCATTTATTTCAATTGCATTTGATTAACATTTTCAACTTGATGGTGGGAATGTTTCTTCGTCAACATCCTGGAGTTGTTCCCAGGTCTCACGAGACTGTTTTTCTTCTTGTTGTACGGGGTTCAACGTATCTTTGCGTCATAATGAGACAACACATCTCATCTCTTGAGTGCTCCTTATGTTATATATGTCGCTCTCTCTTGCTCCTTATATCTGTTGTATTATTTATGTGTATGCATTATTATGCACATTGTGTAATATATCAGTCTTATAATGAACCAAAATTATTATTTTATACACATGAACATATGATTTATCCGAGAAGAAAGTTGTCAAAACCAGGCTGAATGACTGAGTCGACCCAACTAGTCACAGACTCACAAATCAATTCACCACGAATCGAATCCCGAGTCACTGGGTTTTAAAACTGTGTCTTTGACATCATATTCCTTTCGACTCCTCGAGCCCATTACTGCCTTATCATGCATTTAATTTACATCTACCACGTGCAAACCACCTCTAAGTAACAGTATCTCCACATCTAGGATTGACTTGGCAGCCTTCCCTCTTTCCTCCTTGCTAATACATCTAACCTACATCCTTAATATCGAGAGAAACTAGGTGTGAAAATTAACTATTCTCATCATGTTTTTACACTTTCCCAGCCTTGCGCAGCTTCCAGTGTCATTTCTGTAGTCTCACATGTAAGCTCCTTAAAATGGCTTTTGTACCAATGCTTGTAGTTGGCCATGCGAGAAACTCAGCATTGGAACCCTCCAACCTAGTACTGTTGGTAATGAAGAGGTGCAACATTTTCTAGATTTCACCACAAAAGGTTAGAGCGATTATGCTATCTGGGGTTGTAGGTGTTGAATTAGGAATCATACCCCGCTTACCAAACCCTTTTCTATGCTTGTACTGGTTTTTCACAATACTTTTAGAACTGCAATGCATAAGACACTGAGTTTCCGCATGAGTATGTCTCATTCACTGGTCGAATGAGTGTCAATATTTGCTCCAACTAATCTCCAATTTTATCCATCCTTTTGCACCAATAACGCAATGATGATACCTCACATATTCCTCATTGAGTGCTCCCAAACACATCCATGGCGCTCTCTCTTGCATAGATGATGAGGCAGGATGCCTAGAATTGTTATTAAGTCTCAAACAAAGTTGATGCTTCTTCATTGCTTTTCATCATGAATGTACCCCCAGATGCTGCATCTACCATTTGTCTATGCTTACGAGTTAATTTATCATAAAAATATTGCACCAACTGCTATTTTTGATTTTGATTGTGGGGACATTGCCACATAAGATTCTTGAGTAGTTCCCACATCTCAGGGGTTTATTCCCGTCCCCCTCTTCTTGTAGATAAATTGTTATAGTTTTTCCATATTGGTTCATTTTACCTATGGCAAAATCTTGTTTCAAAAACTCTTTATGCATCTCCACATAGTAATTCAAACATTACCCAAGGATTTCTTACTCGTGTTCTTATCTTTCAATGAAAAGGAAATATCTAAAATACAGAACAAGAACATAAATATGAATGCTGATGATAGAGGGATATTCATAAAGGCAACAGATGTTGCAGCTGAGTAATATATCTGAAAACTAAAAAAGCCATTTATGAAGAGCTGTTATAATTTTCCTATACAACGGAAGCTATGGATGTAAAAATATTGTCATATGGATGGCAATAAGAAGCAATACAGAATTTTACAACAATCAACAGTATTTTCAAGCATGGAATAGAGATAACTGCTAGATCAGCAACAAACAAGCCACAACTACACAAAACATTTGCAAATAAAAGGAGGCAGTCTAAGATGATCATCAATCAGATGAATGACAACATGGTTCTCCAAACAAAGCACAGAATAGACACAGGATAAATGTGAAGGACCTTCAGCAGCCTATTATAGAATATTACTTCACTTTGGAAAAGAAAACCTCATGTAGCACGTGTACCTTTTCAAGCCTCTCAGGAATGATAGATATATCCCCCTTTTCCAGTGCACTAAGGCCCCATGAGTACAGACCACTGCTTACCGACGAGTGGCTCTATGACCTATTATATACAAGTGCTCCATTTAATTTGACTAAACTGTTTTGCAAAAAACCAATTATGTTATGATATATATAGAGAGAAAATTCCTGACCTCCCCACCACACTGTGATCTTGGCAGTCTTGATGTAGATGATTCCTTCTTCACAGCAAGACCAGCCTCTTCGAGATCTGCCCACAATTTGTTGAAAGATTCAAACAGATCAAGTCCACTGAAATAACAAAGTAGGAGACTCAGGCATCCGTAAGATCAATTCCATCCTTGTTAATGACATTAAATATTGGGATGCCCAGTTTTCTTGCAAGAACATAATCATTATGATCATGTAGTTCCAAATTATTTGTCAACATACTGCCTCAGAGGATTTCAGCAAATTAATTTTTCATGTATATTAAACAATTTAAAGGCCAACTATCCTGCAAAAGTAGGATGTAGATGCACAGGTAACAAACAACTATATGATCTGCAATAAGAGCAATAAAGGCATCTATCTACTCCAGAATCGTCCAATCCTTCAAAATACTAAAATAACAAAAACTGATTTGAAGGGGTACTATTGAATCCCTTGACTGCCGCTTAGATGACATTCTTCGTGTGACGCTCATAAACGCTCAAGTTCGTGCAAGTCTCGTCGAACAAGTGATCTGCACAGTAAGACCAAGGGTCCCGTTCAGCGTTTTTGCACTGTAAGAGGGAACCGCAGAGAAGAGAAGAACCTGCAGGACGGGAGGGCAAAAGGAGTTCACCCACGCGAAGGAGACGGACCGATCGATCGATCACTAAATAGTGAAATCGCGAATCGATGGATCGACGAGCGAGGGACAAGGCCGATCGAACTCTTCTCCACTTCCCTACTCTGTCTCTCGACCTTTTAGATGCCTCCTCCCATCGAGAGGATCCCGCCTCCTCCCATCGAGAGGATCCCGCCTCCTCCCATCGAGAGAGAAGGAGAAGGTGCTTTCCTTGAATTCCTTCCCGGGAATTCGGAAGGAAAAAAAGAGAGACCTCCTAACAAAATAAATGACCGTTGAGAAGTGTCTCTTGAACTTCTTGATTTGTTGTGACCCCTTTTCATTCAAACTTTGAAAAAATTACAAATAGGCGCCCACAGCCGCTCAACTTTTCAAACACCACAATGATACCCCCAACTTTTGCACGATGCCTCGAACAATCGGTTACTCATAAAAACAATTAAAATAACAGAGAAAATGATAAAAATGCCACTTATCACTTATTTTTTCTAAAAATTTAGCATAAAAATGAGAAGGTGATAAAAGTGTTTTTATTTATTTCCAGTGTTGTATGATATTTCATGCCCATCAAACGTGCCCTTAAGTTACTGCTAGTAATCCTTGTTGGTTGAATCAGTGTGTGTCAACTGATTCCCTCCATTTTTTATTTTTAAATCAGTTTAAAATATTGTAAACTATTTTTTAATTTAAACAAGAAGTTAGCCCCTCTTATATTTTATAATTTAAATAAGAAATTATATTTGATTTTGTGTATGATTTACAAACTTTGTTATCTTAAATGAATTATTATAATTGTCGTCGTGAATGTCATTTCATTAAAGTGAGACGTCATTATCATATGGATATTTTTATTGTAGTGACTCATTCTCAATAATATAATTAAATACTAAATTTAATGAGAATCCTATGAAATTAGACATTCAACTCTAGAGATGGATGTATGTCGTCAATAATATCCGATTACTTGAATTTGGGTTCTAGCCGAATCTTCATTACATATGAACCATTGATATCTCTAGACAAAAGCTGAATAGCAATCAAAGTGACCTTATAAACGTTATCTTCGTTCATATCCAAGTCGCTTTACATTGTCCAGTATTAATGTCGACCAAAAAGAAAGTAAGAAAGGAAAGGCAAGTTTATTCTAGGGGCAGTTTGATGGCCTAGAAATATATTTCTAGAAATATATTTCTGGAAATATAAGAAATGAAAAAATGGAATGGGAAAAATATTTCCAATTCCAATTTTGGTGTGTGTGTGATGACTCAGAAATATATTTCCAATTCTATATTTCTGAGTTTGATGGTACAGAAATATATTTCCAGCATGAAATTGGAGGATAGTAAAAAAAGGTGGAAGTAGCCAAATCACGTTGCAGCATAGGGTACAACTAAGGGAACTATTAAACAGGACAAGGGCCAGCAGCAAGATGAATGTTTCAAGCTTACAAGCTTTATGCAACTTAGTCTAAGACAAACAATTAACTCCACGGATATTATAACATTTTAAAGACGAGAAGTAGGGAACAGGCATACTACCTGACCAACTCTTGTGCCCCCTTGGAGCATAGTTAATAGATGGAGTAGTGAATGTGTCCGCCTCGGGGTGTTAGGGCTTCAGCCAGTATCTCATTAGAGATGCATTGTGATTACATGGATGAAGGAGTATTTGCTCCACACTTTGAGAATACATCTGTTAGAACAGCTCTTTCCCTGATCTTCAATCTGCACTTTCACAAAAATGTCTGTGAAAAACATGCTCTGTAGTGAACTTGAAAAATATATTCAACATGCACCTAAATAAAGCTATTTGTTCATGGCATAACAGCACCTGCTTGCAGAACCAAGGACCTTCAGTGATTTCAACCCCTTCTCAGGTTTTGGGCCTTTCACTTGCTTCTTTCTGACCTTCATCTTCTTTTGTTTCCTTGGTGTTGAAATATTGGAAGACGCCGTCTCCTCTTCAGTGTCATTGATGGACGATTCAGAATTTTGGAAATTCAAGCCCAAGCCCTGACCACTCTCGCTATCAATATCCTCCTTATCAGAGTTTCCAGCAGGAGTTATGGTTCCTGCAGGGTCTTCAATCTCACTTCTATATGATGGTTCCATGGGAAGATTCGTAGACTCACTTCCACTAACTTTTGTGTCCAAATCTGCAATCTTTAATCGTGGACTATATCTAACATTGCTCTATGCTGATCCAGAACCAGACTTGGGAAGGCTGTCTGGCTTTAAAGCATCACATGAAATTTGTTTCTCTATTTTACCAAAGACGACAGTCTGCCCAGAATATAGTTCAAGGAACCTACATACAACAGAATCAACAACAGCTGATTACGACAAATGTTTACGCAAGGTCAGTCATATCAAAACATCCAGGTTGCCCAAATTCTATGCAGAAATGAACAAATGGAACAATTTTACAAACAGAAAATATAGAACCACGTTGAACATTAACAAACAGACGAAATCAAATTGGTATGCAAGGACATGCACTGGTAAAGTTCAAACATATTTAAAAAGAGTATCGTATGCATTTCTTCGCTTAAATGGATGGTTTAGACAAGTCTCTGAATTGAAATATCTACTCCGGGAAAGCAACCGGCGACAAGTTGAGCATACCACCGGATTTGGCAGGTTACAGCTCTCAGGCCTCATAAGTTCTACCGGTGTTTCTAGAAAGATGTAACAGAAGAATGCCAGAACTGAAACCATATAGGCATATGTACAGCAAGGTGAAAAAGAAAACGCAAGTAGCAGTCTAGCAGATGCTGCAAATTCAAACTTGTAGACATTCCAATAGTAAGAGTAGTTGGAGATCACCTGTTAGCTGTTGCATCTGATTCAAAATCAAGAAACGCAAAGCCCTTGCAAATGGGATCTCTGGTCGTCTTATTTCCAGTAACTGCTGGACTAATATTTAGAAGGCCTGGAAAACCTTTAAATGATGACCGTAAATCTCTATGAATGTTTTTCTTCTTTGGAAGATTACCAACACGAATACGTGCACGCCCTGGAATAACTACAAACCATGTAGCCAGAGAAAACTATCAAATGTCATCAGAAACAAAATTTCCAAATGAGAAGTACAGTGACGTCCATATGAACTGCAAAGGGTAAGAAGTTAAAAGCCCAACCCGATAAAACCAAACATACCAACGATAATACAAAAAATCGACAGTGTAAGCTACCATCTAAAGCAAAATTATAAGAAATTGGTGAAAAAAAAAATACCATCCTGCTGCTGCTTCAAGGGTTGCTTCATTGACTCAGATTTCGATTTGTTGCGCTTCAGATTGTTGAGGTTCGCCTCTAGGGCTTTCCGACTCTGTTCAATCTCCTGGAGGAGCTGGTCTTCCAGACTCGTTTCATACGTCTTCTCTTCGCCGAACCCCCGGGGCCTTTTATCCAGCCAACTCCTCATCTTGTCAAATGGCAATAGCTCGCCATCATCACTACCACCAACATCCTCATTTTCCCCTTCTTCATCAAAATCATCAAAACCATCATCATCATCATTACCCAACTCGACATCTACGTAGCGGGTCCGCATTCTGGCTCCTTCCTTCTTCCTCGTAGCATTGCAATAGAAGCATCGCGCCCTGCCAACAATGGCAGGAGCGATTGACGGAGAGAAAGAATAAGTGTAAGGTCTGGTGGCTATGGTGGCGGGAGAGAGGAGAGGGCAAGGGCTGCCGCAGCGTTCAGCTGCATGGCACGGGAGGACGGAATCTAGTAGCGAGGAGAGACTCCACATCCTCGGCGCTCTACTGGTCGGACGAAACCAGGAAGCGAGGAAGAAGCTCTCGCGCGAGACGGAAGAGACGGAAGGAAGAGGCGCTCGGGAGAGCGAGAGTGCCCGACGAGCAGTAAAAAATTTCCGGAAAAAAATTTCCGTCCCTCCAGACGGAAATTTTTTTCCTGGAATCGACCTCAAACGGTCGAAAATTTTTTTTCCACCTTTGGGTAGAATGGAAAAATTTTCAAAATTTGAATTTTTTTTAGTGAATTTTCGGGCGCATCAAACGCCCCCTAGTGTTTCAGTTATTGTCTAGAGATATCAATGTACCAAGACAGGACAGAATTGGTTCGTGCCATGCAGAGTTCTTTTTTGCAAATGTACTAACCAAATTTTCCTAATGAAGAGACTATTTAATAAGAAGGAACATGTGTTTTTGAATTATACGGTGTAAAAAATGCTACGCTTTTGTTGCTGATTATGGATATAATCATTCTATATTTTCTGAAACAATAAGCCGTGTTCTTTTTTTTTTCCTTTAATTGAAGGAGAAAGAGAAATTGGCGATGTTGAGCGCTGGGTCCGAGATGCAAACTCCGTTGAAGCACGCTTGGAGACTGAGAATTGTTTGACCGGACCGAATATGGGTCCGACTGACCGGGTCAGGCTCGGGCAGCACTTCCTTGTTCCCTCTTCGGTCAAACTTGCTGCTCAAGAGAAGACCCTAAAAGTTTGACCAAAACGACGGTCAGCAGTCAACATACTTTGTCTCTGAGTGAAATTTCGTCTATGCCCAAGATCTCCTAAACAAACTGCTGAGATGCCATTCGCTTTCTCAGGACCGAACGACAGATTACCAAATTCTCAAATTGGTTTATTATTCTCTTTTATTTTCAAATAATCTGTTTAATTTGATTTAAACAGACTCATAAGGCAGTTTTTTTATTTTTTATTTTTCTGAAAAAATTGAGATTGCCATGGTGCCATCACCTGATTGAATTGGAAAGGAATGGCAAACCTGTAATATCTTCAAATCAGGCGGCTTCTTTTTATACAGAGCAGGTTCCTTCTGGAAGGAAAGAGTGGCAGAAGTGAAATATTTTGAAGTTTGACGGGTCTTTGCGTAGCAGGCAAATCCTTCCAAGAAGTTAGAGAGAACGGCGGCGTTCAGAGATGAAGCTCTCTACCCTATTTCAAGACTCACTACCACCAGATTCGAACCATATCAACTTCTTCTCTTCCCTCCTTTCAGAGTCTCAGACAGACGTCGGCGATCAGAGATCAAGGTCTCTACCCTACGCTTCTCTCTCGTTCACTCTGGGTTGACGGTCATGGCCGCGAGAGGAAAGAAGCCTCTGGTGAGAGTCATCCTCACCGAGTTCGTGCAGACAGATCCCCAGAATTTCAAGGCAACCGTTCAGCATCTGACCGGAAAAGATGCGCCGGTGAGCGGCAGCTCGACGAAGAGACCGGCGGCAAGCGGAGGGACAGTAATGGAGTTCCATGAGGGAGGGTTGATGAGGGACGCAAATGAAGACTGCATCAATGGTGTTGGTCCGGTGAAGATGGAGAATTGGACGGTGGACGACTTCAGGTGGCTCCTGGAGATGCCATCGTTGGATGAGCAGGCGCCGTGGCCCCAGATGAGATCTTAACCGTCGGCGCGGCCTTCGACTTGTTATCATTATTTCTGTATAATTTTTGCGCCGTCGCTCCTTTTGCAGGCTGCATGCGAATTTTGATTATAGAATTAAAATTGTAGAAACAAAATTTCACATCAAATTAGAAATGAAAAAAAAAAAAACAGTTGTAGTTTCCCTTGTTTTTTATAGTCTTGAATTTTGATTCCAGATTTGAAAATAAAGCATTTGGTAAAACATGAATTAAATTTTAGAATAGATGAATTAAAACCATCATGTGCTATAAGGAAAGATTCTAAAATTCTAAAAACAAAATCTTGGATTTCATGATAACCAAAAGCTTGAATCAATTCTATCATAATCGGTCTGAATAAAATTGATGGCAAGCTGTTTCGATTTCATGGCTTGCCCGTGTCAATTTTTAGTTATTGTTAAAATATTTCAATTTTGAATTGTTCTTTCTACATTTATTTGTTTATTTTTAGAATTATTTAATCTTTGAATATTTTTTAACTGATTCACAAACGATTCAATTGGATCGGCCAATTCACCGAATCGACAGTTCCTCTAATTCGATTCACAAACTGACTTTTATAAGCATGACTCATCTTTTTTTTTTTCTTTTCTTCTTTTCTAAGGGAGATCTTCAGTCATGGTTCCACTTTCTGAGTATGACTCCAATTCCACGTATGAAAGTGTTGAAACGAGCATGAGCCAACTTGTTAAGAGTCATAACATTCTCAATTATGGAAGCGGAAAAAGACCGACCAGCAGGGTCACTTTCATCACGTCAGCTGGGAAAAGTTAATCTCGCCTTTGGTTGGTGGGAAAGAGGCCAATCTCTTGAGAAAGTGATTCCCTTTCAGATTTCAACGTCATGGGGTAGATCGATATACACAAGTTTTTGAACAGAAAGCCTAGTGCATTGGCTTTATAATGCAAAGGCAATGCTTCCTTGTAGAGATGCTCTTTCATGGCTCCAGAAGAGAACGTTCCATTGATTTTGAAGAGTCTTCTGATTCGGAACCCGAGGAAATGGAGGGAAGGGTGGGCGCTTCCACTTCGCTCTTTTGTTGGACGGTAGAATGAAAAACTCCTCTTGTGCACCTTGACTCCTCTCAATATGCTAAATCTTGATTATTATAATTTTTTTGGACAACCCAAATAAACTTTTTATGTGTTCCCACATTAATACTTTTATTAAGCATTTAGTGATGAGACAGATTCAAAATTTGGGGCATGAAGCCAGAGATCCAATTAATGTTATCAAATAGTTTTGAATAAAAGATCAACATGCTAACATGTTATGATTGCTAAATTAGTAGAAAACGTTTTTTTTTTTTTGTAAAAAAAAATATTTCATTTTTCTGTTACAGAAATTTTAGTGTTCTAAAATTTGTTAACTTTTGGATGATTAAAATAACACATTGTACACCAAAATAATGATTAATATAGGATATATTTCCTATTAAATTAGTTTTAAGTTTGTATTTATCCTGTTGGAACCCTCGTAATACATGTAAATTGATAGTTTATTTTAAGGGTTCTGGTTTCTGCTCTGATCTAAGTGGTTTGAGGTATGCAATAATGATTAATATAGGATATAACTTTTAAAAATTAAGAAAACAGGGTGCTATAGTCACTTGAAAAAGATGAAATAGAAGGTATTTGTTCATCAAATTTGTTCCTCTAGGCCTATTAATTTTTTGAACTAATTTTACAGAAATGGAATAACTGCCGACTAACTATTAAGCAATCTAAGCTGTCGCCTTCTTGTATCTTTCTAAAGCGCAGGTTTTAATTGCATTACAGAAATATGTAATCTAACGTATATACAGCGCCTACTAGTGCCGACAGACACATCGAAGACCCCCATTTTAACATATATATATATATATATATATATATATATATATATATATATATATATATATATATATATATATATATATATATATATATATATATATATATAGTGAATGGTAACTCTGCCTCTTATTCATAAGAGTCGTCTGATCCATCGTGATGGAGGATTGAGACAAAAACTAAGAAAAAAGTATGTGAACTAATAATACTATATGATAATAATCTTCATCCTTATTTTCTCTTTGTGTTTTTCTCAATTGTCTATGACGATGAATTAAACAGCCCTTATGAATGGACTATGCAACTCTCTCAACTTTTACGTATGCACAATCATACAGAGTCATGCGTAGATGCATATTTGATCTGTCGGTTCAAACAGTGCTGACGATGCGCTGTGTCATGTTAGAGACAGGTCTTTTACTTCTTTCATCCCTTTTGTTCGTGGCCATATCGACATTGATGTTGGCCTTCCAATGTCCACTTTTTTTGCTACACCATCAACCAGGCCATAAAAAGAGAAACCAAGATTCAAGTAGTACATATCTTCTTGGGCAGCAATTAGCATACGTAAGAACACGAAATGGAGTCAAAGTAGCCCTCCCCACAATGTACAATTTTCTCTTTAAAAAAAACAAAGGACAAAACCTTTTTTGTTTTACTTTCTTATCTTCATGGTGGAAAAGATCACGAAGATCCGTTGATCGGTACCAGAACTAAACCCAATGCATGAACGAGTACTGCCAAATTGTAGGACTGCATGCCTTAATGCAAATGGGGAAATCGACGGGTCGGGTTCAGGTCGGACCGTGGTTCTCCGAGTTCACTTGAAGGCGATCTGGTCTGCTTAGAGAGTTTGGACTTGGATCCAGATTTCTGAAAGGAAACTAAGGTCGGAGTCAGCTAAAAACCTAGGGCCGTACATCAAAAATGGATTCAATGTAGACCTGGGCATCATGCCGGACCGGCCCGGCCTGATAAGAGTCGGGCCCGAGCCCAGCCTAGATGGATCCATAATCAATAGGTTGACTGTACTCAAGCCTGACCCACTAGAAAGTCTTGATTTCTCAATAACGGACCCTCAAGTCCTAATCCCTACAACACTTGATCAATATATTAAGCATAAGTCCCAAGCAGCCATTCATACATAAAACACAATCTGAGTGTTCTAAATGGCAGCAACAAAGGGCCGATCACATCCCAAGAGGTAAGACCAAGAACTCTCAAGTTTTTAAACAATCTAAGCCTCATTATTGATTTTTGGTGAGTAAGAAGTTAACAACTCATTACCTAAAAAGACCGGAAGGCCTTCAATTTATCTTCTTTTCGCCCCGCTTTCAAGGAAGTGAAACTGCGTTGAGACTTAGGTGGGATATGGTATACCCATCAATTAGTGTTATGATCAATTGATCACATCATTTTACCTACCCACCTACCCGAGTAGCTATTTTATGCTCCTTAATGCCATTTTTATGAGTTCATCAACTCATAAATAATTCACCTTAGAATTCACTATCGTGTTCAAACTTCTAGTTGAAAATTGCGTGCTTTTGTCCCAACATTCAAGTTACTGACCAAGATCTTTGCAGCTTTCTGGGAACAAATCCTAGCTAGATAGGGCCTCCTGTTCCACATCTATCTTCCTTTGCAAGGACCATTATCTTGTTTTCCTTTTGAATGCAGACTCAGAACAGATGATGAAACATCTAAAGGTGTGCAGAAGAAAACCCTCCCACTTGGGGATGGCTGCAGTCTCTGTAACACGGCAGCCGTGCTTTCCTCTGGCGTTGAGGATAACATAGTCCCTCGAGACCCTCCCCCTTTCCCTTTCCCTTTCCCTTCCCTCGCCTCCACTAAAAAGCAGCTTTTATTCATAAAAGCTGGTTGAAATCTTATCAACATTTTTGTTGCTTTTCGTTTCAATGAATCTTCCACCACTTCTAGCTCTCGTGAAATGACAGGGCGTTAGATTCAGATATGAACGCACCATTCATCTTGAATGTTTCGTCACCAGTAGATCAGATTTCAACCGTATTGAGTCCGTACAATTTCAGACGCTTTTCCTCAAGAAACTTTTTATCTGATGATTCTTTTTTTTTTTCGGTGGTAAGGTCTTTGCTCTGTGGTTTCAAGTTGGAGAATAGAGACAGCTCTTGTTATTATACTTCACCATTACTGGACGATCAAGCATCAGAGTGCAATTACTCAACGCTTGTTCTTCAGATGCCGCCGAAACTTTTCGATCTCCGGTCAAAAATTGGCAGAATTTATTGTTTTCTTTTTTTGATCAACTAGAGTGCAGATCCACTACGAGGAGGATTCAATGATAATTGGCCAATATTTAAGTAAAAAGATGGAAAATTTGTTAATACTCATAAATCATAATCAGATGTCATTATGCTCGATTTGGTAAGTACAAATGATTAAGAATGTCATATACAGATTCATAACGTTATACCAACTTATGAAAATTCATCGATCATAATATATCATATAGAAAAAGGTGTTGACGTTTTGTGACTGTGATTGATAAGAAATATGGAATCCCAACCCAATATGCCGCATTCAATTCTTCAGACGCGACACATGTCGCGATGAAGGAAAAGGCACTGCTCGATGAAAAGATAAGCAAGAAGACTTCGCCGAGAAGTTTCGATAACAAGTGAAGCCTTCGGCGAGTATTATCGATATAGGGTCGGAAATTAACCTTTATATCGTATCTTGCCCCGTCTTTCTTGCGAACTCAGATCCTAGAGAAATTCCAGATGTCGAACGTACGCAATTTGGCTTTAAAGGTCGGATACCCAAATCTCAATCCATTTATTGTAGTGTGTTTATTAATGGCGGAGCCACATTGTGGCTGATGTGGGCAATTGCCCACATGGGCCATGGAATTTGTTTTATTTTCATATAAAAACTTGATTAATTTTTATTTTTATCCCCCTCAAAATTTGGAATTTAATGTAACAATTTTTTTCAAGCGGTTAAATGAAAAAAAATATACAATTTTTTTTTGTGTAATTTTTGTTGCACCTTTACAATATAATTGACTGTGCTTCTACAAAATTTTCAGAAAGAAAAATGAAGTTTGATGCCAGAGAAATTGGATAAATAAATGGTCGCTTCTGCATTGGACCCCAAGCACTTGCCATCCAGTAAATTAGCAATTCACCTTTTTACTTGTCCAATTAAAGAGTCCTTGCACTTTTCAATTGCAGCCAAAAGAAGATGTTCATGTTCCCTCAAAACCGTCCCTTTCGGTTCTCTTAAATCAATTAAGACTAATGACCTCGTTTTTGTGAAGATGCATATGGAGTTCTTTTCCAAGTCCAAACAGAATTATTTCAAATCAACTATGATTATCAATGATATCAGAATCTGTCATGGAATATAATTGGTAAAGCTGCCGATTAGGTTGTGAATCGGGAAAAAACACTTAAAAGTAAATGAAAAATTATAACAATTGATTAAAACCAAGAACATTAACAAAAACAATCCTTGAGTAGGCTACCCAAATCAAATTGGTTAATTTCCCACTGTGATTCTGATTGCACTTAATGATAGTAATGAAGAACTGTATAATTGAAACTTCCCCCATCTCTCTCTTTCTCTTCGTCAGATTCTGTTGCTCGTCTTGTGCAGGGGGATGTCCAGTTTGCCATTCGGTTAAAGCGCCGTTGCAGGACTGCGGTTGGGTGACTGTGCCGCTTCGTCTTTCCTCTTCTCTCTTCTTCTCTGTGCATTGTATTGTATATTTCCTTTTCCTGTGTGTGTTTTTGCGGTGTGTTTTTTGCGGATTGCTTCT
>JAANDH010000026.1:644124-753489 GCA_011799765.1 Nymphaea thermarum
CTCTCTCTTTCTCTCTCTAGAAGGAGCCCACATATGATGAAGTGGACCTACGTCCTCATTTATTTCCAAAAGTCAAGTGGCACAAAATATTCCATTCCCAATAAAGAAGGCTACCAAAGCTTGAGGCCCCAACTTATCCAACTTTTGAAAGACCATTTTCCCAGAGCTGCAAGCAAAAACCTCTTATGATCCTCTAACCCTCACAAGCATAATATATTCCTGACAGGATCATGCTCCCCAAGCCATGAAGCTCTTTTATTGGTGAAGCAAGCAAGATCTGGCAAAGAATGGGATTTTGTGTCCAATTGAGGTTTCCCTCATCTTAGCTTAATGTGGATGGCGTTTGGGAGGCAAGACAAAAGTGACCAAGTTCAAGATCTTCAAAATTTGGCAAAACATCTTTACTTAAGCGGGGTCTAGCACCAAAAGATCATAGCCTGATTATCATATCATATTTATATGCTCTAAGCAAACTTATTATATGCACTATTATGGAAGAAAGAACATGGTCATTCTACATTCTTAATTAATTATAGTGCGTTGCACATGCTTGCAAGTTATCACGCCAAGACTTTTGTCATCAATCTCTTTATAAAGCACGGTTTGAGAGGCATCACCAACCGTGCATCGTTTCTTGCCAAGAACAATTAACACCTGGAGGGTTCTTTTATATATGTGCGTGTATATATAATCGAGAATTTCTCAAAGGAGACGATGTTCTTCTAAGATTGAATTTTATATCTTATTCAGATAAGAGTTGTTGCCCACTTAGCTGCACAGTCAAGACTTGAGACAAAGTTGAAGCAGATCCGCCATTGAATCCCCAGGGTGGGTCTAAATTGGTAGGATCTGCATAAGCCTAATTTGCCTTTAAGAAAAAAGAAAAAAAAAATCGAAAAGCACCCATGTGCAGATATGCACGGATTTCCATCTTAAAATCCAAAAAGATTAATTTGGATGAAAAAAAAAACTTTAAAAGAACTATATATTATAAAGAACATTACAAAAAGGCTGACTAGATAACATATGTGCCCCATTTTGTTGGTGAATAGCAGACTAGTACATCTGGTTGCATTTGACCTGATGTTGGCAACTTTAGCTTTCTTACGATTGATCACAATCAGCCATGTGACCCTACTGAAGGGCTTGCTCTTTTCTTTCTTTTATATGCTTCACCGATTTAGCATTCTTTTTCATTTGCAGGAAAAAAGTATCAGAATATGAGAAAAGAAGAGGAAAAGGAAGGAGGTGGCAAAAAAATGCATTTTGTGAAACGAAAAGAACTGCAAGTCTTTCTAGCGAAGAAAAAGGCTTTCTTGTGAGGTGAGGAAAGAGGAGGGGAGGGGTTTAGAATGAGTGCAAGAAATGCAAACATGTTTAAAAAGTGGGTCGGAGGTGAAGGAAGGCAAAACAAAGGCAGAACTGTGCAGGCAATGAAAGAAAAGAATTGAAGGTTACTGATATGTAATTTAAGGGGTCGCCGTCACAACTGTCACAAAGGATGTACAGATCAATGGATATATTTAATAAGTTTATTTGCATGGGCAGTATGTATTTATATGCAGGCATCTCCTTGTGTCTTTTCCCCCCTTTCATATGGCTGTTCTTTCCAATTCTTTTCCTGCAGCCTCTCCTTCATTCTTGGCTACAGTTCTTCTGCTGCACCTCTTCATTTCAGGTATCTCTCTCCTTCTTTCTCTTCCTCTTCGTCAGCTTTCTTTCGTTTCTTCACCATCTTCCCCACTGGAATCACTTTGCTTTGCTTTCTATTTGCTCTGATGCTTTCATGCCAAAGTGGAAACTGTCAACCAGTTTTTCTGATCAAATATCTCCAGCTGCTTTTCACTTGTATCTCTCTCTCTCTCTCTCTCTCTCTCTCTCTCTGCTTTCTCACATTTCTTCATCGTCCCTTGAATCATTATCAACCACTCTTCTATTTGCTTTGATGATTTCATGCTAAAATGGAAACTACCAACCAGATTTTCAAGTAAAAAATTTCCAGCCCGCCCCTCTCTCTCTTGCACGCGCTCTGCTTTCTCACATTTCTTCATCTTCCTTCAAATCAGTATCAACCACTCTTTTCCATTTGCTTTGATGATTTCATGCTAAAATGGAAACTACCAACCAAGTTTCAAGTAAAATATTTCCAGCCTGCCTCTCTCTCTCTCTTTTTCTCTTTCTCTCTCTCTCTCTCTCTCTATATATATATATATATATGCCTACTGCAAAGAGATTATGAAGATACCTAGCCTATTGGAATTGAGTGTGTTTGTGGGCACCATGATCAACAGTTTGTCTTCTTGATTTGTTTCTTTGGAACACACTTGCAGAGTTTGGATTGCTCCAAGAAGGTGCAGCTTTGGGGATAAATTATGGACAAGTAGCCGACAATTTGCCATCACCAGACAAGGTGGCCATCCTCCTGCAGTCCATCAAGGTCACCAAAATCAGGATCTACGACACCAACCCCCAGGTGTTGACCGCTTTCGCTAACTCCGGCATCGACCTCACCGTGACGCTCGCCAACGAGCTCGTCAGCCAAATGGTTGACCCGCAACAGGCGCTCCAGTGGGTCTCGACCCAGATCAAGCCATACGTACCAGCGACCAAGATCAGTGGCATCTCAATTGGCAATGAGGTCTTCACCAGCAATGACACACAACTCATGACCAACTTGGTCCCAGCCATGGCGAGCATCTATAGTGCACTAGTCCAACTCGGGCTCGACTCGTCGGTACACGTGTCAACCTCCAACTCCCTGGCAGTTCTCGTAAACTCCTACCCGCCATCGACCGGCTCATTCCGCTCGGACCTCGCCGGTCTGATCGAGCCCATGTTGCAGTTCTTGGTTCAAACAAGCTCACCCTTTTGGATCAATGCCTACCCTTTCTTTGCTTATAAGGGTGACCCAACAACAGTGCCCTTGGGCTATGTGCTCTTTGAGCCCAATGGAGGGATGGTGGATCCATACACCAGGTTGCACTATGACAACATGCTCTATGCACAAGTTGATGCTGTGATCGTTGCAATGGCTAGGTTAGGGTTTGGGGGGGTGGAGGTTAGGGTTTCTGAGACAGGGTGGCCCTCCAAAGGGGACCCAGATGAGTATGGGGCAAGCATGGACAATGCTGAGTCCTACAACAGGAACTTGCTGAGGAGGCAGCTTGAGAATGAAGGGACACCTCTTAGGCCCTCGCAGAGACTGGAGGTGTACCTGTTTGCCTTGTTCAATGAGGACATGAAGCCAGGGCCAACATCTGAGAGGAATTATGGGCTTTATCAGCCTGATGGCACCATGGTTTATGATGTGGGACTGGCTGACATCGCAACTGGATCTACCTCTGTCTCTTTAGCCTCTCATGGCTCCAAGGTCAGTAGTCCATGCTTCTCTTTTCCCTTTAACATTGCCCTCGTTAGGCCAACTTAACTTGGTTTTGTACACTTACCTACATATACATACACCCACAAAAGATTTTGATGTTTCTTGCTCGATTAATTTATTAGTTTTTTTGTGACCTTGAAACAGGCAGCGAGCGTGGACTTCCACCGCATCGTGACATGTCTTTTTCTATCTATATGTTCATTCATTGTTTTAATGAGATGGAGATTTTTAATTTAAGTTTACAAATTAATAACTTACTGCTTCGTTGATAGATGTTAGACAGTTAGATGTTAGATTGATAAAGATGAAGTTGTCAACCCTTAATCTTTTATGATGGTTATAAAAAAAAAAGTGATGGAACTCTTGCTTACAATAACTAGGATTTTTTTGGTCCATTATAGGCTTCATCTCCTGCAAGAATAATGTAAAAGTCTCAAAATCCCAAAATAACAGTATTTGCTAGTAACTACATAATGGAGCTAGGGTAAAGATTGATTTTAGAAAAGGCACAAATCAATATAACACCTATATACACGTAAGAAGTCCATGGTATAGATAATTTTGAGTGAACAAATTTGACTGCAATTTTAAAACATGGAATCCAAAGAGATCGAATCGTAACGGTCAACTCGCATCACTGAACTAAAACATATGAAATCTGGAAAGGTGTCAAGAAAAATTGCTTGATCTTCTTCTTTCTCAAACTGAAAGATCCATGAGAGAGGAGCCAAAATAATAACACTAATATTTAGTAGTAATCATTTGATAACTTTTCGCTTTCATTATGAAGCAAAACTACCCTTTTGGAGGAAAACGAATCGTAGCCAATGCGCGATGATGAACAACTTGCAGGAAACAATTTATCATATTCCCATACTTTTCCGGATATGGAACTGTACTTAAGATTGATTTCGGACTATGAGCTTTCTTTTTCTTCGTAAATATCGTTTCTCCAGAATATGGAATCGTTTCTCGGTCACCTTCTTTCTTAATCGAACCCCTTTATCCAATTAAAGAGAGTGGTTAAAGTACCTTAGAATCTTATCGAAATGCCAATATGAAAGGGTATTTAATGTGATTTTTTATTTTTAAATGTTAGACAGATTCAAGTATAAATTTCTGGTTCAAAGAATATGACGAATTCTACTTTTCGACATGCTTGATCCTTGTAGTTGTAAGATGTTCATTTGAAAAGGGGTAAAAAAAAGATTTGTAGAATGATTATCAAGGGTATCTATATGAACTGTTTTAATTAGTTTTTTCCTTAGCTGGAGTTAGGCATAACCATATCAGATTATGTCAAGAGAGGACACTTCTTGGTTACTGAATTCCTGAATTCTTCAGCTGGAAGATCTCAAGTCCAACCTGCTAACCTAATGTATGGAACTTTTCTTGGAAACTACTAATTACTTAATCAAGTTAGCGGATTTTGAAGTTACTTAAACAGAGTTATTTAAACAATATAAATAACCAACAGGAGTTTCATCCACCAGACTAAGGGACTGAAGACCCTAAAGTTGAAAGAGTTCAAGAGTTTAGTACCCAAATTGCATCTCGACATAAACTGGTAGGTCTCTGTTTCATCTATCTCAGCTATATATTTATATTTGTTTAAAGTAGAGGGTGACGGGAATTCTTCAGGAACAATGCTTTGCAAGTTGCAACTCTTTAGCATATTCTTTCATCAGAACCGACGGAAAGAGATGGGGATTCCCCCTACCTTTGGAGAAGAATAAGGACAACAACAATTCGTCAAAGTTTTTCTCTTTTTTATTTTCTTTTCCATCTAACTGCATGGCTTGGCTCCATTCCTTTCCTTCTTTTTAAGAAAAATGAAGCCTGCGGGGAGGTTAACCCCATGTATAAGCAACTGCAAGAATCTGGGGAAAGGAACGAGAGTCGTCCAGAGTAAACTAGAATGCAACAGAATCTCCAGGAAAGTTTAAGCGTGCTACCACAAGAAATCTTGTATTAGTTTCGTTGGACGTTCACAGAATCTTACCATTCTCTCTACACCATCCTACGGAACAAACCGACTTGTTTAACCAAAAGCCTGTAGAAAATTAAAGCAGAGAGAGGGAGAGAGACAGAAAGAGTTGAGAAATGGTTGGTACTTGACATTTTCCTGAACAAAATTGAACACCAAGAAAAGCAAAAGGATGATGAGGTCCATGTGCTTTGTGAATACTTGTGAGAGCATCATCACCTGGCCCCCATGAACTTTACAAAATGTGCTGCCAAGGCATCATCTCCTTCACTGACCAGCAGAAAGGTGGGTGGGGAAGGAGCAGCACCTTTTTCAAGTATTGCAACCATGACTCACCCTCTTGTTTTATGCTCTGGTTAATCCTTGCTGCGTTCAGCGGCTTGTTTGCACCCTTACTTTTTCCTCTGGGATTTGAATCCTTGAGAGATTTCTATGAAGGCCGTTATCAGGGAATGGGAAAAGAACAAAGGAAAAAGGAGCTTAGCATCAAGGCAAATATCGGCTTCTCTCTTTCTGCGATCGGCAATATGTGGTGTGCTTGGTCCTTGGATCTTAATCTCAAGAATTTGGTGTGGCATGAATCTCACGACTTATTCGAAGCTCTGCACCACGTCTAAGCTTTATCAGATAAAGGGTCTGAGATCTGACAAGGTTCACAGTTTTTCTGGTTTTATATTGAGAAAAGAGTGTTTCCAGGCTTCGTTGGACATCTGAATCTGAGGGATTATCTCATATCAGACCATAGGTCATGAAGTTCCAAGATCAAGATCAATTCTAGGCAACTATCCAGGCTAAGGTTGATTACAGAATTTCATAGACCATTTTCAGTTTCATGTATGATCCCCCGAGTCCTAGAGGAATTTAATTGGAGTTTTTCATTTGTGTAAATCCCAACGCATTGACATTTTTTAGTTACATCGAGTCTACAAGTAAATTCTTACATGGCATCATTGTGTCTGATGTCGAGGAATGATCACTTGTTAAAGGCACAATTGGAAGGCATTAGGTTCCAAGCAGATGTAAAAAAGGCAGATAAGAGCTTCTAAACCGGCGAGAAATTTGAGAATCCTGACTACTGGTCATCTCAATCTTTCCATTTTCCGGATGAACTTTTGGCAACGCAGTAACCGCAAGCAACCGCTACAGATTGCGTGACACGGACCTGAGAAAAGTTGAAATTAAATTAAAAAAATAAACAAAATGAATAAAGATCTAGATATAATACCCACTTTGTCATTACAATAAAAAACCGTTAATGCAGTGCCCTACAAACTACAAATTCAATAGCACCAATAAAGGCACAAGCACCTTTTGAATTTTAGTGGTTCGACAGGCTACTGAACGTCCAGCTTTTCTCACATTTTCTTCAAAACATTTGTGTTGATCCTCACTGTGCTCGTTCATCACCATGATACCCCATTAATGTACCAACAAGTTGCAGCTACAGGCAACAGAAACCATGGCCTGCTTGATACTGCGCACATGCATTGAGTATGGATCACTACAGCCATGGCAGATTCATGGACGACGAATTAAATGAAATTCTGAGCCTCCTCTGTTCAAGTCATTCACGTGTCATAAGTTATTTCATTGTTGTAACTCCTTTGGTTCTAAACAAATCCACCCCCCGGATCGTCTGCGAAAGGGTATTCTTTTTGTTTGAATGAAAGAACCTTCGGAGGAAACTGCTACTTAAAAGGCTCGTGCTCGAGTAGACAGCGAGAAATGCGTCTGGTGCATGTGCGTGCGTGTGAACAAACAATACTCGTACAAAGATGAACGTTCAGAAACTGTGCTCCTATGCCATGATCTGACCTCAGGCATCAAGGAACAAGCACATGTATATCCCATGCATATATACAAATACAGATAAGAGGTACTTTTAACCAAGAAAGTATCAAGAGCGTGAATGGTTGCAGACATGCGAAACTGTAAAGGCTTGGTAGGTCTATATGGTTGGTTCTGTAATACACACTCTCACTGTGATTCACACGAACAAGGACTGGGATCCAAAAACATTGGGAACATCTGGTATTTCTCAGGATTGGTGAACTTAGATGGCTGCTTGCCAGTTTAAAGCTAGCGTAACACCGTTCTTCTTTCTTTACTTTTTCTTCTAGATGTAGGAAGAATGAAGTGTGAAAAATTTGAGGCTTCTACAAACTTAACAAAATAGTTTGCCACGTACCAATGAATTAAGCTCTTATAAAACTTCTCGTTACTGAATCAGGTTTTCTAATTCCACCCTTTATAGGGTAAGCATTCCAATTTCATCAAGGAAATGGTAATTAAGATGCAATAGTAACCGGAGTCATGGAAGGAAACAAACCAATAGTCTCAGCATTGATGTTCAAACCCAAGTCATCGTATTCACACTGAAGAAATGACATGGATTACAACTGATGCTACCTCTTCCAGGAGAGAGACGGAGAGATGTGGAGTGCATATAGCAACAAGTTATCTAATAAAACAAAATACCAGCTGCCAAAAATAAAACGATGCTGCCTCCAAGGCTCCAATATGGGAAGAAAAAACCCCATCAGCAGAGTCACTCATGGACTTTGATTTGTATCTCTGAGCTATCTATTGATACTGTGTTATTGCCCGAACTGCACGAGGCCTTACAGGTGTCTTGGAAGGACTTACTCTGGACCAAGATAGAGATCCATCACCATGCAGAGTTCAAAAATATAAGAGACATTTAACTTCTAGGCAATCATTACCTGATTGGAAGTGATCCTAATATTGCTCCACTAAGATTCAGTGCGCTCAATGCACTTTCTGCCTGAAATGGTCCAAATAAGTCAAATTGTCAAAACCAAGCAAATCACAAGGAATAATGCAATGCTGCTCATTCTGATTGAAAGCCAAATGTGACAAGAGATCAGGATACAGAACAACGAAGCAACTACATGCATAAGATTCAACCGATCAGACCAAAAGTAAAACGCCAACACTTTTAAGCTGACATTGACTTATGGCAATGTGGAATGTACAATGTTTTCCTGAAAGCATTAGCATTTGTAAGAAACAAAATGGAAGACAAATCCTCTTGGAAGAAGCTCAACCATGACTATAGGAATTGCAAACTAAGACTGAGAACAGGTCCTACACAAAGTGGTAAAAGAAAATATTCCAAAATTAACAAAGCAATAGCCAGGTGGAGGAAGCTGGCTCCGCACACCTACATAAAGAGGAGGCACAGTAAGGGAGACTCCCATACAATTGCACAGCCTTGCAGTGTCATAGATGCATAGTTCCTTGTAATACAGAGAGGTGACCCTTTTTAGTCATTGAAAACCATAAGTTCAGTCTTTTCTTTTCTTATTCAGCAGGACTTACAGACCACTTTGACAGGATCCTATTAATCGTACTGCAGACAAAGGAACCATATTCCACATCACTTATTTCTACATTACATGTTTTTTCCTTGTGTTAAGTACAGGTCTTGTACTCCATTGTCCGACATCTGGTTGGATCTGCAATGTTGAATAAACATCCTTCTCTCTTCTACATTACATGTTTTTTCCTTTTTCTCTCACTGACCTAGCTTCCCAGACCTCCTACCAGTCATATCAAAACAATTTATACAGATCTTCCTAAGTGGAAGTAACAAAGATATTATTGTTAAACTACATTGACGTAGCATATTTAAAATCTCAATCAGAATTCCTCAGTGAACCATTAAAAGGCCTGCATCTTTCTACTGGACTTGTGGCTCATTACAAACAGCCCTGCAGATCTTATTAATCATTCTCGAGTTAAGACATAATGATAAAGTATAACATTGGTAGCTCATGAAACTTGCATTTGGCTGTTGGACTGTATTCCTTTAGCAACAGTAAGAAAGCTTTTTGTGTTATGTTAATGTAATTTCAGATTGCATGCTTACAGAATGTGCATTACCTAGTCAACTGAATTATGTTAACGAGCATAAATATCGCAAGTCGAACTTTCAACTTCCATGCATCTGCTTCTTATGACTTTTCTAGAGGCCATCGAACACAGCAGATAATAGGAGATTCAAACATGCCATTCTCCAAGAAACTCAGATAAGCCAGTTTATAATTTGACAAAATACTTACAGACACAAACTCAACAAACGCAATCCGTGTAGAGTGTACATGATCACCTAGAAGCCTCAAGCGGGAAACCTGTAGCAGAGAAAGAATAAAAATCTAGGGAAAGAAGGACCCATTAGTTAAAGTTCTAAAACTGATCATATAGTAAACTAACCTCACCACAATACATCTCAAAGAAAGTTTTTACATCTGCTTGAGAAGCCTGTAAAATTTTTATTTGATAGATCATCTGTCAGTACTTCAATTAAAATATAGTAACAAAGTTTTCATGAGCCTCTGAAATTTCACAGTGCCAATGCATAAGGAATTCATGCATACAACATTAGGATTAAAGTGCTTGCAGTTCATAAGGACTACTTACTTTCTTATCAATATTTGTACAATAGACTGTCCGTGCACACATTTCCCGTTCATCTTCAGACTGTGTCAAAATCAATAATTCATGTATGGCCAGTCAAAAAAGGTTGTATGGAAAAGCTAGAGAATTAAAAGGGCAAAAGTCCTAAAGGAGTTGCCACTACCAAACTCACCTTTGGAAGAAAAGTGGGATTAACAGGCAAGATTGCAGTTTTTGAAGGTAAAACTCTTACTGGATAATAGCCCAGCATTGTCCCTGCAAGATTTAAGGATGCTTTTGCACCTTCTGTTAACACACATTCAACTACAATTGGTAAGCAAACCTGAAAGACAATGATTACTGGCAGAAAAGTGCAAATTGCAACTCAAAGAGGTTGTTTGATCAAGAGCAACTTACTCTCATCAGCAAACTCTACAAATGCAAATCGAAGCACTGAATGAGGATCCCCACAAATACGGCAATCAAGTACCTTAAGTGGAAGTATTTTCAGGATTTAGAGACCACCAGAAAAAAAAACTTCTGATGGAAAACAAAAATGAAGAGGAAAGGAAAGGAAAGCATGAAAAGCAAGCAACTTTTTCTTTTCACAATTGATGTCATCATCTTATGTTGAAACAGTCACATAATAACAGTTTTCCAATTTCCAAATAAGAAAATGCCACTAAAATGCGCAAACTGTACTGGAAAGCTGGAAAAAGAGTAGTCCATGTACATGTGAGTTGACAGAAGATATACAAATTTCATCAGAAAGCATCGCCTAATCTAAATCATGTCAATAATTTTTTATCAAATTGACAAAAAATGCATTTGTGACCTAACACTTCAGTAGAACTTCACTTTGTGGGATAAACCAAATGGAAATAAGCTCTTGATTTCCATGGCCATCTCGGTACAGCAATCCAGCAAAACTTATTATTCAGCATAGTGTCCTTTGAATAACAAAAGACTAGTTTGGTTTGCCTAAATTTTCAAAGCAATATTTCAAGTTCCATTAATGCTCGACACAGCCACATTTACAATTCATGCATCTTTAAAAAAATCACTACTAGCATAGAAAAGAACCCCTAGGTTTATCAGATTCATAAAGAAGGAGCAGCTCTTGGTGCTGGATTCCTAGATGTAATCATGTAACGGTAACCTTTTTATCAGGTTGATGAAATATTGGCAGCTTTGTTGCTGATTTGCTAGATGTTTTTCTGTTAGACTAACTAAAGGTGCTTACTAATTGAGTATATGCTATTCTACTCCTGTTCTTTTCATCATTGCACAACGAAAAAAGTGGTTGCAGTGCTCCTGTGGTCAGCAGTTGAAGTATATACTACTAAGGAAACACGCTAAAAAATTTGGACAAATGATTGCTTGTGATTACGGATCATCCAATTGTACTCTCTTTTCTCTGTATCTCGGTCAACACAAACAAATCAGACTCAGATCAGTAAAAGCTTAATGGCAGATGCACTTGTTTTCTCTAATACAGATATTACTGCAAATTGATTTTGGCAGAAGCACCACTCTAGAAAAACAAGAAGCCGTGAGCTGGGAGGAAAGCCTTGTGTGGGCTCTGTTTGCAGCTTTTAACGTTCTTGTTGACATCTGATGATGGTGAGCGGGAAGAGGAGCAGAGAAGAGAAGCTTGGTCATATCATTCCTGCAAGTCTCTTCTAGTACTACCATTTTACTGTTAACATCAATTTCTTTTTCTATTGTTATATATTGGTTACGTACTTTGTGACCCAAGTTACTACCGCATCACCTGCCACATCGCATTTTCTCATAGCTTATCATGGCATAATACTTCCTAGCATGAAAGTACTAAAAGACAATTATCCTTGAGAATAAATCATATCAGATAGATATAAAATGTTAACTGAGTCTAGGTTAAACCAGGGAACTATCTTCAAGGTTGTCTTATGACCCTCAGGTCATTTCTGAAGATTACCATTCCTTTTACTGGAAGGATTCATTAAAGCTCTTTAACTAATTTTCTCCATAACGATGAAGCTCTAGAACAACTTCACCCGCGAATTTTGATGCAACAGCTGAATAGCCAGAGTTCCAGTTCATCGCTATCAACTAGCTCTCACTTGCTTGGTTATAAAATTAAGATTGAGGAAGAAAGTCACAGAAACGAACAGAACAGAAAAAAAAAAAAGCTAACACTAAGGTTACTTTTGAAAATGAATGAGCCCAAGTCAGCACAGTTAACAAAACACATACCTCCCCACAAGTGCTGAATAAGACGGCAAGCTGCTCTTCAGTCACCTAATAATGAACCAAATATTCATATTAACTGTAATTCTCAAAAATCTAAAACACTACTGTCAATCCAACCGAAAAAATTGAAGGAGACATCCGCCACTCCCTTACTTGTAGATCAATGTCCGACACATAAACGGTTCTCCGGATGCTTTCTTCTTGTTGAGCTCTTGAGGACCTTCCATTAGACCTCCGCCCTAAACCGTAACCGTTCCTCTTCTGTAAGACATAATCTAACTTGCATAAATACATAAAACAAACATCTAACTTTACTACTACTACACCAAACGTCAAACGTCTGTTTGATGGAATCTTCCATTCACAAAGCCGGTTAAGTTAGGATACTGTATATTTAGACGGTACTGCTTGCAAGTCAAACTCTCTACACAGAAAAATCTACCATCTTCTTAATTGGACTAAGACATAATTGGAATGCAAAAGCGACGAAGACTTGTCCCAACAATAAAATAAATAAAAAGTAAATAAGAAAGGAAAAGATAAAGAATATTTTATCCCAAGAAGCGAAATGTAAGCGACGACCGACAAACTTTATCCCAAAAAAGAAAAATTCAAGTTACTTACGATCAAACTGTAAAGCTGTTGATCGAACCAGCAAAAACATGTCCGTGACAAAAAAAAAATCCATAAAACGCCGATCAACGACCTTATGATCGAAATGAATCACACTCTTGCCTTATTGTTCGAACTAATGAATAAATAAATTATAATCTCGTTCTGCTGAGAGAAAAGGCTAAAAACCAACTCAGAAACAACAGGAATTGACAGAGGGACGATGTCTCCCACCTTCTTGAAATTCCCGGAGACATTAGTCGCAGACTCCTTGTTGGGTTCGACGGAGTCGTCCGAATGGGACCGATGGTCGACGTGGGAAGAGGGGAAGAACTCCTCAGCCGATGGGTTCAATTTAGAGAGCAATTCAACGAGGTTCTCCATGTCCCTCTTGAACTCGGCCTTGCGATCGGGGAGGTGGTCGAGGTGGTGGTGCATTATGGGTTTCTGTTGGAGGAACTGGTGATCGGAGTTCATGGAGTCATGAGCGACGGCCATCTACGGAAGCGGCGAACGAAAGCAAAGAAAAAATTAAAATACTGCACGGACCGATGATCCAGAAAGGCCAATAGAAAGAAAAGGAAGAGGATGGATTCTTTTCAACTTTCCCGAAAGTGAAAATTGTGAAGTAAAGGTGGAGACTGGAAAGCAAATGAGAAAAAGAAAATGGTAGGTGAAGGAAAGACAATTTTGGTTGACAATGAAACTGGGGATCGGTGTTTGTTGGCTCTCTCTCTCTCTCTCTCTCTCCCTCTCCGTGTGCAAGTAGGCGAGTTGGTGGAGAGAGAAGAGAAGGAGAGTGGGTAGAGAGAGGAGAGAGAGAGAGGGACACGTTAAAAATGGGCTCTCGGGAAATGGGGGCTTTGAGGTGACGTGAGAAAGTGACATAGAGAGTGGATTTTTAAGGGTTTCTTTAATTTAATTTTTCATAGAAAAATCAAGTCTATTTTGTAAAAAAAATTGTCAAAGGTTAAGATTTGAAGTTGCAGCTTAAGATTTTAGTTTTAGGTATACATAATTCTTTAATGATTTTCATGAAACAGCGAAGCGTTTATAAAAAAAATCAGAACCAATCTTTTCTAAATACAAATAAAGAGTAAGCTGGAATGTATAAATTTTCCATTATAAAATTGCAATATGATATTATTGGTTTCTCCATCCTAACTTCTCTTAGGCCATGATTTTTGTCTCCTATGAAACGTGTGCAGCTGTCATGTTTCTCTCTCTCTCCTTTTATATATATATATATATATATATATATATATATATATATATATATATATATATATATATCTTCAACAATGACTTTAGTTTTTTTATATACTTAAGAAATGGGTTTTAGATTTTAGATTGTCTGGTTTCTCTTCCCGTCCGGCGACGATCCCTCTTCCCCTCCGGCGACGCTTCTCTACCGTCGCCTGCAGGCCCACCGTCAGCATCGGGGTGGCACCGTGCGTCGGCCTCTTCAGAGACGACAGGGGGAGCCGTCGATGCTCCTACCCATGATGGGTAGCTGTAAAGAAATTGCGTATTTTGGCAGCATCTATCCTGGTGACAACTGCAGTCGAGACTCTCCTTACCTCTGGTTTCCCTTTACCTATGATAGGTAGAGGAATGGAGGTGCCTCGGCGGCTCCTCCCATGCTATCGCCGCCGGCAGACCAGTTGGCGATGGCGAGGCAAGCTCCTCTGTCAAGGAGAGAGAACATGAGAAAAAAAGAAGAAGAAATGAAGTAAGATTTGTAGATGGTACAGATTAGATTTATATAAAAATATATATAATTTAGATTATGATATATATTTAAGAAAAAAATATAGATTACCTTTAAAATTTTAAACAAATATCTGTCATATCATATCATGGTTAGTTGTCGCACATTTCGCTTGTCATGTGATGGTATTAATGATTAATAAACTGGTCATGAACAGAAAATTCTGATGGACTTAGTAAAGAAAAATAGAAAGTTGGAGAAATTGAGTCATATGAAAGTTAATAAAGTTGGTTTAAGGGCGCTTTTATATTGAAATAGGATTTGATCGTTTTCAATGAGAAGAGAAACGGGTTACGGAACCAAGAAGAGACAGAAGTAAGATGAGGAACGTGGTTGTATCTCGTAAATGATTGTCCATATGTGTGCTTGCCTTTATGTGCTTAAAATGAGAAAATTTATTTGGGATATGGAATAGTAAAAGCGGCCCTTTAAGGCCACGTTTGATGGCCTGGATTTTTTTGAGGGGAAATTTTTTCAAGGAAACTTTTTCACGCAAAATGAGAAAATGGTAAATTTTACTTTTTCTTGTTTCAGGTCATGTTTGATGGCACTGAATTTTTTTGAAAGGTGAAAAATGCTTAGTTTGATAAGTTTGGAAAAAATTTTCAAGGAAAATTTTTTTGACCGTTAAAATTTTTTGACCGATTCATATAGTCCTGCCTTTTGCTACCTTCCTGCTAGAAGGTGCGGATCATGTTGTTCCTTGCAATTTGTTCTCAATGAACTGCCAGAAGGAGAGCAGAAATGAACGATGGTGAGGGTTCGTGTGAAGGAGGTGTTTCAGTTTCTCCTTTGGCATTCTTGCAGCAAACCTCTGTCTGAGCACAAGTTCTCAAATTCCATGTACTCGTGTTTTCCGATCTTGTGGATCATATTTGATATGCCAACTCCACCTGTGAACATAAATTTTGCACCAAAAGCGAATGGACTGTAAATATATTGACAACTATGACAAGAAAAGAGAGATTGAAGATAGACAAACAGGGATCAGAAGGAGCAGCAATAGAGTGAGTAAACTAAGAAACTGTAAGTTCAATTGAGAAGGTATATTTTCAAGATGAAATCAACTCAAGTTGTTATTAGGAAAATGATATCAAATCTGACATACTTTGAGCAATGGCACATTTTCAATACTAATTAGGCTTCGAAGGAAACTTGTAAGAAACTAGAGATTCACCAATCAACAAATAAAATATTCATTGACAGTTGATAACATATATACATTTACAGAAACTTGGGCTGCTGCAGATATACACTATCCTCAAGCGGAATAAACATATAAATTCCATTTACGTATTTGGATACAAAAACAAATAACAAGACTCAATGGGACAAACTGTGGTAAACATGCGAGCCAAACAAAACCTCATCAAAGAAATGTTAATCATTGGCTTGAACTTCCAAGGCTGTTGCTGACCAATCCTTCTCATGCGACCTCCAACTTCCTCTGCCATTTTCTCTTGTTCTATTGTTGTTGACAACATTTTAAATTGCTTATCTATGGAAGACATAAACTAATTGCAGGACAGTGAAATTTAATGAAGTAAACAAGCTAATTGCAGGACAGTGAAACACCCTGAAGGGCCTGAACCTCAACTGATATACTAAAGCCAATAAAGGCCTGCCTTCCAAAACATCAAAATTTCTGAAAATTGGGCGAAGGATGTGAAAAAGCCTTTGATGAATAAATGGAGCATATGCAATATCCACCTGTTAATCCAGATTTTTCACATTAGAATTGATACTACAGCATCAGGATCCCTACATCAACGGCATGAAGAAATACACCAATATCGGGAGGAAAAAAAAAAGGCATCAGGAGGAAGAAAAAAAGGTATTGAGAGTGTCCCATACACTACGAGGTGCAGGGAGAGGGGAGGCCGCTGGTTCCCCTCTACAGTGCTGGTGACGCCTGATAAGGCGCTGGTAGTTCTGGCAGCCGGCAACGCTTCGCCAGGCGTTTCCAGCACCAGGAAGGGGAGGCGATGGCCTCCTCCAAAACACAGATAATGAAGCATTGTATCTTGGATGCACAGAGAAGAAAAGGCAGAGGAAGAGAAATGAAATGGAGATGGAGCGAAAGAGGGGAAACGGAACGAGCTTACCTGTGAAGAAATACGATCGGTCGGTCGGTCAGTAGGTCGATCGAAGGAGGAAGAGGCAGATAGCATGCTGAGCGAAAGAGGCGTGCGTTCGATCGAAGGAGGAAGAGGCAGATAGCATGCTGAGCGAAAGAGGCGTGCGGTCGATGGAAGAAGGAAGATGCAGTGGCAAGGGAGAAGGGGAACACGCGAAAAAAGCCCTAACGGGCAAAAAAAAAATCCTCGAAAAAAAGTCGGACCCTCAGGGTCCGACTTTTTTCCAGGGTAAAGTTACCCTGAAAGTCGATTTTTTGCGCGGTAAACTTTCCCATGTTTGATGGCGCTGGTTGAAATCGTACAGAAAAGGAAAAAACACCTGGATGCACAGTGTTTTTCCTGGCCATCAAACGTGGCCTTAAAGAGTATCGTAACTAGTTGGGGCATCTTCACTTTGAGTCGGGCTACCATTGATACCCAGTACCCAGCTCGACTCGAGCCCGAATAAAGGGCACTCGTCAGCTCGATAATTTATTGGATCGACCTAGTTGGGCCCGACAATTGTTTTAATATTTATTTTATTAATTTACATATATATATATATATATATATATAATACTTTGTTATGATTAATTGTATTTATATATAATTTTATATTAAAGATATTTTAAATTTAATCGGGCGAACCTGAACCAGACTCGAACTTGGTTTTATTGGTCGGGCAAAGCCTGCATTTCAGGTGTCGAGCTGGTCCGGCCTGATGCCCAAGCATAACGTTAAGGGTGGAGCAAATGAAGAATGAAGGCTCAAAGTTGAGAGAATTGAGATAGAGATCTTAGGGCTTCTCTTCCCGGTACTTAATGTTAACTCAAAAAGCAACTCTTAACTATCAATTACTTCTCAAATCTAAAATATTGTTTAAACCCATCTCATTTGGGTTGAGTGTGATCTTTTACTTTAAGGGCGGACTGGGTTCATGCCTAGGCCTAACCCACATTTTGGTGGGTCAGCTCTAGGCTGACTCGTGGTGCCCATGAAAAGTATATCCTACAAATTAAAATCTACAATGATCAAACTATAATTTTTTCAATTTTTTATCAGTAAGATTTAAATTTTTAAAACTTGTGGGGAGGCCGTGGCCCCTGCTTCAACCATTGGGTTCTCGAACAATTTAAAAACTTAATTTGTACATAAATGTTAAGTATGATTAATAGCAATTTCTATATAATAAACAAAATAAAAGTCACATAGATACATGTACATATGTATATTATATAGACATGGATTTTATGGTTGTTTGGATGCTATGGCCTCTAAACATGCAACTGAAGCATGTTTTAGACTTTTAGTTCAAGTTGTTTTTGTAAAAGGAATTTTGATTTTTCTACTATCACGAATTTGATGCTATAAGAGCCATCATTTTTTTTATTATTATTAAAAAAAAAATTAGATAGTATACTTTTTTTATTTGTACTGCTGATTGGGTAATGAAAGGATATGTAAATATATTAATGCTTCACATACATTGCTTTATGATTATGTTTATATGCACTTATTTATGTACATTATAATGGTTGTGAGGTTTATGGAAAGAAATATTGATATTGTTCAGTATATTTTCGGTTAGATATTAGATCAAAGCACTGTCTTACATGGTCAATTTGTTAAACCAAACATATCAAATCATTAAATAGCGATTTACTTAGACTAAGATCTTGATTATCAAGATCCAATTGAGCCGGGTCGGGTTGGGAATTGATATATGATATTGGCTGTCCATTTCTCTTATTACCGAAACTGCCATCTGAATTGCAGTCAACATCCGTTGAGTCTTCTGATTGGATTCTTCACACATAATCAGGGATTTTGCTACTGAAGCTCACAGATTTTGGATTTGGATCGCACCAGATCGAATCTGAAAAGTTTTTAAATCCGATTCTCTTAAAAATAATGGGCACCTGGTTCCGGGATGGGATTCGGGTTTGGGAACGACTTTTCAGCACCTTTCCCAACCATCCCTCAATATTTTTATTTATATAAAACATATACTTCATTATACAATGTTGTTTGGGCCCACGAAGAGTATTTGTTTTTAAGTTTCAAAATTATGCCCAATTCTCTATCTTTTGCATTGACATTTGATCGAATCCTTAAGTTCATATTTAAGTAAGAAATCATTTTGTTAGTGTTTATCTTGATAAATAAGAAATATGCTCCGTATATAATACATAAAAGGGATTTCATAGTATTATCCAGAATAAGCCGATAAAAATGTAGAATTTGAGATCTGGATCAAAATCTGATGTGAGTTCGGACCTTGTTTCGGATCCGGGACCCAACTCGGAGGGGGACCCACTTATCGGGTGGGCTGGGGCCCACAACTCTGACTTGTCGCCATGCCTCACCCTCAAACCTCTTAGCGACGTAGAAGTTGCCACGTCTGAAGAGGACAGATCAAGTCCTCCGACGTCTGACGTGGCGAGTCTTCGCATGCAAGCAAAAAAAAAAAAAGGAAAAAAAAAGAAAAATATTTGTCGAAATGACGGGTTTGTCCTCTAGCGGAAAAGATCAACAGGCTTTTGCGGAGCTAGTCCACTAATTTTTGTCAAATTTAGAAAAGCCCCCAAACCTTTCTTCGGGATGCCGATTTATTATGCCATGAAGATTACGGAGGCGGCTGGACCGAGTGCCAATTATGTTATCATTTTGTTTATTGCGCAGTTTTGTCTTTATAAGGGTTAGTGCTCTCGGCTCACCCACAATTGAAAAAATAAAACAAAAACAGTAATATAAAGTAAGGGACCACTTTGTCAATTGCATAAATTATTAGTGTCTATCCTTTCTGTTTCTGTACCTACCTTGCGAGGCAAAAGACGTACGTACCCCTGACTTATGGAGCGTGACGAAGTGCTCACTGTCTTCAATTATTTTTTTCATTTCAGTTTTTATCTTTTTCCTAAAACAACCAGTAAATTCCCATAAATCGAAGAAAGCGGCTCGTGAACCTTGCCAGATAGCTCAATTTATCCTCAACATCAACAATAAAGTTTTGATTGCATGAACATAGTTTTCATGGAGAATTGTAGAAATATTTGAACTCAATGAACACGTTACAAGATATGTCGAACAACATTCTCAAATGTTTTTGTTTGTCACCAGCAAGGAATTTTAAGTAATTTGTTGTACCCACCAGTAACAAATATTGAATGGGAAAACACCAATCTTCATAATATATGGAACCAAAAAATGTGAGCGAAATTTTTCATATTTTCATATGCACTGAAAATATAAAGAAGTCAAATATGTAGGTCATAATTTTTTGATGTTTTTATACAAATTTAAAAATCAGATTATCTTTCAAATCTTTACAATGTTTTATATGCATTAAAATTATTTTAATGTGTAATAAAAAGTTTCTGGAATGTAAAATCTATATATATTGTTGGATTCACCAGAGGACCGATCTTGCCCATAAATATCTACAATTATGGCGTTGAAAATTGTCCATGCAGCAGCCATATAAGGACATATTTGCCAATCAAATATGGAGACTTTTTTTTTGTGGTCAAATTTAGCCTCTCCATTATTTCTATATAATGTTCCTTTCAGAAACAAAATTGAAAAATTTACAGACAAGTGGACAATAAAGCCCCCAAGCTTTGACTCTAATGACAAAGCTGTACTTACTCGAGTGCCGAAAAGCTTCCTTTTTTTCGAAGCCTAAAAGGGGATTCCGTAATTTGGATGCCCCAACACGCAGATTCCCAGCACACTCAACCCCCGAGGATACCCAATTACGTCATTGTTTAACATAAATGACATCTAGGGGTTAACGGGTCGGGTCCGAATGGAAAAATGTCCAGAATTGATTATTTCTTCCCGTTTGTTGCCGCCAACTGTGGGGAATTGGTTCGGATAAATAAATAAGTAGACTAGAATATTCAACATCATTGAAGGCGTGGGGACCTCTGATGATTGGAAGTTTGGACATGGGATCCGGATCCAACCCAATTTCAACGCGCTATGGATACGGATCTTTTCTCGATCGGGTTTGTCAAAGGCAAGAGCGGGAAAGCTCAATCTCGTCCACGTTGAAAGTCAACGACGCCCTTCGATATATTGGGTGGGGTCAGTGAGGGTATTTTCGGCATAAAAGTGAAGGTGTGTTTGAATTTAAAAAAGGGCCGCATTTATTGGGGTTCTTACAAGGGGGGGAATGCGGTTCTAATGGATTCCTTTTCTCTTGTTGATCCGACGGCTGAAAATGATTTACACGCCTCTCGGAGGGTTTGAGACCGTCCGATTTGACAGTGAAGGTGACGTGGAAGCATGCCTATCGTTCCTTTCTCGCCTCGGCTTCTTAGTCCCTCGAGGTGCCGTCTCTCTCTCTCTCTCTTTCTTTCTCTCTCCCCCTTTTTCCCTTCTTGCGTCTCTCCATCTCTCTCTTTTTTTCCCTTCTTTGGCTGGTTTTCTTTCGACCCTATCGACGCCTGGTTTTGTTTCCCGCTTTTCGGTAGATAAAAGCGGTTTCGGCCGAAGGTGGCCGGATTTGGTCCGCAGGGAAGCGGTTTCGGCTCGAATCTCGCGGGAGGAGGAAGCGGATCGGTCCAGAAGGGCGGTATTCGGCCGGTTCGGTGGTGGTTTCCCTGCTAGAAAGGCGGGTTTTTGTAGGTACAAGCGGGTTTGTCTGCTTACTAGTTCCTCTTGGGAAGAAGGGCTGTTTTCAGTTGTGCGTCAGGGTTTTTCGTTCCTCTTGGGCTATCTCTATTCCCGTTGGGGTGACGCTTGATCTGATTGGGTGGATTCGGTTTGAGGTGGTTTTGTGAGCGATTTTCGGGTGGCATGAGGAAGGGTTTTGGGTCCCGTTGAGGTTTTCGTTGAGGATCTAGAGGGGTTTTGTTTCGTTTGTGGATGTTTTGTTCCTTACAAGGGGTTTATTTGGGGATTTCTTCCACAAGCCGCTTTCTGAATGCTCGGAACTGAAGAAATTTTATGTCGCTCTGAGTTTTGGAAAAAACTGTCTTTCCGTACTGTCCCTGAGTTGTTGTGATCCGATTGGCCATTCTATTGATTTCTGCTTTCTTTTCGTTCGTTAATCCTTTTTCTTTTTTTCACGCTCCCGTTAGGGATTTTAAGTAATTTTTTGTTCGTAATATTTATTTTTTTGGATAAATATTCTGATGTAGGTTTTTTAATATTCCTATATTTCTTTTTTTTTGTTATTTTGAATTTTTTTCAAATTTATTAATGTTTTGAGGCAGGTTGCATCTTGTTTTCGTTGTTGCTGTTCTTTTTTTCTCTCTCAAGTTGGATCTAGAGCTTTTTTGTTTTCCTAAGGTTGTTTTGGGTTTGGTTCTGCTGGTTTTTCATCCCTCCGTTGATGCCTTATGATTCTTTGTGGTCTCCTATTTGACTCTTGCTGTTTTGCATGTCAACAGTATTTGTTGCCTTTTTCTCCCCATTCACTTGATTGTAGCTTCTGTTTTTTCCCGTCAGTTTGAACACCCATCATCGCCGTTGTCGGCATCATTACCACCATTTTCATCATCGTCAGAATTAGACGCTTTTGTTGGTTTTAGTTCAGGGCCGATGAATTGGCATAGGTTTCGATTGTTCCACCGGGATTTCTGAATATATTTTTTTGCGGATTAGTAGTTTTGATTAGGATGTGGTCTCCAAACAAGTTTGTGTTCTTTTCTCTCTTTTCCTTCTTCTAACTGACGCTACTTTTTTTTTTACTCCTTTTTAACAGAGTCTGTGGTTAGCAGTTTCTGAGTGTGAATTTTCCGAGTCTAGTGACTTCTTAATTCTTACGTGTTTGCTCTTTCCTGTCTATTCATGCTTCCAGCTTGCTCATTCTTCGCTCTTTTACTGGAGTTGCCAAAGGATTGGTTCTTCCTTTTATGGTTGAATTGTTTTTGGCGTTTCTTATCTCTAATTTTTGGTTTCTTTGTTGGTGGCAGCGATCCAGTAGAACTGGAGGGTGGAAATAAAGGCTTTTTCTGTGGGGATCTTTGGTGTGACTTAATGGCGACAGAAGTGCAAGCTGATAAAAGTATCCTTTCTTTTAAATGGATATGAATGGCTTGTTTCTAGTACTTGCCCAATTGATTCGTTCAATTTCCTGTATTATTTGTACGGTTCTTACAGTGTTGTGTTTTGGACCATTTAGGTTGATCATTGTCCTATTTTGTAGAATTTGGTCCGGTATACGTTTTGGTCATTGCTGTATTCTCTGTTTAATTTTCCTGCTTGTTGCTGTTTAACTACTTTCTTTAAAGAGGTTGTATGACGACCTATCTTTAACGGGGTTGGCATTTGAGATTTTCCATAGACGATGTCAGTCTCCAAAATTTTCTTATTTCAAGTTCGTGATTGAGCAATTAAACCTGCTCGGGTTTTAAGTTGATGGGTTATTGGTTTATTACCTGCTGCAAACTTGCGTGGGTTGTTATTTGTTTATCACTTATCAGTGTTCTACATGACATCGTCTGGAGTTGTGGAGCTCAATTTATTGTGTTTTAGTTGTCTTTAGTTTCCTCTAGTTCACATTGTCCGTGAAGCTTGATGCTTGGCTGTGGTTGGGGTGCTACTGTGGATTTCAATGCTTTAAGTTGGAGATTAGATAAAGTGTTGTATCTAACGTTTTGTAATGCTTTTTCGACTGTGACACTCTTTTTAGGTTCTGTAATAGGCTTTCCAACCTTTCTCACTATTGGCATTTTAAGGATTTCTTGATGTAAAGACGTTAGTTTTGTCGTTGCAGTTTTCCTGTGTGATATTCTCTTGTATATTAAGGTAACCTGACATCTAATGGTTCGTTCATCATGGGACCCTTAACTTATTCTACAGCTTTGGATGAAAGGTTCCAAAATTTGAAGATTGATACTTCTAAAGTTGCTGATTCCAAAATGGTATGCATACTTTGTTTTTGATATTTTAATTTTTACAACTAGCTTTGCTTTCACTTATCCAAATTGTTTTTCCCCTTGTTGGTTATGGTGGTCCATCATCTCGCAGGGTGCTGTCAAGAATGGAAGTCAATGTGATGCAATCTCTTGTCTATCCTCATCTGGAGATGCTACTAGCAGCATCAAGGGTAGTGATGTCGATCAGGAATCTGTAAGTACTGAACAGTGCATGTACTATCCTCCAAGCAATTACTATGGATATTATTACCCAGGTAAGTTAAATGAAGATTTGGAGGTTTATCGTTCCACTTGGATTTTCTGTTATGGCTACAATTAGAATGTTCTTGATAAAAATTACAGGATTTGATGGCTCCTCCTTTGGGGAGTGGGATGATCAAGCCTATATTCTTGGTGGTGATGGAGTTGAATTTCAATATCCTGTAAGTCAGTATGTCTTCAATATCCATTGTTAGATATTCAGACTTAAATGCTCCATTTATTTCTCTTTAGTTCTGCAAATATGATGATTTTCTTGTCTCGTTTATGGGCAGTTTGATCAAATGCTGAAGTTGGTTTCTTCTCGTTTTTGAAGCCTTGTTTGCTTATTGTTGGAAAACTATTTATAAGTGGCTGTCTTAAGTTGCTGACCGTGCAACTTTTTCTTGATTATTTGTAAAAGTGAGTGGAAAAAAACTGCTTACCCTTTCTTAGCCTTTGGCCCAATACCTATATTGATGCAGTCAGCATCACCCTTGGTCACCTATTGGCAGAGATTCGTTCTCTTAAGCAAAGCTTCTGGCAGCGGGCGCTGGAGGCATTCTGCTTGTTGCAAGGCAAACTACATGCCTACTTATTGCATGACATGCAAATGGCCGACCCTATTGTTGACTGCCTAGCTGGTTGTTCATTGCCTGGCATTGCTACATATTTTACATGCATATCTTCCTCATGAATATTTGTTCCCTGGCATTACTGTACATTATGTGTTGATATCCTGGACTGCTGGACCTTTAGATCATTTGGTTTTTACACATTTGTTAATGGTGTCTCTGTAATTCTATTGCCTTATGTACAAACTGTTTTATGTTAACATTTTTTTTTTATATTTTCCCCTTTATTAAATTCTTTAACGAAATATTTTCTTGTTCAGGTTCAAGCGGAAAATGGGTCAGTTCTTTACTATATCCCAGGGTATGGATGTGGCCAACCTCCATTAAGTCCATACATGCCAGCACCTGTGATTGGTGTTGATGGCCAATTTTTAGGCCAACAGCCGTATTTCTCAAGCCACGTGTATCCTCAACTTGCTTCTCCTGGGTACCTTCCGCCTCCAGTCCCCTATGGGTCTGAAGTGGTGCCAGCTTATTCCTGGGATCCATCTCCTTTCTTTCTTGACGGGTCACAAATAAATGGCATCAGTGGAGGTCCAGTGCCTCCCGGTCCAAAGCCCACTCTTTCTGCCCCAAATGCATCTTCCGTCTCTTCTCATGGGAAACCCTCGCAGTCTGTGAAGTCAAGTACAGCATTAGAGGCTAAAGCCTCACCACCATCGTTGGATCTGCCACCCAGCCAAGGAAGCATAACTATGGGTGGTGTTCATAATCAACCTTTAAAGGCTGGAAACAAGGTACGGTTCTATTTCAGCGTAATTTCTCTGTCAAATCCCTCTCTCTCTCTCTCTCTCTCTCACTTTCTTTGATTCTGCAGGTACCACAGCAGGGAGCTGGTTTTCAGCCTACAGCGGTTCTGCCTAAAGGGTATTTGCCTATTGCTAAGTTCCCAGCATATACCAGCCCTACTAAGGGAGGGCTGATCTACCCACCTGGTCCTGTGGGTTTTAAATCTAGTAACCGAGGTTGGGGTGGGAATGAAAAGCTCAAAACGAGAATTAAAACATCTGGGATTGGTGACTTTGACCTGCTGAATGAACAGAACCGAGGACCAAGAACGAATAACGGCCGGAACTCTTGGGTGTCGGATGCGGATGCAGTTGCATGTTTGGGATCTGACAATAGCAATAAGAGCAATAATCTAAATGTTGTCATAAGGAGGGACCAATATAACCTCTCTGATTTCCCTGTGAAGTATGAGCAGGCATCGTTTTTTGTGATCAAATCCTATAGTGAGGATGATATTCATAAGAGCATCAAGTACAGTGTTTGGGCAAGTACGCCAAATGGCAATAAGAGGCTTGACAGTGCATACCAAGAAGCGCAGGGTCGATCTGAAGAAAAAGGAAGCAAATGTCCGGTGTTCCTTTTTTTCTCGGTATGCCTATCTATGTTCTTCTTTGTTTCTATAAATGGCAGATGATATTTGGAACTTATTTGTATCTCCACTTTGCTACTTTATGCTTTTTGCTGGTTAAGAAGTGCAGAATTTTTCTGGGTGGTGTTTGGGAGCAAATATTGTTCCCAACCTTTGTTTCCTAACTGGCATGGATTTCCCTGCTTATGGTCAGAGACAGCAAATATTTTGTTTGACTAAATTCTTTTCATGCTCTTAGGTGTCTTAGGTTGTGTTTGTATTATTCTGCTTAATCAGATATTCTGTCTTCGTTAAATAGGTGGTTTTGATATTTAACTAAAAATGGAGCGCTTAGTTATTTTCTTTGGACTATTGTTGTTTCAGGTGAATGCAAGTGGTCAATTTTGTGGAGTCGCTGAGATGATTGGGAGGGTGAATTTTAACAAAAACATGGACTTTTGGCAGCAAGACAAATGGAATGGTTTCTTCCCTGTAAAGTGGCACATAATAAAAGATGTGCCGAATCAACAGTTCCGGCACATCATACTGGAAAATAATGACAACAAGCCTGTAACAAATAGTAGGGACACTCAGGAGGTACGCCATTGGTTTCCTGCCATACCTTTTTTTATCGCTGTGATCAGTGTAGGAGAACTTATGGTTCCTGTTTTGCGTTGCGTGTCCACAATCTCAGGTGAAATATCCTCAAGGAATTGAAATGCTTGGACTTTTCAAAAGCTATTCCGCAAAGACGTCCATACTTGATGACTTCGATTTTTATGAAAGTCGGCAGAAGGCAATGCAGGACAAGAGGACTCGCCCACCTACTCCTCATTTGGAGCCAGCACAGGTTCTCACTTCAACCAAGTTTTAATTTTGTTTGCCTTTCGAATTATGTGGATTTAGCAGTATAATTTTATCTTGATAAGTGTCTTATTATATGTAGATAGTAAATCCATGTTGCAGTTTATCACATTCAACACGGTGACTCAAACTTGTCTTTTTATGTTGTCTTCAGCCAAAACCAGATGAAGTTGTACCAGCGGCAGCAAAGGCAGGTGATTCAAGGCCCGTTGCTGCCGGTGATGGTCAGCCGAGGGTTTCGGCTACATCAAAGAAGAGCAAAGACGGACAGGCATCTGATACGGAAATAAAAGTTTGAATGGAAAGTTGCTGAATGAATTGAAGGTGGTTTTTGATATGAAGCAGCTGGAGGAGCCATGCCATCACTGGCTGGGTAAATATGTCTCGATGAATCATGTTCTCTGGCGGCGAAGTGTAACATAATGAGAAAAGGGAAAAAAAAAAGAAAAAAAAAGAAATCAAGATTCAGAGCCTTCGTCTGCGTGAATCTAGTTCTTGACGGGGAGGGCTTGTACCCGGTGATCTGGTCCTTCTTTTTGTGTTTTTCTTTTTTTGGGTCCTCCTTTCTTTTGATGCGTTTCATCTTGATTATTCTCTTTCTGTTATTCTGGTGGGTAGGAGTTAAGGATTTAGCTTCTATTAACGTGTGGGAGGGGTGGGTGGGTGCGTGAAACGAGTGGTGTTTGTGTTAGGATTTAGCACAAGGGGAGGTTTTTTGGTTTTGGGAATTATCTTGTGCTGTTGGGTTGTTTCTTGGGGGTAGGAAGAAGAAAGAGGCTTCTTCCAATCTGTTGGAGGCCTTTTTTGCACGGGAAAAAGTGTTTTTAAGGATGGAGGAAAAAAAGGCAGCTGAAAAATGGCAGAATCATAATGATAAAAATAAATTGGTGCACACCATTCTCTTTTGGCGACAAGTTTCTGATCTTGGGCCCCAGAGGGAGAAGGGTGAGTTCCAATTATTGATTTTAGCCTCTCTTCTTCGCAAAGTTTATTTGTTCATTGTCATTGTTATAAAGGTCTTTGGTGGTGGGTGTGCGTCGTCTTCCACCATCCTCTTTACGTTTTCTTGTTGGTCCGGTCACGGTCATTTTGTTGTTTCCCTCGCTTGCTTTATCTGCCAACTGCACAGACAGCGAGATGGAATACGCCGGGCCTCCTGTCGGCAGGAAACAAAGTGGGGTCCTCTAGAGGCTGCGTATCCTTCTATTCAGGCATGGACGACTACGAGACACGTGGATGAGGGTGGTGAGGTCTTTGTTGCCTTGCTTCGAAGGTCGATGTTTATCCAAATCGGGTGTCGTCTATTGGGTCGATAAAAAACTAAAGTTGAAACGGCACTACTTTTGTGTGCGTTGTCCGAGTCGGTGTAATTCCGCTTCACTAAATATACCATAAAATTCTGTTTACATGGTTTATCCTGAGGAATGAATCGTCGGTAAGTGTTGTCCATCTTGGAAGCTTATTTTTACGAGAAATCACGAGATTTAAGATCTATTGCTCGTCAGACTTAATGATTTTGACGTCACAGTATCGATCTTTATTTTACCTTCTGCGTTGGAAATCATTTTACCTAAGATCGTGGGATGAGGGCCCGATTTTGGTCTGTGGATTTTAACTCTTGAGGATCTTAAATCAGTGTAGTAGGAGGGTAATAAGACAACCTTCTAATAGCCTTATTCGGTTTGATGAGGTTGTGTTGCGGTTTTAGTGGTTGATGGAGAGTGTAAGGAAATGGTGATTGTGGTGGTCTTCGAGGAGAAGATTGACACGGTGACAAAATTGGAACGTTCACGCATTTTGCCCTGGCCATCCTAGATAGCACTTGAGGTACATAGTATTTATAAGACAATGAATGTGTGGCACAGCCATAAATATTTTGTCGAAGGCACTTATTCACAAATTTTTATATTTGAAGAGGCACTGAGCAAATATTTATGGATGGTAAGGTGAAAATAAGTAAAGGTTGGGGGCTGATGCGCAATTTATTGATCTTGAGATGGGGTCAAGGTCAAGTGGACCAGTTGTTGTCCTGTCCACTTCTCTCCTTGGACACTGATCGAATACGAACGTCGCTCCTCCAAATACAATCACCCCGGACTTACCTGCAATGGCTGTTTTGATGGCGGCCAGTTTAGACTGCGGCAGACGGCCCATTTCAGACTTGGAAAGTCTTTTGTATGCTGGGATGTTCAGTTTTTAGATGGCATCTCGTTTTCACTCCCAGTCGCCATTCTTGAAGTCTCGACAGTTGGCAATCACAACAATTTGAAGGTTAGGTGAGGAAGATGGGAGTCGTGCACTCCTCGCATATCTCGAAAGTTCATGCCAAATTCTGTCTCGACCTCCCATCAAGTTTCATCCAAAGTTTGATGACCGCCGTCTTCGATACAAGCGTGGCATATTTTGACGTGCTCCAACTGAGGATGCTGTTGTCCAACATCCTGAAAGTTTCACCGTCAGTAGGAAACTGTTCACAGAGAAGACTTTGCCTAGAAGTCCTTGAATTTGCCAGTTTGTAACCTTCGAAATCTGTCCAAGTTTTCCTCTGAGAAGGACAATTTCACCACAGTCAACTGAATTTCTGAACTTGATCGACATTTCAATACAGGAAAGTGAAAAGAATCCAAGGATTTGATGGTATTCAGAGAGAGAGAGAGAGAGAGAGGGAGGGCAAACTTTTTCCACGTTCGAAATCATTCACAACGAAATTTCTGAATATGAAAATAAGTTGTTGGTCTTAGCTTGAAGTTCCAGATATAATTCACAATGAAAGCCAAATCTGTTCAATTTTGTACAAAAGATGCCCCTGACCGGGCACAAGTCCCTCCTCGTCTCAGTCCTGGCGGTCAGGGAGGACCGCGTAATAGCAAGAACGAGCTGGTACCAATCTGTCCTCACTATTTTGGCCAGGCTGACTTGTACCCTACCGCAGACTACCAACTAAGCCTCAGCAACTCTGCCACTGCCAACGTAACAGGATCAAGTCGACCACTGGAGCGTCCTTGTTCCTTGCTACGCCGGCGATGTGTCTGAATGCCACAAATTGTGTTTGGCGGATGCATGTTACACACGGGCTGCTTGTGCTGGAAAAGTTTGTCCTACATGCTCTTACTGTCCTCCCATGGGACAAGGTCAGGACCTCCTGTTTCTTTATGAGACGATATAGCTTGAATATATATATATATATATATATATATATATATATATATATATATATATATATATATATATATATATATATATATATATATATATATATATATATATTATATATTCTCATTTAAAAACAAAATAACTTTTAAGCGACTGGTGTGGGCAGTTGCCCACACCAGTCACCATGTGACTACGCCACTGCGTACAAACATGGATGTAGTTGAATCGGCCTATTCAAGTACTATGTATCGGCCGATACACCTTATTGTTTAGAAGAGGCGATGTAACTTTGGTTGGCAGGAGAGTTCAGGCTTCGTGGGAAACCCTAACAATGTTTATCAGATGGCCTGGAGTTAGAGACTTTTTTTTCCCGAGAGAAACTCCACCACTGACCTCTTTTTCTGAGTCCACTGACCCTAAATCTGACATTGTTTCTGAGTAAAGATTTTCCCAATGAGACTTTAAAGTGTGTGCTTCCGGGTACTTGCTGGATTCAAATGTTTGTTGCTTTTGACCACTGTGGTTTATATTCTATCATGTTTGAATGACTTGAGAGGCTCAGTTGGAGAGAATGAGCGGTTTCCAAGGTGCTCCATGTATTGCAAATGCTCAGATTTCAACGTGTTTGGTTTCCTGTCATTGTTCAGATGGATGTGTGTCTACTGTCTCCTTTTAGAACTAATCTTTCTGATTTCAGTTTTTGTTTGGGAAAACCATGAACATTGTATGATTAACTAATACTTAAATTGTGGGGCTAAATTAGATACTAATAATGGTCAAATATACTAAAACTTATAGGTTGTATTCAACTTAAAAACATGAAATTGGACATACAAAAATGATAACTTTTATCATTTTTTGGTAGACCACTCAATCATAAACTAAAAGTTGTCTGAGAAAACGAAAGGGAGATGTCCAAACAACTTGGAAAACAACACAACCTAGATGTTGAACAATGTGGAATTTGAATAAGCTTGTACCAACAAATTTTCGAATAAATTAGATCGAATCCGCAAACGCGGCCTGATTCATAAACTGATATTAGCAACATTCTGTTCGACTTAGATTCGATACATGTCAATGTAAAAAATGTAGATAGAATTATGTTCAAAAATTCAAATGTAGATTTAAGCCAACTATTAGCATTTCTTACATGTAATAGAACCCTAGATTTCAGCAGAACAAAGTTCAGTCAAGTGGCTTCTTGAATCCAAATCCCTATTACAAGAATTTTGAATTTAAACTCTCTTTCCATTTCCCGATCATATTCTCTCTCTCTCTCTCTCTCTTAATTTAATGCACAGACAAGGAAAGGAGAGGGCAGTCACACAAACCCCCAAAAAAAGGGCCGAGGCCTAACGTCTCGGTTCTCCTCATTCAAATTTGAAAAAGCCGGGCCCACCCGCCACGTTAACCAAACGGCCCTCGAGCGTCCTCACCACCATTCCGATGGACGGCCAGGAGCGGCCGACTCTCTGTCGCCATCTAACGGTACCGATCCTCCCTTTTGGCGCCTCCCGTCCATTTCAAATTAGCCGTTACCCCCCTCCACGTTTCTTTCCCTATGATAGAACAGCCCTCCGCTCTTCACTCACTCACACTCCCTCTCTTCATTCTCTCATCTCGATGGCGAGGAGCGTGAACCCGTCTGGGGTTAGGGATGGGGTTCACCTCTCTATCTCGCCTGTTCCGGCGATCGCTCTCCGGTGGAGTTGTTTGAGGCTCTCTTGATAGGAATTGGTTTGGTGTAGGGGGGAGGATTCTTCTCGGTTCAGATTCTTGGGTGTTGGCGGTTTTCGTTCTTGTATTGCTGCGTAGCCTGTCTGTGCTTGTTGTGGTGATGGCGACGCAGAAACGACAGAATGTCGCCCTTTCGTTGGCCTCGTCAACCTCCGCTGCCGGGAGGCGGCTTGGGATTCCGCCGGTGCAGCAGCCGAAGAAACGGGCGCCTCTCACTAATCTCACTAATCGAAGCGGGATTCCAAGAGTTTCCGGGGGCAAGGCCAATCAGGTTCGGTTGATCGTCTGCCTCTCTTCTCTCTTGCTTGAGTTGTGTTTGGTATTTAGTGGATGGGTTCTGCTTCTCTGTTGTCTTCGGAAGACAGGAGTGGTGAATGACAGAGTCTGCATCTGTTCTTGGGTGCTTCTTTGATGAGGAATGGTTTTTTTGTTCCTGTGTTCTTGAGCTTTGCAAACTTTCCTTCACTATTGGGGAATTGCTTCTTGTGGTCTATGCGATTAATTTTGCCCTGTATAGATAAAATATCTGATAGAGGTTGAATATTTGGAATTCTAATTTGTTTGTTGAAGTCGTGTTGTCTCAATCCTACAATGAAACGGAAGAGCATGCACCATCTAGAATGACCACATCTAATCTTTATGGAATGGCTAATCAGAAAATTCCTCTCATCGTTCTTTTTCTCTGGTTTAAATTCTGCTATTTAAGTACAACATTAAAATATCTTAAATGCTCAATGCACTTTCTTGGTCATTTGGATGCAAATGATATGTTTGCTATTTACTCCCCTACTAATTTATCGTGACAATTTTATTTGTTCTACTTTTTCTTCCATTTCTTGAATTATATCGGAATTATGTCAGAAGCATGATCGAATCTTGATCATGATTGATAGCAAAATTTAGAGTCATAGTTGGGCTGCGAGTTTCGTAAATCTGGCCTAGAGGTGAACTGATTAGCCTACTGGCCGATATAAATGATTCTGGTTCGTTGTGGCTGAGAAAGTTACGTGGAATTCATCATCTTCATTTCGGCTATATAGAATCACTTTTTGTCATTACCTAAGCAGTCTTTTGTCTTTGTTAAGAGTGTTGGCATGCACTTTTATGGCTTATTCTTGGGTAGAGCTTGTACGTTTACAATCCATTTATGTGCCGTCCACCAACAATTATACACTCAATCGTGAACCTTATGAAAAACTATTGCAAAATTGCTACTTCTTAATTAAACGTAATCCTTTTCTTCCTGTGATGAAGGGACTTGTGGGATCAACTACGTCTACAGCAGAAAAGGGGTTGGCCGCAGCACAGGCACCTGTCACTGGCATACGTCGGAAGTCTTTACCTGCACCCTCTGTGCAAAAGCTTACCGTTGTGATTCCCCAAGATGAACCATTGCGCCCTAAACAGAACGTGCAGTTATCTGTTCTTGATCAAAAGCTGGGTACAAGGAGAATGGACACATCCCCCATGAGAAGTAGGTCTGATGAAGGTTCCGTTTCGCTTGATGAGTCGATGTCTACTTGTGAATCTATGATGAGCCCAGATTTTGAGTACATTGACACTGCTGATTTGTCATCTGTGGCTTCTTTGGAGAGGAGAACGAGCGAACATCTTTGTATTTCAGATGAAACACATGCTCAAACTGGTATGTCATTGTCAAATTTGATTTGCTGAGCAAATTGTCCTTTCGTTTTGTCTTGAAGTAAGTTTCCTTGTTCACTCTCTAAATATTATCCTCTCTCCATTTCCAGTTAATTTAGTGCAGAGTAGCAGTCTGTCGCTTGCACCCGACTCGAAAAGAGCAAAGGTTCTTTGTTGTGATGATGATTATAAAGATCCTCAGTTATGTGCTGAATATGCGTTTGATATCTATGACCATCTTCGCATTGCTGAGGTATACCATTCACTTGAAGAAGTTTGGACTTCAATAAGGCGTTTCAAGCTTTTCTAATTATCTACGGTTGATGCATCCATTGTTTTCTGTTTTACCAAATCTTATTTTTCTTTCCACGAAGTTGGCTATCGAAAGAAGCACACATCCATCCTGCCTCTAAGCTTTGACTGAAAAAAATTGATTATTAGTTATTACTAACTCTTTGTAATTTCAACTACGTCAATCTGGAAAAATCCTGTTCGAAAGGTGCGGCTACGACGAAGCTTAAGTTGTGAAACATTCATTGCAAAGGAAGGTTTTGAAAAACCTCTGTGGGCAGTTAAGCTGCTATGGTTAGCTCAAGAAGTTCTGAAATTCTTCTGGTTTTCTCTATGCATGTACGTAAACATACATTCATATAGTAGGTTATGAGTGGGCAAGATTGTCTTAGTTATCACTTGTAAATTTATTGTAGCAAGTCCATTGGCTGCCCTTTGAGCATTTCAAGTTGTACAACAGTTGGTTCGTTTACTTGAAACAATTACTGGTGCTTGATACAGTCTCTCTGCTGTTGCATTCATTTCGATTTGTTTTGGCAGACCAAAAAGATGCCGGCCACTGATTTTATGGATAAAATACAAAAAGACATTAACGCAAGTATGCGCGCAATTTTGGTTGATTGGCTTGTTGAGGTGAGAATCAAACAATTGCCAACATTTTGCTTGTCTTTCTCTCAATTGAAATGCTTACTTTTGTTAACCTGCAGGTCGCAGAGGAGTATAGACTTGTCCCCGACACATTATATTTGACCGTTAACTACATAGACAGATATCTGTCTGTTAATGTGATGAACCGGCAGAGGTTGCAGTTATTAGGTGTTGCAAGCATGCTCATTGCCTCGTAAGATAAAACATTCTTCTGATTTTCCTTTTGCAATTATTACATGTTACTGCAGTCAAATGGGTTTCTGACTCCTAGATGTTACGAAATTTATAGCAAGTACGAAGAGATATGTGCTCCACAGGTGGAGGAGTTCTGCTATATCACAGACAATACATACTTCAGAGAGGAGGTCAGCTTACAGTTGTCAACGTCTTTCATCATATCTGTTTCATCTTTATTTTGTTTAATTCATCACAATCGTCCATAACAGGTATTGCAAATGGAATCGGATGTTCTGAAGCATTTGAATTTCGAGCTGACTACTCCAACAACAAAATGTTTCTTGAGGTTTGCTTTCATGTTGTCCTTTAACTTCTATGGAAGCCGACAATCATCTTCCTTAATTCATAAATGACTATGTTCTTTTATGCCCACAGGCGGTTCGTACGTGCTGCTCAAGAAGGCAATGAGGTATATTAACCTCTGCTTTTGCTTCCATGATGTATTTTTTAATCTTTGAGTTCAAGTTTTCATCTTTAATTTTTTTTTTCAGGTTCCTCTTTTGCAGCTTGAGTTTCTTTCTAGTTATCTTGCTGAGCTTTCTTTGCTCGAGTACAACTTGTTATGTTATATACCTTCTCTCATAGCTGCCTCAGCAATTTTCTTGGCAAAGTTTATGCTTTCACCATCAAAGATGCCTTGGGTATGTGCTCTCTCTTTTTATCTGTCTTTCATACGGCAGGATCAAGGTTGTAGACCTCTTGAGTTGTTGAACGAGTTGATATCGCCTAGTTTCTGTTTTGCCTAATGTAATTACTTCCCTTTTTACTGATTTTGTTATTGTTCCAAATCTTTTTGGGTAGACCCTTCATTTGAGACATTACACCCGTTATCAGCCCTCCGAGCTATGCAACTGTGTGAAAGCCTTGCATAGCCTCCGCATTAACAGCCAGGGTAGCAGTTTACCAGCAATTCGGGAGAAATACAGTCAGCATAAGGTACATGAACCTTTTGTTTTTAATTTTCTGGGAAAATCGTCATTGATCATACCAATAATATGTACGAACACATATACAGATTGCGTTCCTGATAATATCCACAAGTATGGTTGGATATAATTTATGTATCACTGCCACTGTAAATTTAATCATTTTTTATTGTCACCCTAAGTTTAGCACTGCTTTTTCTAGATTTTCATTTCTCTTGGGGCCTGTTAACCAGTTTCGCTTTCCTGTTCTTCACAGTACAAGTGCGTGGCCAACATTCACTGCCCTGCTACCATTCCTCCTGAGTTCTTCCGTGATTTAAGAGATTAAGGATCTTGGTCATATCAGGAGACCCTTCCAATGCTTCGTTGGAGTATATGATGTGCCTGTCTGTTCCTGTTCATATTCCTGTTTTTGTTTTGACGGGTGACCAACTTGATGGTTCATTTTATCTGATGTCATGCATCCTATAATCTTAATGTAAAGTTGTAGGTTGCTTGATCTGTTGTTTGATGTTGTGTGTAATGCTTACATAAAATTTTGCCCTGAAATAAGCAAGAATTCTGGGAAGGTGTTTGCTGTCGGTTGAATTTAGATGTGAAGTTCCCACAAGGGTACATTTTTACGATCTGTAATGACTAAATGAGAAGCTTTTCTCGGTGTGGATTTCGGAGCAGACTGAATTTTTATTTGTACACCCGGGCAGATTCTGAAGTTTTTCTCCTTTTGAATTCGGAGCGGACTGAATTTTGTTTGTAAACAGGTCGGATATAATTACGACTGTCAATTCAAATTGGAGTATGCAGGAAGGGAAGGCAACTAGGCAAGCTTGAGAACAGTCACTTAATGGATGTGAATTAGAAAAATCTCTTGTTCCTCCAACTGATTGATTTTCTTTTATTCGAGTCCAATCTCCATGCAGATTTTAAAGTCCTTTCATATTCAATTGTGTTTCAGTTTGTCGTGGAGTATGCGGTTACCATGATTTTCAACACAGAACCGGCAAAATGTAAATACCCAAAATTCCAACATAAGTTTATACGATTGAAACATGTTGCACTGCCTAATTGTTGATGATTCCCAAAATTTATTGAAAAACAAAATGTTGAAAGTACCCAAAATTTTATTGAAAATCAAAATGTTGGATCAGTGAGAAACTACATGATATGGCTGTCAGTTTAATTGTTGATGGATTGTTGCACTGATTGCTTGAACAAAGTTTGAAAAGAAACTATAATAATGAACTGACACTGGGTAAAATAGGGGCTTAACCTTGCAGAACCTTAAGAGCCATTTTCTAAAATGAATTTACAAATTTACCCTTTTCTCATTCTGGGGAGAGGAGGGGACAGTTCCTACATGGAAGTGTTGAGAGGTAGGCTTCCCTATCTTCTTTGGAGTCCGAAGACTGTCTATCTCGGACTGTAAGAACAAAAACAATGGCGAACAATCCACATCCAAACCCCCTGCCCAAAACAAAAAACACGCTTCTTCTGTCAATCAACCTGCAACAAACTTACTTGCGTATGATTGATTATAACTGTCTCCACCGAAGCTAGACATCCAAGACTGTGATTGTGTTCAGATTCCATTTCACACGACTCAATCTTCGCATTGTCCTTAGCCTTCTTTGACAGCATGCATTTCACACGACTCAATCTTCGCATGGCAGTATGCAAGCCAGTTCGGCATTTTTCCTCATCCAGATTTTAATTTGGAGATGGCCCGGCGTTTTGTGATATCGTTTTTTCCTTTTTTATGTGCTTGAAAAAGAGAGTAATTATAAAGAACGCACGTTTGGTTTTGGGAATGTACATTATACAAACGAAACATCTTTAAATGCAACTTCATAATTTTTATTTGTAAAGCGTGTGTTTATTTCACAAAATTCTGACGGATTTACACTATTCTTGAAATGGGGGAGAGCTTGAGGGAGAGGTGAATTCTCCCATGGCGAGCGCAGCACAGAGAGTCCAAGTGCTAGCGGAGTCGGGCGTTTCTCACGTGCCACCATCATATGTGCAACCGCCCGAGCACAGACCCCTGGCCGGCTGTCGGCCCACTTTTTCCGGCGTACCGGTCGTCGACCTTCGCGCTTCCGGCGACGATGTGCGTTGGGCGATTGGGGAGGCGTGCCGTAGTTGGGGGGTGTTCCAGGTGATAGGCCACGGGGTTCCGTCGGAGCTGTTGGTGTCGATGAGGCAGGTTGGGGCAGCTTTCTTTAACCTACCGACGGAGGAGCGGATCAAGTTCGCCTGCGACCCAAAGGTTCCGGCATCGGAGGGATACGGCAGCCGTATGTTGGCCACAGAGAACGACGGGGTCCTGGATTGGAGAGACTATTTCGATCACCATACGCTGCCGGAATCTCGTCGGAATCCTGATCGCTGGCCGACCTACCCACCTAATTACAGGTAGGTTTCGTGGTTTCCTTTATACTTCCTCAAAGGTGGCTTCTTGCCCGTCTTGTGAAATAAATTCCTTGGTACTGTCTGTCACTTTTGAAAATTAGCCTGCTGGTTACTGTACGTCGCATGTACATGCGCATGATTTTCTGCTTTTATTCTCATTTGAGTTTTACTTATTGACATGGCCGTTGGATTTTTTCGGCCTTTACTCTTTATGTGTTTTCTGATGACTGTCGAAGCGTCGTACAGTTGACTAGTTAAATTTTGCATTATTCTTGCTTGTAATTTAGTGTTGCAAATCATGTCTGCAGAAAAGTAGCTGTGGAATATAGTGATCAAATGAAGTTGCTTGCTCAAAGACTTCTTCATTTGATGTCGGAAAGTCTTGGCCTGCCATCCTCATACATTGAAGACGCAGTTGGAGAAGCATATCAGAACATCACAATCAGCTACTATCCACCTTGCCCACAGCCAGATCTTGTTCTTGGTTTGCAGGCTCATTCTGATATGGGTGCAGTGACTCTCTTGATACAAGATGATGTTGGAGGGCTTGAAGCTCTAAAGGGTGAAGAATGGATCAATGTGCAGCCGACATCTGATGCAATCGTCGTTATTCTAGGTGACCAAACAGAGGTACTTTTCATATGTTATCTTCCTTGAATGCATTATTTATTCATTATCACATGGAAATATATGATGACCACGGCAAGGAATTTTATTAATTTCTAATGTACGTCGTTTCCTGCTTCTAGATTTGGATGGTATTGGAGTTTTAGCTGATTGTTAGGTTGCTACAGATCCCAGGAACTGGAAACTTTACAGTTCTAAAGTAATAAACAATGGGACGGCCAATCTGCAGTTTTTCATGGATAGAGACTTGTAAAAATTTTGCAGCCATTCACATACTTTGTTTAACAAAGTGTAGGTGCAGTTCTTAGCAAAATGAATACATGGGAGAACCTGCGCGTGTATTATCATCTAGGTGCACTGAATGCAGGATGCATCACGTTCTCTTACCTTCTCCGTATTTCTGAGAGCAAAGTTAAAATGCCTTCTTCAATAACTGCATTCACAGGGTCTAGAGTGCTGTTCTTTTTCTTCAGGATCTCCTCTTAAAGCTGATGAGATTTCACCTAATTGTGTAGTTTGCTTTCATCTGAAGCCAAGCGTTTGAAATTACTTTGAATGAGTATATTGGTAAAATTTATTGTAAATTTTACTATTAGTATCTATAGTTTTGATAAAGCTTGCTGTTATCTGGTTAAATTAATCTTTCTATTTGTTTGTTATGAAGGTTTGTTATTTTTACATTTGTTTGTTATGAAGGCTTGTTATTTTTACAGAGTTAGGCATCTTACTTATATATACTAACATGAAGGACGGACCTGTGGGACCAGGTTGTCTCTCCCTTTCGGCTGTCAAAGCTGTTTCTTCTTGACGGGTTAACTGGATTTAGTGTTGCATTTAACGATGGGACGTTGTCAGAAATGAGCTTTCTTCATTCTTCCTTGTCTATGGATTTTATAGCTGTCTGATGTTCTTCAACCTTCTCCACTGCATACATTTACAATTTCTTCTTTCTTTCTAAAGTCCAAACTTCTTCTCTATTTGTTTCAAGAGGTCCACCCTTTCCTTATTGTTTTTACATACATTATACATTTTCAAGGTCCACATTTTTCTATTAAGAAAAGTCAAAAACTTTGATGGGCCTAAACTGGTCCATTAAGCAACTTCAATTTGGCATGGTAATAAATTGATATTATCCCTCTGAATATGCTTCACTTGATGAAAAAACACTAGAATATGAGATTAGTAACTGATGTTGTATTCTGTTGAAGTCTGATCTTTCAGTTGGTTCCTTAAAATTGAGCCTCCGTGTAGTATACTTGGATACTTTGTGAATGGTTCTAGTGGCCCTTGATGTCCTCGACTCCCAAGGCACATCCTGTTAGGTTAGCTTCTAAAACTTTGTACAGCTTCTACCACGTCCTCTTTTCTCACTTGTACTGTTCCTCATTCAAGATTTGACCTCCATCCCTCAAAATCATCTATGTATGAAATTGATAGTGAAGTGCCAATGCTACACTGGCCTATCAACTATCTGCGGAAATGGACGACTCTATCTACCTTCCTGGATTGCTTATGGCATTATAAATCATATCCCGACATGCTTTATGCTGTAAATGAGAAGGGAACATAAACCTTCGGATTGCACTCTAGAAAAGATTCTAATGACCCAAATAACCTTAGTTCTGACTCCTAAATCGAATCCCTCCTTTTGATAGATTGGCCATATTTGTATTCTTTCTTGGATCGAGTTTATTTTTTATTTGGTAAAATTTCACTTTCTTCCACTCTTTTCTATATTTCCAGGTTATGACTAATGGAGTATACAAGAGTGCCGTTCATCGGGCTATTGTTAATTCAAGACAAGCACGACTTTCTGTTGCAACCTTTTATGATCCCTCGAAGCAGAAGAGAATATCTGCTGCACCAATGCTTGTATCTGAGAGCTCCCCTCTCCGGTATCGAGATGTCTTATATGGTGATTATGTTTCTGCATGGTATGGAAAAGGCCCAGATGGCAAGCGGAATATTGATGCACTTCGTATTAACCAGTGAATTTATCTTGAAGAATTTCTGCAATTATGCTTCAATATCTTCATGATATCGATCAAAGAAGTTCGGTACATTTAGCTCAGCTTGGAGTTTGCATATCTCAGGTGTGATCTGTTCATTGCAAAGGTCATTGCTGTTGGGCAAGATGCATGCAACATCACAGATCCTTACAGTTGAGACGTTTTAGTGAGGATTTACTCTGCACATGGGTTCATGGCCAATAAAGTTCGATGGCTAAAGCTAGTGTTGTTTTTTAGGCAGTAGTAAATTTGAATAATATCTTGATAACTTTGGTGTCAGTTATTATAAGGTTACGAATGTGGTTATTCAAAGTCAAATTGTTATAGGCTGTGTTCCAAAGCTCCCCCTATCCTCACTTGTTCAATTAACCGCTCATCTTTCCTTGTTTCATGTAAGCCAATTTAGTTGAATACGATCTTGCTTGGTGAGGTTTTGACATTGTCCGATAGGAAAACAAAATTGCTTGGTGAGGTTTCAAACAAGTTAAGTAAGCTCATCCATTGCAGGAAGTCGTCAACATTATCCAATGGGAAAAGTGAACTTCATTTCATGTAAATGTTATTTTTACTCTACTCAAAGCCAACATATGGTGGGAAGTCTTCTTTACCGCCTCATGAGAGTTAAGCCTTCAAATGTCTTGCTTGTTTTGGAAAAAAGTACACCGTAGTTGACATACTCTCAGGAAGATCAGTTCCAGCAGCGTTGTAAATAGTGCCAATTCAACGATTCTGTCGAATCGATTATAAATAGGCAAAGATATTTAAAAAACTATTTTTTGAAACAAATGTACACAAATCAAAGTTAGAAGGCTCATGAAAATCGTTTAAAAGGAAGTAATATTTGGCGCTTGTGAGTTAGCCCTCGAATTAATTTCAACAATAAAAAATGGTTTTCGTGGGGTCCCTGTGTGTTGTTTTTGGGTAAAACTTGTGTTCCAGTCGATTCTGCTCTTATCATGGATTTGGTGAAACAAGTTCGATCTCTTCTCTTTATTACTCAACCAAAGAAAATTTATTTAAAAATAAGCAGCTTGGTCGTGAACTTTATCCCGAAGTTAAGCTGGTCGCATTTGAATAAGTTGGTAGTAGGAGAAGTCAGAAGAGAGTCGGCGATTTTCAGTGCATTCTCGAGACACATGTGACTGGCTGTCTCAAAGAACTTTTTTCCATGTTTGATAAGGGCTGCGTTTGGGATTATATTATTTTAGGAACCAAATGTCATACCGTTTCTCGACCCCGCGACACTCATACGATCTATTTTCTCCCTCGCTCTCTCTCTGGCGCGCTTTCTTTCGTCCGTCTGCGGATCGATCTGTTGCGTTGCTTCCGTCTCCTCTCCCGACATGAAGTAATGAAAATCCTCTTCGCCAAGACGATTCCCGGTAACGAACCCAAGCTTCTATGTGTGTGTGTGTGTGTGCCCGCATGGGCAGGGCCCTTTCGCGGCTTATCTCATCAGGCTGTAGAAGTGGCACCAGCGTGGGCCTTCTCTTCCTCTCTCTGTCTCTGTATTCAGCTAAAGGCGGATTGGCCTTTTCTGGTTCAACTAAACATGATGTGTTTGGGTAGATTTTTTCTATTCTTTGTGCAGGTTTTGTTTTTCCTAACGAGCTTTTATTGAACTGTCCAATTATGGGTTCTAGTTCTTAAACTATTTGAGATAGAGCTGTAACTATTGTTAGTTTAGTGTGCCTATTGATGTCTTTGTTGCTAATTTCATATTCCAATTCTTGCTCTTCTTTCTCTTTTTGTCCAATTTTCATCCTCTTCTGCTGATCGTGTGAATTGTTGTCTGGTTTCCTGCTTGATTGGCCTCAATTCGATTGAATGTTCTGTTTTTCCCCTTTTTAAAAGGAATGTTTTTATTAATTCCTGTACTTAGTGGATTTTGATGGTTTAAGTCCAGGTACCTTTATCCGTACGAAGACTTAGTTGGATCTGAGATTGATTAGTTCTTATCTCACTGAGGAAGTGGAAAGGAGCATAATTTTCATTCGAACGAAATGGGTATATATATATATTCAATCAGATACTGAAACTCTTCTTTGTGTGTCTGTGCATGCACACATGCAGCAGGGTGTTAGAAAAATGAGCTTACCATCTTCCTTTCCTCCCTTTTGCAGAAGACACGGTGAAGCAGCAAGCAACGGATCCTTTTGAGGTTGCATTTGCTGATCAGGATTCACCACCAGAATCTCCTATACGTGAGGCTCCAGCAACCAACACTCATGATCAAAGAGCTGCTGCAGAAAACAACCGTGTCGTAGAAAAAAGCAAAGAAGAAGAGGAAGAGGAGGAGGAAGAAAATGTGGACTCTGAATTAGGAAAGTTCCAGACTGGAGATCCTGACAAAACGGCTAAGATGCAGTAAGTGTTATTACGATCATTCTCATGACCGTAGTAATTGTTTTCACTCGAATCGTCATCTCTAATTGGAGGCCTTAATATTAGTTTAAACTTTAAACACTGTAGCTTTTCCCTTAGGCCAATTGCACACTACCAGTTAAGATCTTCAGAAGTTTCATTGAGTTGCACTAATTTTATGTATTTCTTTCATTGTTTCAGTTGTCCATATCTAATCCCATTTCCTTTTTGTTTTCAAATCATATAAGAGTTAGGCTTCTTTCAAAGGTGCATGTAGCGGTAGTTGAAGGCAGTTAGGCTTCTTTTAGAGGTGCATTTAGCGGTAGTTGAAGGCATGTATAAGATTCTGATAGCATTTCATTTCGTTGGGGTTCCTTGCGTTATTTATATTTTAATAAATTTAAAGCTTTAGTGATATTCTTTTTCAACTAACCTCAGTTTGCCGATTTGGACAAGAGTTGCCTTGAACAGTTGTTTTAGTAGGAAACTATTTACAATGCCCATGAGAATGTAAAAAAAAAAAAAAGGACCTGGACAGCTAGTGTCTGATACCGTGGACAATTTTCGAACCCAAATAACTTTGCTCTCATGCCACTTATAAAATATTCACATTTATTGAGGATACTTATATTAATGACACACAATGTATGCTTGAGAATAATATGGTGAAAATCCAGCAGAAATTCGTACACTCTCAAATGATTCTAAGTATAAACCACGAAGATCCATTAGAATAGTAATAAGTAACTACAAGCAGAAGGGGCTAGAAATAACTATGACAACCGAAGGTTGTTGGTGATTGATGCCAGAATAAAACTTGTCTAAAGTAACTTTCACAAATAAGGACGAAATCTACATGCTCATGTAGTCAGCTACATACCTTCACTCAAACATCATGAATTGCAACTGTCTCACACATAAAGCTCACATGGCGAGCATTTTGTCACACACTATTTGGTTATATCAATATGTTCACTCACTTGTGTGTGCACGGGAATGGAGATCAACCCTGTTGTACATGTTAAGAGATGCTGGTGGAAGTTTCCACCATCTTCTTGACTCCATGAGCATGTTAGGAATCTCTACTCTTACAAATCTTCTCCTCATGGTTGCTTTATTATTATTATTTTTTGTGCTTAGAGGTTTTTTGCACAGGCTTCAATCCTTGCTCGCAAATGTCATCCTTCTTCATTGTAGTCATCTCTTCTATTTATTTGACTTCCAAGTCCTTGTCATATTTTGCTTCAATGAACCAAGTCTGTTCAATCTTTTCTACAATTGTGTTGTGTCTGATGATCTCCTTTGTGTCATGGGTTTGTTTTCTCATGCTTCAGATGGTGATGGTTGTCACTGATCTGAGTTTTTGCTGCTGAACAACATTGACCTTTGTCCTCCATGGATGTACTCTTTTCCTTGCCTTCTCAGGAGCATGTGGTTTTACCTAATGGTGATCTAAAGTTGAATTTTGGCATTAATGGTCAGTTGATCACTTGGATGTTGGTCCTAACTCTTTCGACCCAAAAGCAAGGTGGCATGTTGTTTGCACACATCATACTATGACATGATTAGCCTATGTGGTGATTCTTTTGTTCCTCTGCCCATTTTATTGAGTACTTGCAAAATTATTGACAAAAGTCATTAATCTGGCATACACCCTGAATGCCGAAATGAATTTCTAGATCCATGGATTCATTGTGCCACTCTTGGACAACTCCTATATTATCAGTTTGCAAGCACTAAATTTTATTCCCATCTTACTTTTTCACTATCTAGTGAAACTTTTTGAAATTTTCAGTGCTTCAAAATTTTTCTTCAGTAAACAATGCCCAAGTGTATATTGAAAAAACGTCAATGGATGTGATAAAGTACCAAACGTCTCCTGCTGATGCATTATTTGCCTCTCCTAGTACAGCCAAATGCATGAGTTTAAAGGGTGTTGTATTCAACATCTTAACTCATGAAATGAACTTTGACAAGTAAACATCCATCACATGCTTTGTCAATGTGAAACCTCAAGCTTTCTCAATCTAGTACAGTACCCTTTGTCTTGTGGTACGTGTTGCTGCATTTTTCATCTTTCTTAATTTTGATATATTGAGCAAAGTGACATGGTCTGCTACACAAGAAACTTCTTCCATTGCAAGTTGCCGTTACAAGTAAACATCCATCACATGCTTTGTCAATGTGAAACCTCAAGCTTTCTCAATCTAGTACAGTGCCCTTTGTCTTGTGGTACGTGTTGCTGCATTTTTCATCTTTCTTAATTTTGATATATTGAGCAAAGTGACATGGTCTGCTACACAAGAAACTTCTTCCATTGCAAGTTGCCGTTGCTGCATACATCTATCAAGCGTTCCTCTACTGTGGCTTCGACTGTGGCTTGTTGTCCTTTGTGATCTTTGGTCACAAGTAGCTATAACTTCATTTCTACCTCTAATTGAAAATCCTACCATCTGCTTTGTGAGTGACACTTGATTAATCAAGAGATTCTTTAATTCCGAAACTGTTGGTGCAATAACAAACCTTGATCAACAACAATAAAGCTGTTGAATTCTGGTCTCAGCCCATGAACAGAAATTCTCTGTATGTGGGCTTTACTAATCTTTGGCTAGGAGTCTATCTAAGATATCTCACTACAAATTTTCTTAACCACGTTAAAATGTGAACATATCAGCTTACTGCCCTCAGTTTGGAGACCAATATCATTTTCAAATAATTGCAAGTTGAGAAATAAGATGCCAAATGCGTCCAATTTCTCCTCTGGAGTTCAACATCTCAACTATGCTCTACCAAGTCCTTCTGAATAGATGTCTGAGACTCTGAATAACAGATGAAGTTTTATTTGCCTTGACTAATCATTTCTTCTTTAGTTTTTCATCAGTGGGCATGTCTATATCTAAGCCTAATGCGATGGTCTCATAATTATTGTCTGTGAAACAGTGAAAGTAAGTTCCCATTCACATTTGCCTGTAACCATGTTTGCTATGGTTGAACAGTATTTAATATTTAATGTAACTGAGAATGCCTTTCAGACAAATGTACATAGGAAAGCACTTTAAGTAACTCTTCCAATAACAATGAGCACTCAATAATCACAATAAAATATATGAAACATACTAAGTGGAACCATAATTGGTTTTGGGTTGCTTCTAAACTTAACCCTCTCTATGCCATATTTAGAGGATTTGTTATTTAGGACTGGAAAGTTCCAATTCCGGCTAATACAAGTCGGTGCGGTCCACCTAGTTTTGTCTTTAGTCTTTATTATGGTCTGGAAACTAGTGGAAATTTGTAACACCATCGGGTAGCGAATAAAAATACAGCTGAGCTCAACAGCTGAGTGGTTATGGTGCTGTAGGCAAGTGGAGTGGGAGAGATAGTCGACTGCGTGAGCTTTGAGTGTGTGGTGCTCACTGCATGAATCTTGTGTGTCCGATGTTTAATAATTGAGTTATGCGATGTGAGCCAACTTCTTGTTTTGAATAATAACAATAATCCTTTTCAGGAGTTTTGGTGTCTTGCTTTGAAGCAATATTTTATTGGAGCAATATTTTATTCAAGTTGTATCTCATTGTCCTTCATGTCTGTAGAATCGATACCCACTACCCAGTTTCTGAAGTTCCTAATGCATTCGCTAGATGATCATCGTTTAGTTGGATTTTTTTTTTATCCATCAAACTGCCCTTCAGGAGATTTTTCAGATTAAGGATCAATGATGCTGATAATCTTTACTAAGTGGCATGTGTTTCTTTGTCTAACTGCCTCTTTCCGAAGTAGAAAAGTGATTGCATGCTATAACTACATTTGATGAAATTTGTTGTGTATGGACAAATCATAATTAATCCACTACGATTTAAGGTTTAAAATGCAGATAGTATATGTGATTCTGGAAATAAGTATGTGATTATAACTTTCTTCAGTTGTTATTTGTCTGTTTTATATGGATTTGATCAGTATTTTTTACATTCTCAGGGAAATTTTATCACAATTTACTGAGGAACAAATGAGTCGATATGAATCCTTCCGAAGATCTGGTTTTCAAAAAGCTACCATGAGGAGGGTATAGATTCTCTAACTTGCTAATTATTAGTTCATGGTTACCGTTTTTGTCTCCAGAAACAAGGGTTAGCTTCCCATTTGTTACATAATCTAGTGGTTGCTTGCCGGCGCTATATTATTTCTCTTCAGAAAGAGGAAAAATTTGGCACAAGGTTGTTACATATCATCCATGTGAAGCCTCCCAAATTTGTTGTTAGAGCCATTGTCACAGAAAATGCATTTTATTGGAAAAAAATGCGAGAAAAACATTAAAAACAAGTCAGCTGAAAAAAAAGGGAAAAATCTTTTTATTTGTGTTTTATTCTTCTTTTTTTTACATTTTTTAATTACCAGATGTTTATTTTCATGTCGTATTTTTAGTTTTAAAAATTTGTCGAGATTTTCCCAAGAAAAAGAACTTTGTTGTATTATGCTTGAGAAATCCTCGCCATTTTATACTCGAAAACAATGTTGTAGAGGATGTTAAATTAGGAGTTTACCTTTGCTAGTGGTAGTTTCAATTTCCTCTACCTCATGATTATTGGTTCTCTGAGAGAGAGAGTATCTTGTCTTATTGAGTTGGAGACGAAGAATACTCCACCTATAGTTTGTGTTTGAATTATGTTAAATGTCAAGAGGTAAACGCTGCTTTGTAGTTTTGCATCCTCTGGAATCATCATTTATGAGATATCTAATCTTTTTCCTGGTGCAGTTACTGATGAGCATCGCTGGGTGTCCTATATCTATGCCAATGACAATTGTCATGTCTGGAATTGCGAAGATGTTTGTTGGTGAGCTTGTAGAAACAGGCATGTGGACCATTTCTGTACTTTCTCATTCTTAAACTACCCTCTTTCTTCCTTGGTGAATGAAATGATCTTTTCTTTTTCTTGTGGACTGCAGGTAGAATAGTAATGAACGAGCGCAAGGAAAATGGTCCAATCAGGCCATGCCATATCAGAGAAGCATATAGGAGACTCAAGTCAGAAGGAAAGATTCCTCGTCGATCCCGGCCACGCCTGTTTCCATGACTTTCCAATTTTGCTATAAGAAAGAACTATTTGTACCTCTGTCTGAAGAAACTAGGGTAACCAAATGCTTGAGGACCATCTAGCTCAACATGGGTAGTGGCCGATTTTTATGATCCCGGTTTCACCTGTCTTGTCAGGAAATTTTCACTAGAAAGCTATCAAGTATCTATGCATGTAAATAGCTGCTTCATCTTTTTATTGGTGATGGCTTTCGTGCCTAACTTTGATTTGGATACTAGCATGATGTATTTGACCAGCTTTGTGCTAACGCCATTAACTGTTTTGACCGCCAGTACCTGAGACATCGAACCAGATGCCTCCAACGGGCAAAGGTCTTTGAATATAGGAGAGTTGCTCCAAGGCTGAAGCAATAGCCCGAGTTTCACAAGATATGACAAGGGCAAGAAGTGCGCTGGTATCTCTGATTATACTATAGGAAAAAGAAAGGATGAAACGCAATTGCACAAAAATGTGCTATTGGATTTTAAAAAACATGAGACATGTTTTTCTTGAAAATTTATACTCACAGATATCATTTCCATGGTATAAAACCTACTGGTTCACTCAACCACTTTGTTGAAATGTTATGATCACACTTTGCGGCCTCCCATTACGACTGAAGAGGATGTGTTCGAAGAGTGTCAGACTGAAAACTTTGGCGCAAGTCTACCCTGTTACTCTTTTGCTTGAGTTTTCCTGCATCGTTGCCTTTCTAAGGTTTGATGCTTGGATCTCTTCTTGCTTGTACTTGTAGCGATGTTTAACCCTCAACCTTGACAGACACAAGATTCAATCCCATCCAAGTTTTTCAGCACATATAGATGGTGTTCAGGAAAAGTAGCTCATTGATGCACGCAGTGCTGTACTCACGTTCTAAAAGTAAAACTAATAGTACCTTCCTTTAAAAAGGCAGATCATATGATGTGCTCACCGTACTTGTGACTATTACTAGAGAATTTGATAAGGAAGGGAGAATCATTCTAAATTTCTTTGGAAAAATGAAACCTTTCAGGTAGCCCTGATCCCTTGGCTCTGGACTGGCGGCGGCGGACTTGAATTGTGAACCTTGACTTTTTCTTCCCTTACTAACTTAGGATTTGATCCACTAGCAGCTGGTTAATTGTCCAAATCTGTGCCCATTATTGGTACTGTTTTGTGGTCATAATGTTCAACCAAAGAGTTTCCTTTTTTCCTCCCTTGCATTTGATCTGAAAATTAATTCTCCTTAGTGCATTGGCTTATTTATTCCCACATATTTAAGTCGGATGATATGAATAAATTTGCCCATTGACTGTTGGATTTCAAAAACAAATAGTTAGCTGAACTTCTCAAGAAAAGGAAGGAAACCATTTTTCTTCACATAACTGTGGACCGTCTTGTACGAAAATGACATCTTTGTTTGGAGGTTTTTTGCGTCAATCCAGCCCCATTTATTTGGTTGGTAGCGGGAATTCTTGGTGCAAATGGATGATATGGACTAGGTCTTTATGAATCTGGCCATCGGTGCAGATCTGAATGTGTATGTGTACCTGGATCCAAAAGCGTTCGGAACTTGATGACACATGGGCTGTCAAACAAGCTCGGGACAAGCCTTTTCTGCACTTACAGGAGATGTTGGGTTTTATTTAAAAAATTTAAAGAAACACACTTAAGTTCACATGTTTTGGTGGTATCTTTCGTTCAGCTGTCTAGATAACAAAGAAAACAAGCGGTCAAAGAAATTTTGATTTTCTTTGAACTTAACCCTAAGATATGGTTGAAATACATTATATTATACACATCCAGCACCAAAAAAAGCACACAAATTCTCAAGCTGATGTAAAATATTAGATGTCGAGGCTGAATTCTTTGTTCAAATTAATCAGCTTGGCTAAAAAGTGTACATGCTTTAACTACAAAAACTTATAGAAAATTGACGCGAAAATAACTCAACAACTCCGCTCAAAACCGACCGAGCGTCCGATCCGGCCGACAGATTCGGCCAAAGTTTGTTTCAGTCTGCAACTCAAAATAGCTTATTAAACTTCTTCATGAGAGGATCTTATGAAGAATAGTATATATATATATATATATACATTTATTTATTTTGTTTTAACCCTGTAACCATTTAAGAAATTATGTAGCAGCCTAAATCCTAATATCTTAGAAAAAAAAAATCTCCCCTCTGCGACTGGTTGCACCGGCGGTCGAGGAAGAGGCAGTCTATTATCTGGACTGGAGAGCACCTCGAATCAGATTCGAATCGCGGGTGGGCAGTGAGATTATTGTCCCAGGGTGTTTTCGTCATTCCAGACGACAAAGTAACATGAAAGCATTGTCGCCACCGAATATTCAATTCCGTAAATTGAATCTTTTGCCCGAGCCCGAATACCGCCTCCGATCGCCGGAATACCGCTTTTTGGCCGTGGTGGAATTCCGCCGGTCGTATCCCGACGACGGAGGACCTTCGCTTGAACGGTGCTGAAAAAGCGCGTCCCTGGTCAAAAGCGTCCTCGCGGAAACTCGAAGGCGGGACGGATTTAGCCTTTGACGAAATCTTGAGACGGAGGAAGTCTCGTCGAGAACTCGAGATCCAGAGATCATCGAAAGGTTGCTCCAAATGACCAAAATGTCCTCTGTCCTCGAGATTGTGGAAGGAAAGAGATCGTCTCTAGTCCGAGACGGGTCGTTGACCCGATATAAATGGGGTCCGAACTGGGCTGAGGTCCTCCTTCCCAATTTTTTTTTTTCGAGCATTTGCAACTTGGTTAGGAAACTGGGGCGGGTATTGATCCAAACCCGATCTGTTGCTTTTGAAGGATGTTGCTTACAAATGCCTCCAAAATCTCAATTATTTGTGTGTTTTGTAACTAAAATTTGATCACTCGGATGTTAGATCTAAAAAATTTGAGTCACAGAAAAAAAAAGATTCATGACAAAAATATTTTTCCTTAAATATGATTAAAAAACTGACTTTTAGGATCAAAATGTTAAATTCTTGTCAAATTATATTGCATCGTTAAATTTGATTATTACATCTTGAAAGATTAAAACCCAAGGGGATTTGTACATCAAATTTCCCAAAACTGTTGAACGGATGACCCACTTTCCCCCAACATGGTTAGGTTTTTGCAGGGTACGATTTGGATTCGCACTTACCCGTAATGGGATGTGAAATCCAGAACTAGATTTGACCCGGTTAGCAAATCGGGGCCGAAGATGGGGGGGGGCACCGAAGTCCGTTTAAACGGCAATTTGTTAGTGGAATTCTAGTAGAGCCACCCGACCCAGCATGTTGCCTTTTCTGGGTTCTTACCAATTTCGTTTTCCGCATAGAATCCACCGTTTGGGCAGTCTATTTTCCTTGGATTTTGTTTTCCGTAGGCCTACTTGTTGGGCACAGGATTGGAATGGTGGCAGCATCAGGATTCCCAACTTTTCCTGTGGAAAAAGCTTCTTTCTTTCTCAAGAAAATACAAGATCGAAGCAGGAGATGGTGGAGAATTGGGGGCAACCCCAACTGAGACCGTATGCTTGGCATGAGGAAGACGGATTTTTTTTATTTTTCCTTAATTAAGAATTAAATAATAAGAATTAAAACTATGTTTAAACAGTTCTGTCAAGGAGAAGAGAATATATATACATATATATGTGTCTATAGAGGCGTAATGGAAAGCTGTTATGTTTTTGTCGCATGATTTCTTCGCCTTCACTTAAAAAGAAAAAGGAGATGATTTCTTCAGCTTCACTTAAAAAAGAAAAAAAAAAGAGAAAAATAAAAAACCAAAAAGAAAGGAAGAGGAGGGGTCAGGGGATGATGGGGGCTCAACTCCTCCTTCCTTAGTTATAGGTAATCTCTCTCTCTCTCTCTTCCCCCCCCCCTCTCTCTGTTTGTTCCATAACTCATCAGCTTGATTTTGTGCTGCCGTCTTCCTCCCTCAGTTTGTTGTGCTGCTGCTGCTCTCTCTCTCTCTCTCTTTTCTTCTTCTTCTTCTCTGTCTGTGTGTCTCTCCTTCTTCCACAGCTCAGTTGGCCTGTGATTTTGCTTTCCCTTATGATTCCTCCATTAACTCATTAGGCTCTCTCTCGGTTCTTGGCCAGCCCTGGAGTTGCTTATCCCATCCCCTGATTATTCCTTCAACACCCTCTCTCCTTTTCTCATATTGTTGATCTTCTTCCTCGTTACCCAAGTCCCTCTCTGTTTCTTTCCTGATATTGTTCTCTCTTCGTGCTCTCTCTCTCCCCCCTCCCTTTGTTCCTTCTCATTCCCCTTGAACTCTCCCCAACTGCTTTTTCCCCTGTTCTGACCATGAATAGGGCCATGGATGAGCTGCCTGGCCTGCTCAACGGGTCGCCTTCCATCCACACAAGCCGGCCGATCCCCCGATCGACGGAAAAGCGCCCTTCATCAGTGTCACCGCACAAGTTAGAGAAACCTGCTTCGTCACTACCTTTCGCTCAGGCTAACCATGGCAGCAGCGAGATCACCAACAACCACCAATACGACTCCGGCGCCCCTCCAATAACCACATCCGAGCTGGGGCCGGACTCCTGCGCACCAGCACCGCCACCGGCCTCGGAAAGGTTGAACATAGATCTCTTCGAGTGGCCGAAGATTTACTACTCATTACCCAAGAAGGAGAAGGAAGAGGAGCTCCACGCCGTCAAGAGCAGCAAGCACCCCCAGGGCCCCAAGAAGAGGGCCAAGTTATCTGATAAGAGCACCTCTCAGGTATAAATCAACCAATCTGCTACACCCATCCTTCTGCTTCCCCTTCTTTCCTACATATTTTCTCTTCCTTGAGCCCCTCTTTGATTCACCCACTCGTCCATGAAGAACTGGGATAAAAAAAAAGTTGGCATCTTCCATTATCAATCATAACAGAGCATCTCAACCTGTCCCTTTGTTTCTGGATAACCCAGTACATTATAGTTATAATCCGAGCTTATCTCAGCAAGTGGGTGCATCGAATCGCCCATTTAAACCAAATTATATGGCAAAAAAAGGCTCATGATCATATGTTCTACATCAAGTTTTGGGTTTTGGTACTCTCTTTCTACAACAGTCTTCTCTTTCAGGAAAATTCTTGTCCCTAGTCTCTTAATACTGTCAGAATTCTTCTAAAATTACCTCTCCCTTTTTTCCCCTTAATCAGCATCCGGAGACCATCACCACCACCATCAGCAACAGCAACAACAGCCACAATCACAACAACATCAACGGTACCAGCAAAAACCACGGCATCTATGAGAACTCGGTGGCTGCGCCGGTTGGAGGGGACGTGCTGCTTCAGTGGGGGCACAACAAGAGGTCCAGAGGGTCAAGGTCCGACGGTGGCTCAGCCCAGGGGAGGCAGGTGGTTAAGATGCCCAGGAGGACGGGTGTCGGCGGCTCCGATAAGCCGATCCAGCCGGGCCATCAGAACCACCAGACGGCGTCGGCCGCCGGATACACGCGTGGGGGCAATCTCCGGCCGTGCACGCCCGTCCGGGAGGCGCACAGCAGGTCAGAGGCCTATTACCTCATCTCTCTTGTTTTGTTTTAGGGTTTGGTGCTTGCTACCCGTTATGCAAAGTGACCATCATGGCCCTTTTCATTTCAATAATACTATGACACATGTTTGATATCCCGGTTTTTCCAGGATTTTCTGGAAAAGTGGGTGCCTCCCCAGAATATGATCATATATGCCCTTCTACTTTTTCTGGTTAATATTCATCGGTTCCACTGTTCACCGTAAGCCGAGTCGCCGAGTTTTGCGGCAAGTGGTGTACCATGTCTTCCTTGTTTCTTAATTAACAAAATATGGGTGTCTAGCTTTTTCCTGGATAAGCCCACTTATCCCGGAAAAGTGGTATAATTGCATGCATGAGATGGGATATTTTGCTTTTCTGGTTTCTCCATTTATCCGAGTTTTTGGTGGCTTGATTAGGGTTTAGTCTGTCACCCTTTTCGCGTTTTCCTGTTTAAACCCAACATGGTCACACTCCTTCACCTTCATATCCTCGAAGGCCCACACTCTGTCTAGATTATTAACCTGCAAAACCCAATATCCCAAATTGTCCCGCTTCTTTTATTAAGGGAATTCCGGGTGTTTGACACCGGGAATACTTCTAAATTTCCCTTTTGAACGACTGGAATTTCGCTCGTAAGGAAGGTTAGTTGGCTACAAAAATAGTCCATGTTTTGGTCAACCCAATTCCTTAAAAACCTTGCCTTGAAAAGATCACAACAAAATCAGTAAATGTTTCAGAAAATCTCCTGGCCTTATCCTCATACTTGAGTAGTTAATAGCTTCCCAAAAAGAAAAACGCGTTCTTTCACAGAAAACCTCGGTTTTTTTAAACATGTTGAGCTGTAATGTTGACGGATACAATGAAATCTGTTTTTTTTTATGCTTAATATACTTTGCGTATAAATTTTCATATGTTATTGTGCCACAACTTTTTGAGACTTTTACCAAATAAATCTATTAGTATAATGAGAATTTTCTTGCCAAAATTCTGCGCAGAACGAGTTTCTTGGCCGTGATTTCAAAGTAACAGAGGCTATTCGACGGCTGAATTTATAAAATCGATCTTTTCTTCCTCAAGAGATATCTGCCGACGTTTTCTTTAATGAATGGTGGAAATCAAAAAACCTGGTGGAAGTAGCAGGGAAAACCTTTGGCTCTTCTCCGACTCTAAGAAGTACATCGATCTGTCTATCTTCAGATTGCACCAAAAAGGAAAATTCCCACTGAAATAAGTCCGAGACACCAAACGATGGGCATAGAAAGAAAAACCAAGTTACTTCATATCTTCCTCGCCGTCATGGTATACGGCAGATCTTGAACGAGAAGGACGCACTGCTTGCTGTAGTTGGAGTTTGGCATTTGACATCCAATGGTCAACCACTCTCGTTTGATGTAAGGTTTTTTTTTTTCTCCAGGCACGTTAGGGTCGGATCTAGTCGGAGAGTTTTTTGTATTCTTGCTACAAAGAACCTGTGATCCTGGCCTAACTTCTAATATATTTGTCTTCCCGGATCATAGCCGTTTCAGGGGGAATTTCGGCCAATACTTGTTCAGGTTCCCTTGTTTCAGACTTCCAGTCGAAAGTTTATTGACTCTTGCGACCGGTCTTGACTTTTTCCTGGTGTTATAGAGAAAAACAGAACCGCTAATCAAGAATGGGGAATTCTTTTTGTTGTAATTTTGTGTTTAGGTTCAGTAACTTCATCACTACTAGTCTTTACCTGCCTAAGTTCCAATGGCCACCCTGATAAGAGCAAAAGTTGCAGAAACATTTTCCAAGAGTCCACCTTGAGGTGAAACTTGATGGTGATTTTTCAACCGTGCTATGCCTCGACCACTGGTACTCCTGTTTCAGGTGAGGAATTGAGCGTGTGTATAGTCCGCCGCCACGAGCAGCGGCCACAGAAAACCGCCATGAACAGATATTTGCCTTCGACCTCTGAAAAAAGGAGAGGCGGGGTGGAGTTCGGATGAACGATGAGAAGCTTTCATGTGAGCCTTCATGGGCCCTCGGGAAGACGGAGGAGGCTTTCCAGATTCTTTTGAGCATGGATCTGCACATGAATATGTTTATTAATGGAATTTCAGGAAAACCTCTTTTCTTCGAGGGTTGGGGAATGGTCTTATTTTGAGCGTAAGGGCAGTGTGGTAATCCACAAAGGCAGTGGATGGGAGTCAGTCTCTCGGTTGCCTTCCTCCTCTTGCTTTTGCTTTTTTCGCCTATTTTGGGATCTCACTTTGTCTGCGACTTGTTAGAAGTAAACCCATTTCTTAGCCAGTGAGTGTTATTAGTATTATTTTTTTCGTCTGCACAACCATGTCTCTCTCTCTTTCCCTCTCTCTCTCTTTCTCAATGGATGATTTTTTTCTTCTTTAATACGGTTGTTATTTGGTTTTTCAATTGAAAGGCCTCTCTCTCGCTCTCTGTTGCTGTGTTTGACGCTTTTACTTTTGAGCTCGTTCTTTTCTGGCCGCTTTTGCTGTCTACCCGTCTCCATCCTCACCTCCCGCTCATCTCTCTTTGCCTTTATTTTTTTTTTTTACCATGAACAGGAACCTGGACGAGCTGCCCACCCTGTTGAACGGCTCCCCATCTAGCAACAACACCCGCCCGATCTCCAGATCAACGGATAAGCGCACATCGGCGTCGCCTGATAAGGGAGAGAAGCTTCCCGCAGCTTGTCCACCACTGGCCGTCCCGACCAATAACTCCCACCATCACCACCATCACCACCACCAGCAGCCCGACTGCAACGGCTCTGCACCTGCGGCCGAGCCAACTGCTCCCTCGGTGCCAGAGAAGGTGAACATGGATCTATTCGAGTGGCCGAAGATCTACATATCGTTGTCGAGGAAGGAGAAGGAAGATGATTTCCTCGCCATCAAGGGCACCAAGCTGCCCCAGAGACCAAAGAGGAGAGCCAAGGCGGTGGACCGTAACCTTCAGGTATATATACATATATAGACCATTAGCTTTTTCTTTTTTGTATCATTATTTCTTATATTTGCTCTCTATTTCTTACTGTGAGAATATAATTGCACGAAGTGCTAAAGCCAAAAAGCTGCCCAGATGGGGAAGACCACTATCTTGTGCTCGTGATTTTCTGCTTTATATATTTTGTCGCAAGGTTTGCTCCTCTGTGAGGATTTCTTCAACTGAATGTTGTCTCATACTGTCATAGATTACTGCAAAACTTCTCACTTTATACTATTTGGTAGCCCGTCCTTTGTTGAAGACGCAATTTGGGTATTCTTCAAAAAAGTATCTTCTACTACCCAGATTTATTGAATTCAATCTCTGGAATAACTTCCTGTCTTATTCACAGAAAGTGTGTGCGGGGTTTTACCTAGGGTGGAGAGTCACGGTTGGCATGACCCCTTTGTGTGGCCTTATGTCAGCGCCTCTTCGTGGTTCACACTTCAGTCTTTCCGCTTGTGAACTTATGGTTTTGCGATCGTTGGAGGGAGTGCTTTTCGTGTGAGGAGAGAACACAGGCGTCTCCTTCATGGTTTATTATTTTGTTTCCCTCATCTGGGTTCCTCACTTGATCTTCCTGTGAACTCTGCGCCAAAGTATGACTTGAGATTTCTCCAATTTCTGGTGTCCTGGATGCTATTCTTATCCGATGTCTGACTTTTAGACTATTCTTGCTGTCTTGAATTCAAGCTGTTTAAACTTTTCAAGAGAAACTGAACTTGCAATGTATGTTTATTTATTTCTTGTGGGGTTGGCCTTGACATTATGGAAGGGAAAGGGGGAGGGCCACTGTACTATCATGGGGAGTGCCCCCACCATCTCTTTCCTCCTCACGCATTTCTTGTTGGTGAATCAATTAACTTATGCCCTCTCTCTCTCTGCGCTCTTCTCGCCTGTTTGGTGAGAGGAGGATTTAATGTGATGGATGGAAGCGTGTGGAGAAAGGAGGGGAGAAGGTTTGGTTGAGTAGTCCATTTTACTGCTGCACTGGTTTCCTTCCCTCCCTTTTGGGTAGTGATCAATGTGATTTCGGTGTTGGTTGAACTTTGGCGTAATGGAAGTTCGGCTTCTAATTTCTGAGTGGTTTCTGTTGGCAGTATTGCTTCCCTGGGATGTGGCTCTGCGACTTGTCCAGAGGGCGCTACGAAGTTAGGGAGAAGAAATGTGTGAAAAAGGTGACTCCCTTTCTCTCTCTTTCAGCTTATTATAATGTTTTATTTGGTTTTTTCCTACCTGCTTACTGTGAGAAAATTGACAAAATCTCGTGGTCAAGTGTGGTTTTTCCGATCACAGGAAATCGATGAACTTCTTTGGATGTATATCCGAGCAAGTGAAACTAGGAAACTGATACTAATGAGACAAGCTGTCGGTTCGGTGAAGCGACTGTATCGGTTATGAATCGGCAAAAAAAAAAACATGAAAACTTCAAAATAAGAAAAACTTTAAATATTCTGAAAAACAGTAAAAGGCAAGTAGTGTATGACAGGTATCATCTTTATTACTGAATTGATTTGCTACCCGATTCGCTTAAAATCGGCCGGTCTTGTTTGATTTGACACCCTGTTGCTTAACGAAAAGAAGGTCCAATTGAGTCTCTTTCTCCAGACCGGGTTTTTCAACTTCTTGAGAAACCAAACTGCCCATGTTGGGAGTCGGCATCTTTCCGTATGCTTCTTCTTCATCGCGCTAATCAGCAGCGAGCGGCATCTTGGATCTTTTTAGCCCCAGAAATGCAGTTTGAAGAGAAATCACGACCTCAGGGAAAATTTCCCAAGTTCTTAGATATCTTTGATCTTTGGAAGGAAAATCTCAGAAAAAAACAAAAAGTTGATTACTTGTCAAACATATTGCAAGCAGAAATTATTCATGGGTGTTGAACTATCGCTGCTTATCGGACTTGGGATTTCTTCACAGATTAGGAGTTCCGAGCTAAAGCAACAACCAGAAAGGTTGTGTCCCATAGTTTTCCTATCCCTTTGGTGCAACAGTTAAAAAAGGTTGCTTCGTCGAGAGTTTCCTATCTCTTTGGTGTCCTTGAGAAATCGAAAATTGTCTGTACTTAGCAGCCTCTCCAAGAAAAACAAATGATCTGTGGACATTTTACCTCCGTGAGTTTTCCTGACGCTTCTGAACCCGTCCATCTCCTTTTTCCTCTTCCGATATCCCCTTCAAAAATCGATCAATCCTGGACTTGTACAACTGGATTGAATGTGCAGTGATGATCTAGTGGACAGGGAGAGCAGGAAATCCAGGACTCCCACAGAAATGATAAGGCAGTCTCGTCCACGTGTTGGGGAGGACTTTGTCCACAACTTTTTTATAATTTCATTTGGATTATTTCAGAGAAACATGTTTTATCTTGTGGTATAGCTGTGATTCATATTAAAGCGAATCCCTTCTCCTCATTCAGCTAATTCTAAAAGACCAAAAGTGAGCTAAACTGTGCATTATTCACAGTGGTGCTAATGGTATCCCCTTGGATTAGCTGTCTTTGGATGTTCATTTTATTGGTTTGGTCTCGGTTTTAATTATAAACGTTCTTGATTTTTATTGGTGTTGCAGAAGAGGAGGGGTCTCAAGGGTCTGGAAAGCATGGACAGTGATTCTGAATAGTTTTGCTTCGGAGGTTGCAGCAGAAGAACCACCAAGTGCATAGCTGCCCATGGATGGGAAGGAAGGAAAACAGAAAAATCAGGGTACTGCTTCTCCATGGGAGGAAGCGATGTTGGTAGTCCATGCTTGCTTTTGTGCATGCTTGTAATCTCTCTCTCTCTCTCTCGTTCTCTGCTATTTTAGCTGGACCAGTAGGGTCCGTCTCCCATGGTTGAATGGTGTTGAGTTTCTCAACACCACATGTGGGCGTAAGCGCCCCCTGCTCGACTAACAGAAGACAAAATGCGACAGAAAGGCCATGTGCGTCTTTTATAGATGGCCGTGGAAGCAGTTACCATGCTTCCTAGCGACCGAGTTTTTTCCCCGTCCCGTTGATTCAATCTCACTGTGGTGGTAGAGCTTTGGGTATTTCTTCAAGTTCTTTGTACAAAGGCAGTTCAGTCTCAATGAAAATATGTTTATGTCTTATGCCTCTGTGCCACTCTGCTTCAACAGCAGCAATACATATAGACACAGAGAATGAGAGAGAGAGAGAGAGAGAGAGAGAGAGAGAGAGAGAGAGGTGAAAAAAATTCATTAAATAGAGCTGCATTGCGACAACAATAAATAGCAACAAGTTAAAACTACAACAAACAAGAAAAAGACTACAACAGAGAAATAATAGAGGTCATAAATTGAGGTTCACAACCACTGCCAAGATGTTTGAATGAATAGAATGAAGCATATTGTAGAAATCGGATGCCAAACTGTGGAAGAAGATATCATTTCGAGTAGTCTAAATATGCCGTCAGAGGTGAACAACTAAGGCCGCTGCCATTTTTTGGAGAGGCAAGCAATGGAGGGTCCAAACAAAAGGTCCCGAGCGAAGGGTGTCAATAAGACAATGGATGATGGGTGATGCCAAGACGTAAGGTACAAACTGTACTTCCTTACAAGCCCAAAATAAATGGAATGAAAGCAAAACACTCACCGACTCATTGGAGACATTCCCCGGTGCTAAAAGATGAATATGAGACTGGGACAGGAGAATGTAAAGAGTGTTTAGTCGGTGGAAGTAGAAAATCTATCACTAGTGCGCGCAGCCTAAAGCCATTGGAAAGAGGGGAATTTACATATAAATTTTAAAAAATATTTATTATATATAAAAATTTGAAACATGATACTTCAGTTCCTTTTAAAATCTTGAAACTATACTCGATCCTTCTCGTGGAAAAAAAAAAAATCTTGCGTCTGAACCCTATCACTTAGGCCCCGTTTGATGCAAAGAAAGTTTTTTACATGGTTAAATTATCAATATACAGAAGGAAGAATTTTTCGTGAAAAAAGTAGAACGTCTTTAAGTTTGACTTCTTTGCATGGAAGTTTTTCCGAGTTTACTAAAAAAACGCATGGTAAAATTCCCTTGGTTTGATGCTGTAAGGAAAAACAGTTTGCATCAAATGGGGCCTTAGACTCGACGGTGGAAACAGGCAAGTTTTATATTGAAAAAATAAAGTCATGAGATTGAATTTTGGCGTGGAAAAGCAAAACCTGTGGGGTTGGTGGGATTAAATTCTGCAATGAACATGACATGACCGCAAGAAATTTCTCCTGGCAATATTGTTAATTTCTTTCTGACATACATAAAAATTACTAAACTTTTTACTTGGTCCTGTGAAAATTTGGAAATTATATAGCAGCCCCTTTATAAAAAGAATCCTAGATTGCACCCCTAGCTCGAGCTTGATTAATAATATGATAAACAGGTCAGACTTTGGTACTGCATTCAAACACTGCTCTTTAAAAAACACAAAAGTGTGTTTAAAAACAGGTTGGCTCAGATTCAGATTATTGAAGCTCAAACCATAGCTTCTCTTGGTGAGAAAACAAAAACTTTAGTTGGGCGTTTATAAAAGTTTTGAAAAAATAGAAAAAATCAATTATGTGTATTATTTGGCAACTAATCTTTGCACATGTAAAGTGTTTTCATCTATTAAGATAATCTTCAAACCAGTATTGTCAATATACGCGTCATATCATTTGACTAATACAATTCTCAGGAAAGCAAGTAGTTTTATTAATTAACTGTCAAATGACAAATTCAAAATAATTCTCTCATATGTGGTCGAAACACCAGAACAGTCAGAAACCAAAAGAAGATCAAAATCAAGCTGAACACTCTGTTTCAGATAATAATTAATCTTTCTTTCATGAGTTAATAAAGATGTTAGGTAAAGTAACAAGGAAAATTAGTGTCCTAATGGAAAAAGCAAAACAAGGATTGCACTTTTTGAGGGCGCCTTTGTTGTCACATGTATTTGCAGCTAAATAGTTTGGTGAAGTTGATGATTCCTCCAAAAGGGTTTTGGAATCTTCCCAATTTGTCGGCGTGCTTTTGTTTTTGAAAGTTTGGACTTGAAGACCTGTTTGGATACAAATACAGAAAACTATTTTCCTTGTGTTTTCAGTTTAAAGTTCACTTGGCACCTCGGAATCCGGTAGGATGGATCCTGAGGTGCTGTCGAATACCTCTGAAATCACTGCCTCCCGTATCAGAATAAGAGGGAAAATCAATTTTTTTTTCAATATCCTCTGTTTGAAATTGCAGATTTGGGCCAAGAAACTCAAAGATATGTTTAAAAACCCAAGTATATCCTAATATGATGGTAATATCCAGAGAATTGAAATACAAATATATATGGTAAAACTGTAATGTAGAGAGAGAGAGAGAGAGAGAACTAGAAAGACTTGATCAATTTCTAATTTCTATGCTAGAAAGGGAAAAACTTATTTGGGCTGACTGACCAATCCTGTCAGATTTGTTCCTGTCATAATTTAAAATGGGCTCCAATTGGAGATGTCGGATGGTTCAAACATAACTTTTTTGTTTCAGAACAAATTTTATTTGGTTTAATTTCATAATAAATTCCAAATCCAATTACCATTTAATTCTATGAGATATCTAGTCTCATTCCTTCTTCATCCAGGTCTCAAAACAACTCTATATCCCGAAGATAGGGGAAAAAACAATGGGTTTTCGGCTTTTTCGGAGTATTTCTTCCATATTCACTGGAATTGGTAACAAAGTTTAGGTTCACTTTCCAAATGATTCTAACAGAAACCCACATCCAATTACATGTAAAAATTCAGATTTAGACTCGTAGTTTGCGATTCCAAATTTGAACTCCACATTAGAGAAATAACCAATTCCTCTGATATATACTTACAGTTACTGCAATCCAAATTTGATCCGTTGACATCCTTAGCTTATATACATTTTTTTTTTACATGCTAGTCTCACTAGGAACAGGCAATTTTAAACAAGTATTAGAATGCCTTCATATGTTTTTCGTGAGCAAACTAGCAGGTAAGCAGCCGATGACATTAAAACCTTGCCAACAACATAATTTTGTGCAAAATGATTTTTTTTTTTCAAAAATGTTTAGATGATCTTTTGATGGAGAACCCTTCAAAACCTGGATCACTGCCTTTCCGTGGTGGAGTTAGGTGTGGGCATGTGTAGGCAACTGCTGCGAACAGGCCCACTTATTTTTAATTGAGAACTGGGTCCAATTCTATGACATGCTCTTGGACTCGGGTCAGAGCGTAATAATTGCTCTTCAGCTAAAAATTTCTAACTCCGTCATTGGTGCTTTCGTAACTTTTGACATCTATCTTCCGAATCTCCCCTTTTTAAAGTATTGTCATTTTCTGAAACAATAAATCGTTGAACAGATAGGTTTGAGTAGGGACGTCAACGGGTCGGTAGGGTCCAGTTACCATCTTGAAACTGGATCTGTTTAGTCAGATCCGATAAAATCATCTGAGTCATAATCATGTATATTGCTCAAGTCACTAAATGATCTGAATCCGAATCAGAGACTCAATTATATGTGAAGTTCTGATCTTACCTTTGTCTGATCTGGATTTGGTAAATTTTGGATCTAAAACCGTATCTGAACGGTATATTCGAGAGCACAATAATCTAATTAGAAAAACTGGCTGCTACCCAATGTAACGAATGCTGTTTTGCGTCGGCCTGTATCGAGAAAGATTGATAAAAATATTCTTAATATTCTGAATTTTTACTAAGCAATTTTAATTATCTTAGAAGTGAAGATGAAAGTTAAGACTGATCTAAATCGATCGATACATCTGAATTTGCCGCATCGCTTGATAGAAATTAAATTGTATAGGTAGGATACAGATACTGGCATTATCAACTTTATCTGTCCATAATAAACTAATAATAAATACAAGAAATGAATGCACGGCTCCAGCAAGCCTGAAGTGATGATAGTCTTTTTTTTTTCTTTTTTTAGTAATTTTTTTGTTGGGCTAGGGTCTTTGCCCTGGACACTAAAATTAAGTATTGGGGAGGTTTGACAACTTAAATTTTTATGTAATCATAGATATAAATACATATATTTGTTATAATTAATTATATTAAAACACATTATATATATATATATATATATATATATATATATATATATATATATATATATATATATATATATATATATATATATATATATATATATATATATATATATATATATATATATATATATATATATATAATCAGACAAAGTGCAGGTCAGAACACAGCTAGGCCCAAGCCGGCCAATACCTAGTTTCAATTAGTATTGGTCTTTCAAAGGTATCCAAGTATGTCGTTTTCCAGGTGCCGATAAAAAGTAGGCTTTATTGCATTAATATTGTGTCTTTTATCAATCAACAAATCCAGAAAAGATAAGAACAAAAGAGAAAACGATACGAGGAAGAATTGATAGATCAACAAAGACAAAAACCCAGTAAAATAAACTATGAGAATATTTTTTTGCAAGTTTACTTTATAAATATGATTGTTAGAGTAATTTGATAAAAAATGAAGATAGTGATAAAAAGGAGGAAAACCTACCGCCTTTTTGAGCTGAAATTCATTCCAATCCCCTTTTAAGTAGACATGTACTTTTATTTGGTTTTAAAACTGCTTATAGGAATCGAACTCATGACATTGGTCTTCATACTTGTTGGTCAGACCACTTACACTATACCTCTTGGGCATGAAAATGTGGGTCAACTAACTTTCAAACTTATTTTTAATTCCAAGAAAGTTAACAACTCTTATACCATTAAAAAATTCGTAACTAAAAAACCGAATGGTTTTCGTGAAAACAACTTGAATTGAGACATGTAGTGTACCAAAATAGTATTTATAAAAAGGTTGCTTCTGCTTGTACTTGTTTAAAATATTCTAACTAATTTAACTTTTATATATATATATTTTTCTAACTTAAGTGCATGTATATACGTGTGTCTGTGCCTATAGGAATGCTCAATCAATCAGAACATTGAAAAAAGAAATGAACCCTTTTATTGAAATAACTAACTTTATTTGACACTCACCTGTAAAGTTCGATAATCTCATAGCGACTCAGAATCTCAGTAAATATTGATTTTCCTTCCTCTACTTTACTGATTTAGGAAAATCTCCAAATAAAATTGTCAAAAAAGGTGTCGAGGTCGGCTCACCCTCTGCTTCGGAGTTTAAACTTATTGGTGCTGAGTCTTGATGTCGACGTCTTCTAGATAAAGACAACGACCTAACTGCAACATTTTCCAGTCACGGCTCTTGCATTTTATTAAATATTCTACTTTTTTTGGTGGTTTTCTAGTTCATCAAACATTTATTATCATCTACTAATTTCAAAAAGAAATCTTCAAGAGCAAAAGATAAAAAAAAAATGCAGAATCTCAGGTTAAATAATTTTAAGTTAGTAAAAGGTTAAAAGAAGACCCGAAAGCTCTCAATTTTTCTTAGTTTTGATATTTTGAACTGTTGTAAGCCTACATGAGCTAAAGTGCCGTATTTTTAATTTTATAATTAATACATACAAAAATAAAAAAATGCACATTTTCTTTTGCTAATTATGTGATGCGCGATCAAATAACTTGTAAATAATTAATGATTTATATTATTGTAATAAAAGGAGATCATTTGATTTAACGCCGAGATATTTTCTTAAATTATTTTTAAACATCATCCGCCAAGTCAATCCACCCCGCAGATCACCGCCGTCGATGATCGTGCCTGATACTCGGAGCCGTCGATCTCGTTCTCCCCCCCATGCGTGGGTCCCGCAAAGGCAGTCGTTGGAGTTGGGCAGGTCGATGGGCCCCGCGGCGGTGGTGGCCGTGCCTATCGAAAACTGGGAGGCCGGGGTTAATTAGTTCACCTGTTTTCCTCCAAAATTACGTCTATACCCTCACCTACCTCCGAAGCCCGTGCCGCACATGTGAACCTATACTCAGCTACCCGTTTCATGATATTTAGACATATTCTCACATATTTGTTTTCGATAAATATTATAAAAATAAAGGAAAAAAATATATGAAAAATTTGAAAACATTAGTGATTTCCCATTTTTCTGAATTTTTTAGAAGACGAAAACAGCAGTAAATGAGTATTATGTTTATTTATTATTTAGTTGATCAATTTTTTTCCAATCATGGGGGCTATGGAGCAGTGGACAGCGGGGGAAGAGGCAAGTGGCGAACATGTAAATTGATGAAGGGAACTGTCTCATGATTTTTCCAGCTCATCGCCGCCTCCTTCCGAAGATATTTCTTTTCCATGTCACTAAATCGCAAAAAAATGCAGCGGTAATATGAGTTACTTTTAAAGGATCAAACATTTCGTTATTACAATGAACCTCATGATTTTCTTTCAAATTCACAAATTTTTTGATGTTGCAGCTAATTCATGAGAAAAAGATAATCCACGTGCACAATCACCTGATCGATTATTTTCTTCCAGTTGCAAGTTTCTTAAAAGTGCCATTGTCTTCCTATATAATAAGCGCACCTCAATGTATTTCCATTTGGCTTAAATTTATATAACTTTTTGATATCATTGCACGAATTGAGGTTTGAAATCTTCATCATCCAGACAAACTCTGATTTTAAATCCACAAATTTTAGTAAACAATATGGATATGAGATTGATATTTGCGTTTTTAAATGTTTACTTAAGAAAAACAGCTTTTGGTGAAGGTTATATACAAGTTTTTTTTTGTTTAAATCTATTGTTTATTTGAATAATAGATCTCTCACAAATGTCAATTTTATAAGCAATTGAATAGCTCAAGGTTGTATCCGAATCTCATTTTCGATGGAGACGATGTAACATCTTGTCAAAACTGTAACTAAGTGCTTTTTTTGATAAGAACGGCGAAAAGACGGACAGGTTATGTGAAATAAAAGCGGAAAATTGGTCGCCTTGTGAAAAGCATTATGCGCTCAGGCGGCTCTCTGTAATTCTTGATTCGTCCCATTTTCCATTGCCGGCTATAAAAGGCGGGGTACTTTTCCCGTTTTTTCTCTCCCCGTTTCCGTCCTCCGGCTTCACTCTCCATCGCCCTTGCTTCCTCCGATCTCCGTGTCAGGTCTTCGCTGTGTCTTGGAAGCCATGGGGTTCGAGAAGATCAAGGTCGCCAATCCTATCGTCGAGATGGACGGTAATAGTTCCTTTACATCTTTCGACGTTTTGGTTGACATCAAGAACCAAGTAGTTTGTTATTTTGATGTCTTTGTAGGTGTGAGTTTTCCTTTCTGTTTTTAGGAGTTTGTGAAGGTTATCTTTTTGTCTGTAGTTTAGCTTTTGATCTAGAAATGTTCATTGTCTTTGTTTCACTTGGGTAGTGCTGGGTTGGGAGGAACTAGATATAATTAAGCAGCAAATGATTTCTTCTGTTATTTGTTTATTTGTCTGTGGTGCTCTTTACTCTTCATTTCTGTGTTCTCCTTCGGTGACATGTTTCCTTTTACGTTGTCTCAGTTTTCTCTTGCCTGCTAAAATAAAACTTCTCGAATCTGTCTGTTTCCTTATGTCGTTTCATGTGATTTGTGATCCTAGAGACTGGTCTCGATAAGAAGTGAATCTCCTTCTTTTCGTTTGTTTTCCCCCCTTGAGGCTTAAGATTCCAGTTACCGCTTGGGAAGATCTGCTGAAAGATTTCTGTTGTATATAAAAAAAGCTTTTCGAGACCTGTTTCTGACCGGAACTTCTGAAGTGAGAGCGGTTCCAGCGTTGGTTTAGTCAGATCTGATTCTATGTGGTCTTTTTATGGGTTGTGTGATCATAACGTGAAGCGATAGATTTATGGGTAGGAACCAAAAGTTGACATGTTTGCGAGCTATGAGCTATTGGTGAATCCTTGACTTGTTTGCAAGGCGGTCTGTTGGTTTGCTCCCTTCTCGATGAGTGAACATCTTTTAACTTTCTTCATACAATAGCCTGGAGCGGATTAAGGAACTTCTGTTCTCTCCTTAGTTGATTGTGCGCTCTTTTTTGTTCGTCCATTTTCGTATTTTGTTAGTCATCAACCTATGGTGTTCCTTTCTGCAAATGTGTTTGGTGGTCAGTGGTCACCAAGTCTTGGAACTGAGTCTTCCTATCTCTAGGGTGGTCCATATACACAATAGGTTATTTAGTGTTTTTACTTCTTAGTCGTACTTTTGTTGGCATGGTTGTATTAATGGTGACATGACATTCCGATATTCCGAGAAGCAAACCAGATGCTTAGTGTCTTTATGAAACAGAGGATTTGTGTTGATTAGGACCTGCTTCTCTTTTCACTGGCCTCAATTTTCAGTATCTATGTGTAGCTGTTCTTACTTGTTTCTTGATGTATTGCATGTCTTTTTTTGGTTATTTGTTCCACTGATGAAGTTTTTCAATGCACTTTAGAGCTTGCTATATTTTCATGGTTCCTGGGTGAGTTTTCTAATGAATTACTTGAATAAACGTATTTATTTTCAAGCTCTAATGTACAACTCCTTATTTAATGTAGGGGATGAAATGACGAGAGTTTTTTGGCAAATGATCAAGGACAAGGTGATTACGATGAAATCCATGCTTCCAAATTAAATTTTTTCTTGATAATTCATTTCAATCTGTTGATCATGTGCCTGATTTTAGTGTATTGGTGGATGTGACAGCTTATTTTTCCTTTTCTGGAGCTTGACATAAAGTACTTTGACCTTGGACTTCCTAACCGCGATGCTACCGATGACAAAGTTACTGTTGAGAGTGCTGAAGCCACTTTAAAGTACTGTTCATTTTCCTAGTTCTATTTCATCATGTGCTATGGTTAACAACTAAGTGCATGAAGCTTTTACCAATATTTACTTTTTGTTTGAAACCATTTCTTATTCAACTGCATTTATGTATATCAAAGGAACCTGTTAGGGAATTTGCTACCTCCTAAGGTTTTCACATTTTCTTTGATATTGTCCTTGTAAACTTGTATGTGGGATACATGTTAAAACTAATTTGAGATCTGAATTCTTTCTTTCATCAGAAACTTGCTTTCCTGATATCATTGTTTTGAACCTTATCGTTGTACGAACTTTGTGCAGGTATAATGTGGCTATCAAATGTGCAACTATAACACCTGGTGTGGATCTAGTGTAAATTTATGCAATTAATTATTTTTAGTTAGCTCGTATTGCTTGTTGTTACACAAACATGTATTTTGGTTGTTTCTCTTATATCTGATCATGCACACCAGATGAAGCCCGTGTTAAGGAGTTCAGCCTGAAGGCTATGTGGAAGAGCCCAAATGGCACAATCAGGAATATTCTAAATGGTAGTAACCTTTTCTCCTGCTGTAATTTGTCTGAGTTATCACAGTAATTTCTCAGTGAAATTGGTTCTTGTTTCAGGCACTGTATTCAGGGAGCCAATTATTTGCAAGAATGTCCCAAGACTTGTGCCAGGTATTGAAGATATCATAAGATAGTAATTCCACTTTGTGCTTCAGTTTTTACTGACTCATGCAGCAAGTGAAGCTTGCACGTGAGCTCTGGTTGATCAAATCTGCATGTAGACCCCGAAAGCTGATTTGGAAAATAAAAGAACATGTTATAATTAAAAAAAAAAAAGCTCCTGTACAAATTTTTCTAAAGTATAGTTTGGTTGGCCCATTTAAAATTTTGGACAATATAGTTTAGACCCTCCAAGAAAAATTCATAGCTCTGCCCCTGGTTGCAGACATTTCAGGATTTGCTTTTGAACTCATTGTTTATGAATTAACAGGATGGACAAAGCCTATATGCATTGGAAGGCATGCTTTTGGTGATCAATATCGGGCAACTGATACAGTCCTCTCAGGACCTGGAAAGCTTAAGCTAGTTTTTGGTAAGAAGATAAAATGTTCTATGAAATCATAATGTTTCTCAGTCTTCCTTCCACATTTCATTGACATATTTTCTTATCTGCAGTTCCAGAAGGAGGCTCAGAGAAGACTGAACTAGAAGTATATGATTTTAAGGGTGCTGGAGGAGTAGCTCTGTCAATGTACAACACTGATGAGGTGTTTGCTTGTTGTTGTCTTTTTTTTTGCATCTCTCTTGATTTAGTCTAGTATGTTGCTGGCATGCAGTCATGTACTGCCAATTGGCCATTTTTGTCTGAATTGATTTTATGACAGTCGATACGTGCGTTTGCGGATGCTTCAATGGCCACAGCTTATCAGAAGAAGTGGCCTCTTTATCTCAGTACCAAAAATACAATCTTGAAGAAATATGATGGGAGGTATTATGACTTGTTCTCTCTTCTGACTCTGCTTCCTGCTTTCTAAGTACATTTGGCAATGTGGCAGCCTGTTTCCATGGAAGTAATTCTGAAATATTAGCAATTGCTTTTAATCTATGTCCTCCTATAGGCAAGTCAAGCATTAAACTATAATTGGCTTTCTGCTGCATCCCTTTTCAGGTTTAAAGACATTTTCCAGGAGGTCTATGAGAGCAAGTGGAAATCCAAGTATGAGGCTGCAGGGATATGGTAAGGTCTATTCTTCTTTTATAACAGTCTCAATTTTCTAAAGGAAGTGTGAACTTCTCATACAATCTTTTAAAATGAACAGGTATGAGCACAGGCTTATTGATGATATGGTTGCTTATGCACTCAAGAGTGAAGGTGGATATGTGTGGGCCTGCAAAAATTATGATGGTGATGTGCAGAGTGATTTCTTAGCGCAAGGTATGTGTGCACTTGGTAGTTAGATTTTCTGTGTTTAGTGCTGCTTTGCTAGTTTGTATACCACAGCTTTCAAAAATGACAATCGTGATAGGCTAGAGTGATTTCTTAATGCAAGGTTTCTGTGCATTTGGCAGTTAAATTTTTCTGCGGTGCTGCTTAGCTAGTTTCTATAATAAATGTGGAATTTGGGATCTGTTACCAAACACCGCTTTTGCCCACCTAGAAGCTATGTTATTGACTATATGAAGTTCATCTTTGACATGAATAGTGGCAACCTAAGTTGGTTGATGCCGTCTCAGTCTGGAGCTATGTTGTTTTCTTTCGTTGTGTGCCGAATGTACCTGGACCTTGATAATCCATTGGGGAAAATAACTTTACTGTTTGAGGTTTCTTTTGTTTTCATGATAATACAGAATGCTGCGATTCTAAGAACTGGCTTCTTTTTTTGCAGGTTTTGGATCTCTTGGACTAATGACATCTGTGCTGGTACTGGATGCCCTCATCTACCTTTATTATTTGCTGTAACTTGTTCTGACATGTATGTTGACTTTATTCTTGCTTGCTTGCCCTGTTTGAATTATTTAAACAGGTTTGCCCTGATGGGAAAACAATTGAGGCTGAAGCTGCTCATGGAACAGTTACTCGACATTATCGCGTCCACCAAAAGGGTGGTGAAACAAGTACCAACAGCATTGCCTCAATCTTTGCTTGGACACGTGGTCTTGCACACAGGTATTGATGAATTCCAATGTAGAAAGTTCATTTTGTAGTTTTCCATTGATAACGTGCTTAAAATATTGCAGGATGGAGTAACGTAGCTGCTTGTGATACTCACACAATCTTCTTTGTTCTTTCTGAACCATGTCTTTGTTCACTCATTCTGTATATGATTTTGAACAGGGCCAAGCTCGATAACAATGAGAGGCTTTTGGATTTCACAGAGAAATTGGAGGCTGCTTGTGTTGGGATTGTGGAGTCGGGAAAAATGACCAAAGATTTGGCTCTTCTCATCCATGGACCCAAGTAAACTTCTCCAATTCGAGGACTCAGATATCTTATTTACAGCATTTGTCAATCGGTCTGGCAGAATGATTGTTGACATTCTGTCCCAAAATCTGTAACTTTATGGGGAAAATGTCTCACAACATTCTTTCCTCCATATCTCATTTTTGCTCAAAGATGTGGTGAACACGTTGCATTTTTCAACCATAGGGGTGCAACTATTTTTGGAATGTCTCATGACCTCCTGATGATTTGATGTCTGAGAGGGGCTGTTTGATGGCACTTTAGGAGATGATTCAACGCGCCCATAGGGATTGACAGACTGTCTACATTTTTCATGGTCACTTGATCAGTTACTTTACATTACGGTGATATAAGTGATTTGAAGAGAAAAAACTCATTTCCTAATGACAATCTCCACCGTTAAATATAGTGTACGGATGCCTCCAAACTGTTTTTAAAGAATTGGTGGTGTAATCGGTTAAACCATACCAAGTTTTAGATGCTAGTTTCAATGGCGTGGACTTATCTTATCAAAAATACTAGAGTTACTTGTGCATGAGTTTGGCATTTTTTGTTCCTGAGATCATTCAACATTGATTTTGGCATTCTTTGTCTTTGAGATCTTTTATCTTGAATGAGTTGCATATATATTGGTCTTGACATCAGACACTTTTTGCTCAATTGCACAGGGTTACTCGAGAGTGGTATTTGAACACACAAGAGTTCATTGAAGCAGTTGCGGAGGAGTTGAAAGGCAGACTTGGTGTCCAAGCAAAGTTGTAATCCCCACCTTTTGTTTTCTCATCTCATGTCATTTTAAGGGAAGGAACAGGCAGGATGCAACCCTGCTTCTTAGGCTTTGCTTTTGATGTCTGTTTTTTTCTGTTTCCCTTCTGCTGAAGCTCTTTCTGTTTACTTTTCTATACAAATAAAGAGTATAGTTAAATATATGGTGACTTCTACATGGATTTGCTTAGACTCTCTCTCTTTCTTTTGGTTTTGGTTTTGGATTTGCGGACGCAAAGATTTTTTCCTTCATCTCGTTATTTTTTCACATAAATCTTCTGAAGAACAGGAACTGATTTTTGAAGACCTTTACTTTCTCTAGATTCGTCTGATTTTTCCTTTAAGAATCTAATGTATGTGATTGTTGGATTGCAGGTGCGCGTAGATGGTATCGCGCAATCGACTAAGTTGGACTATTGGATACCAGCTGCGAGTGAAGGTGGTGTGGGCAAATGATTGATTTTTGTCATCGCTTCGTGGACGAAGAGGAATAATAGAAGCGGTGCCTATTATGTTGGTGACTTACCTTGTATTAAACATTTTGCCATGTATTTTCTTGGACACTTATGTTGTCTCTGAACCTCTCGTATCTACACTCAACACATGTTGGTCTAATCTTACACTCCGATGCCGGAGCAGCGTCTGCGTGGCCCCAGAGCAGCGACAATATCCCGCAAGTGGGTCTGGCTGCTCGGCAGTGATTTTCCGGCCGCTGCGCTGGCTCCTGGACCCCGGCCTGTTGGGTCTATTCCCGGAACCCATCTCGTAGCTAAAACCTCTTCTTCAAGAGATGACAATGGAAGAAGATGATGGCCCCGAACAGATATGCGTCTTGGCGTATTACCAGTACGGGTCCCACCCTTGTCACCAACCAAATTCTTCCAAATTGGCATATTAATCTTCTGCATTTTTGGCCTCTTGTTTGTTCTAATGGGCCTTCTGACATCGACATGAAGCCTAGTGGACCATGTCAAATCCACCTTCTTAAGTGGGTCATCTCTTATTGCATTGTTATCCACCAATTGTAAAGCATAATCTACCCATTTTTATCCACCAATTGTAAAATCTAAAATCTACCCATTTCATTGTAGGCCCACTCGGTTCAACCTCTCATGTTAGTGCTCTCATGGTTTCATGAGTAGGGTTAGCATCCAATGGCTGATTGAGATGTTCACGTTTCTTCATTCCTTTTCCCCTTTGATGGTGAGGGCTAAGTTGTGCAAAATTACTAGTAAACCTTCCCAATCATTGGACCCACACTAGGTCTACACTCTTGATTGAAGCAAAATGTTTCAACTGGCCAGAAAGGTATTTCCTTGAATGTTTATACCTATCAGCGCATATTTTCTATTGGATGCTAGTTGGGATACATCTGCCTAGGTTGTGAGTTAGAGTTGAATTATTTTTCAAAGAGCTATTCCCCATTCACAAGCTGGTCCCTCTCTCAATAAGTTCATGTGGTGCCATCGTCTAGCAAGATAGGGATATGTTTCCCTTTTAGTCTCACTTGATTGGACAAATTAAACAGAATTCAGAAATATAATTGGCGCTTTCTTGTGTCGTTCTTTTTATCCTTCATCTTCATTTTCTTCTTCTGCACTGTTGACCGCATTTACAATGAGAGTTTTTGCATTTATGGCTTTTAGACCACCTTTCACTGCTGTTAAAATAAAATCCCTTTTCTCATCCTCCACTGTGTTTGTTCTTGATCAGAAGCTGAGCGGCCTCAGAATCTACCTAAAGGGTAGTTTGGCAAATGGAACATGTTGTGCATGTTTCATGAATCTGCCCCAAAGGTTGGGGCACATTCATGGACACACCTACTACTTCTAGTGTCCCATAAATCTATCCTAAACATTGGAGTAGATTCATGAAACACCCACATAGTAGTAATAGCCAGACACATCTAAAAAAGGAACTTTGGATTTACTTGGACCCTATACATGGTCCACTTTACTGCTAAAGATGGAACTCTTTCTCCCTTATAAAGGCTTTTTGAGGGCATTAAGTCTTCCATTCATTTCTTCAAACACTCTAGCCAACTTAGAACATTCGCTCACAGGCTCAATCTTAGAAGATTGTTTGACCAAAGGTCCATGCAAACACCTTTCTTAAATTCTGGAACACACTGTTCCCATTGTTGCAACGCCTACATGTAATGGCTGCCCTAGCGCCTCCTTTTTCCCACTTTCCGGTGTCGTTAGACTGGTAACCTCACAACAGTTATGAAAATTACCGTTTCTTCCCTTTAGCCGAGAAAATAAGCACCTCAAAAAAGTCAAGCGACTGATTATGATGGAGTTGAATCTGATGTGGTGTCGTTTCAAATGCACCTGACTCGTTCTTGTCAGACTTCATGGATATTTTCGCCGTCTTAGAAATGAACAGTTTTGAATCTCAAGATTCTTAATGCTGGAGAACATTCTGGCTACAATCGTTCTATTCTTGCGATATATAAAATCAAGGATATATTCAGAAAGATTTCATTACATGAGTTGTAAAACTATTACAATTTGATCTATATATAAATTTGTGAGGTGTAGCACTAATGAATCTAAAGATATGACTAGAAAGAAATGTCTTTTAATCTCATTTCCCCTTGGTGTTCATGCTTTGTGCATTTGAATATAATGAATCTTAAATTTGGAGGATCTGTGTAGTTTTTCTTAATCACATTCTATCTAATTGGATTCAAATTTGGACTCGGCCTTATCTATATTCAAAACTGAACTCAGATCGGACGAGGATAATATCTGACATTTATATGTAATCTGACTAGTCCATTAGATTTCACTTGGATATCGGATTCAGATTCTAATTTTGATTACGAAGCTGCCTGCAGAATCTATACTGGATTATTTATTGGATTCAAATTTGTTACCAGATCAGATCGAATGGATTCAGAATTGGGTCAGTAAGCGGATATATCTAAACCTCATCAACAAGCATCTCATATGTTGATGATGGTTCATATGTTCAACTAGGAATTGCATGTTGTATATGTAGGAACATGATGCTCCTTGCCCAACACGTTGCTAGACATATTCTTTATGAAATATAGTTATTTGCCAACAAGAATTTGGTTGAACTGCCTTTGTGATTTTGCAATTTAATTTCAAGTCTCCAAAAATGGTTGGTTGTGGACTGCCAATGTTATTATCTCTTCCTCTTCCAGTGATTTCATTTTAGATATGCATGTTTAAGCACTTGAGAAAGTGAATCCATTTTACAGAAAAATTGGCTTTTAATTCGATGAACAGGACGGCTTTTCAAATGTTGATGGAAGACAAAGAAGTGTACCTAACGTCATGGAAAGTTGATTTAATGACAGGTGCAATTGTGGGAGTTCTCTCATATCCCAGTAGGGCAATGGTGTTAGTTGTGGATGTGAGTTATCTGATTGCTTGGATGAGTACTTTGGTCCCATAATGTTGATACAACTATATGATTGAACCGCCAAATCCTTTCCTCTCCAATAATTAGCTGACACAGATAATATTTAAAGTTCGTATCTGAACATGGAAAATATAGAAGCATGAACTCTAAGCCAAGGTAAGGTTGTGAATCTGATAACTGTGACCATTTTTTTCAGAGAATTTCACTTAATTTTGGGTTCAAGTCCGCTAGATGTGGTGAATGTTTGCTTTTACTCCAGAACGGGATATTGGGATATTGAGTCCTTAGACTCTTTCTCTCCATCATTGAACCTTGGAGATGGTTAAAGAGAAGGGTGTGTAGCAGGTCTAATTTCCATCTAACGTCAAATTTGATGGCTTGAATATTCATCCTGGCGTATACTACAGCACATCCTTTAAAGTCAAGCTTGATGGTTTGAACCAGCCACCTTCATACGCATCAAATTTGATGACTTTAATTGGTTTCCCATGACATGAAGTCATGAACACGTTGAACAACAGATTCAAAGTCTTGCCATCCACAAGCAGTTTATGTTTCAAGTGGATTGTGCATTTATTGGTTGATTGACTGATGATAGCATTCGAGATTTCTTCTTTCATATTTGATTTTCCAAAGCCTACTTTCCCAAAAGCAAGAAGAAATTGTTCTCTTCTTTGTTTCAAGTCAATTCGAGAAAATGGCATACTTAATACACATAGAAAGCGTAGCCAATGATGAAGAAGAAGAACTAGTGAAATCAACCAACAGAAAATGCGAAGACTACTGACACGACATAATCCAGAACAATATGAAAATTCAAGTCAAAATCAAAGTAGTATGCACCGTCAAAACTGAATTTCTTACAACAACAAAATGAATAATTGCTCTATGGAGGTCTAATTAATGCTACGAACAAGCTGACTTCAACGGGATGAAACAAGTAGACAGAATGACTTGACTTGAATACAATTTAGATTAATCGCCATTATATTTTTAGAAGACAAGTTATGAAATTATTGCTGTAAAGATTAGAAGTTTATGGGGGTGAGAACTTTCACTATAGTTAAGAAACATTTCTTCCGTTATGCTATCAAGATCGTAGTTTCGTTCTCGTCTCATTCATAGAACTTGAATAAAAGTGGAAGAAAAGTTGTACCCTTCTGTATCCCGATTTTCTACATTCAGGCCAAAAGATCTCCCCCCCTGCATTATATCAAACATCCCCAATACCTGAAATTCAGATAAGGTAGTGGATGCGGTTGATCAAAGAAAAGAAAAGTTCACCGTATCCATTTCAGGTACCTATCAGAATCAAATACGACTCGATCAGGTACAGAACTTAAAAATTGGTAGAATTCCCACATTGAAATTTATCATCCTGGGCTTCAAAGGCTAAGCTTTGGCAGCCCAAGAAAGTATTGATGTAGTAGAGAGGAAGAGGGAGAATCGAATTCCAATCTTCTAACCTTGATCTCCAGCCAGCCAAGTAAAGTATAACGGTGATGCTACCCTGGGATTCAATTTAACTGCAAGGTTTTCTAACCCTATAAATCTGCAGGTGGAGTGGGGGAGAGAGAGAGAGAGAGAGAGAAGGAGAGAGGGAGATGACGGAGTCACTGCAATCAATGCTAGAATGACTTGGTTCTGGCTAGAACTGGAGTCTGGGGCGGTGTGACTGACCTGAACAACCAAGTCGCGGACCGAGCAAAGAGACGTCCTTCGAGTGTGGTCAGTGGTGGTGTCGGAACAATGCCCCTCTCACTACCCTCTGCCTATCCTCTGCCCGTTCCTTCAAGTTCTAAGCGATTCAATCGCTGCACTTTTCCCGTATGCGGCAGATCCCAGCGTCCCTTCATCTGCTCAGCGCTTCGGCCCGATGAGATTTCCGAGATCGTCCACAACAAGGTAATTCGGTCGATACCCACTTCGAGAAATTCGGAAAATCCAAAGTGCCTGCTTTCCAGAATCGAAAATAAGTACGGTGAGGTTCCTGAATTTCGAACATCGACTTTCAGGTTTTGATTTCTTCCACCGCTGCCGCTGCACTCGGCCAATTCTCTAAGCCCTTCACTTCTGCTTTGAATGGGAAGGGCGTCGATTTTCGAGCAGCCATGCGATCGGGAGGCATGCCTTCGGTTCATTCGGCAGTAAGCACCCATTCTTCTTCTCTTTCTTTCTTTCACTGTTTCTTTCTCTCTCATTTTTTCATCGCCTGGAACAAAATTTATGGAAATTGGGTTGGTGGTGCTTGTTGTGAATCTGTCTAGCTGGTGATGGAAACTTAGTTAAATTCTTAACGCTTAAGCAATGGAAATCGGATGATTTTGCTTGAGTTGCCTTATACATAGATTTTTTCTTCATACCCGCCCTACCAATGGCTCACCACCTGGCATGGTAGCAAAAATTCCCTCTACTATCATTGAAAAGTTTATTTCACCTCCAGAGTGCTTGCTTTGAACACAGAAATAGTGAACCTGAGGGTGTTTTCCCAGCATGGAGGAGAACGTTTGAGCGTCTTTTCTTCAATAGTTTCTATCCAATATGATTTGGTGGAGGATGTCATTAGTTGAAGAGAGGGTGTACGGTGTACATTCCAAAAAAGAGTGTCTGCCTCGGTTAGTGTTGACTGTTGAGAGCTAAGGATCTTAAATTTATAAAGTTAATGTTGCAAGAGACCAACACCCGAAATCCATAGTTCAGCAAAGCAAGTTTATTAGGTCAGACACCTAAGGTCCACACTTGAAATCCACAATTGCCAATTTATTTTGTCAAAAGGTCTCGTCTATCAGAGTGAGAAGGTCTGGTTGCCATCCAGAGAGTTTAAAATCTGAGGTTTTGAGATGATCTAGATGATTAGAAAGTTAGAAACTCGTGGCAGTGCCTTCTAAGACAAGTTTGATTGTTCCGGCGTCTCATGTTCGTCTCTTAATTGTCGGGAGTGTTGTATCTGGATTTGGTTCTTGACATTAGCACCAAAAGCTAGAAAAACTCGTCCAGGAGAGCATTTGGGGAAAGCAGTTTATATAGTTTTACTGCTAAGAGCGAGATGTTTGACTTCCAAAACGATTAGAAAATCAGGAGTGAGCCTTTTATTATCATTCCGTCTTTTTCCTTTCGTTGTACTTCATGGTCTATTTCATTTGCAGAATTGTTACTCATCGTTTCTTCTTCTCATTTCTGGGCAGAGTGTTATTGCTGCGGCAACTGCGATTGGGTTAGAGAGGTGAGAGTATTTTCTGGCATTTGAACTGATAAGCTGTTATTTATAAACTTTGGCATTAAATATTAACAATCGCCATTCATATGCTGAATACCCCAATTGTGGATTTCATGTGTTCAATCTATTGATGATCTTTTCCATATGCAGAGGATTCGCAGACCCCATTTTTGGTCTGTCCGTGGTTTTCGCAGCCATTGTCATGTATGATGCTCAGGTGATTCTCTTAAAGGAATCCTTCCTATCAAAATCATCATCAGTTATTCATATTCCAAACGAATAGGCAAGGGCTTGAAGCAGGAAACAATTTGAAAGCGAAAAAGCGGATTTTTCAGAGAAAGGAAATAGAGTTTCCTAGAATTTCCTAGAAAGCAGTTTAGACATTTAAAACAATATTAGCTTATTACGTGATGATGGTGTCCATTTGGTCACATACATATTTCTGATCGGAAAGATTCCAAATACGTAAACGTTATTAGCATTCATTCTGGTAAATTTTCGTGTTGGTATTATTCTTTTGCTTTTGTTGCCCAAGCACTTTATGGACTGATTTTGGCAATATGAAGGGCGTGAGAAAGGAAGTTGGTGCTCATGCGAAAGTGATAAACAGCAGACTGCTTGGTGCCCAAAGCAACCGAATCTCTCTTGCGGAAGGAAGGGATACTTTAGCCGTTGTCAATGAATTTGATTCAAGATCTACAGGAATTTCGAAAGAAACCAATGCCCCATTATTGTCGCCGGCCGAAGAGCTGGTGGCGGTTGAAGGAGGATCTGAAGCAGCGAAGTCTAGAGCTACCATGTTGAACAAATATCCTAGCAATGTATATAAACCTGAAGAAATCAAGTCTGATGTTATGAATGATGGTGCAAAAATGGAGCAAGATCACAAGTATGTTGTGTTGAAAGAATCAGTTGGCCATACAGAGAGTGAGGTTCTTGCAGGAGCAGTTTTTGGTTTTCTTATAGCAATTATTGTTGGTGCGATTTTGTAGCGCAAGCATTAGTGATAGGTTCCATTCATTACTAGATAGAGCATCAAAGGCTAGTTATGCTCAAATTTATGTTACGATATTCCGATCTTTTCCTTAAGAAACGTGTTTTTACGCATCTTTCGACTACCAAGATGGTGTAATGTGTACTTCATATAAAGCAATTACATGTAAGGACAAGCAAGAACAGCATCGTCTCCAATTTCTCTCTCTTTGTTAGAAAAGGAAATGGATTTTTGTGTCTTCTTGATCAACTGCTGACGCCATGCAGGTGGGAAGCACGTGCTAAACGGGAAACAACGGCGCGTGTTGAGGTGAAAATTTGGATAAATTTCGATCTGGACAGAGGGATATAATTGAGTTTGCCCATAGTTCATTTATCAAGAAGCAGGCCTCATTGAGAGGCTTGGTTCTGCGAGGGTCCTCATCAATAAAAACCATATAAATTTGGTCTTCAACTAAACTGATACATGTTCCTTGTCGATATTTCTGCCTCCATCTCTGCTATTCACATGGCACAGCTATTCCAAGTCGACAGTTTTTTAATTTTCACTTGGCATCTATTACTGCGAGGGAAATGTACCTTAGTGGGGTTTAATATGCAATAATGAAAAGTTTACCTTCACATTGAAACATTCCCCAACTCTTCTTAGGCTTACAAGACAGTATTTAATACTGGCTTTCTATTATTCGTCTCCTGGATTTGTTGATTCCATGTTTAATCCTATAAACTGTTCCTTTTTCTTGTCTACCAAGTTAGGCAGACCTCTGCGAGATTGCCAATTGATGCACTCCTCACTGCTGAACTGTTGAAGTTGTACAACTTGAAAAGTAATGGGATTAATCATGACTGTTTAAATCATTGCTGATAGTTTGCAACTGTTAGTAACAACGCACAAAAAACACTCCGCTCACACTCTCAAGAGGAGGTTAGAAGCAACAATGAAGAAGACAATGATTTATGTGGTTCAGAGCAAAATCTCCTACGTGGCCCTCCTCTCAACATAAGGATTATGGCAAAACCCGCGTTTGTACAAAAGACATATATGGATCCGCGACAGTGGCACATGAGTGTCCAGTCCAGTATGGATCAAGTTCCATACACCAACATGCAATATCGTAAGTATTACGAGTGCCACCTTCGTTGTTTAAGTATAAGCTCTTCTCTGTCTAATTACCTTATTCGGAAGTCAAAATAAGGCAGGAAGGTGAAATTTAATACTTTGCTTACCTGAATATGCATGTGTTCATGAGTGTAAGCAATTGAAATATGCCTTTGCAAATAAGCTACTTAAATACACATTAATCTTTCTTTCAAAATATAATTTATTTCATAAAAAATTAAACAGCTAGACAGAAGGGGTTAGCAGTCTGGGAGCAGAATATGTATTCTCGACATAATGTTGTCAATCTCATTTTTTATATAAACCAGCACATATCAGCCTTAAAAAAATTAAATTAAATTTATTAATATATTCAGCACGTATCGTCCCGATATAGGCCTCCACGTGGTGCTAAACTAAAAAAAAAATCAACAGTTTTGATTGCTTGCTTCAATTATTACACATAATACCTTAGACGTGAAGAATTTAAAATATCGATAAACATTGAAAATTGAAAGTTAAGTTGAAATACCACGAATCTTGTAACTTAATTTGCAAGTATTTGATAAGAAGAATGTTTTTCCAAAAACATATTTCTAAGACGAAATAGTTTGAAAACACCATGTTCTTATTCATAAAAACAAGAAGTGATTGTAGATGTTTTCATTGTTTATATCTAAGACATAATCACCGCTATTTTTCTTAAAATAAGAAAATAATTATTCATAAAATACGTGCTTTAAAAATTATTCTCCTTATCGAACCTCATCTTATTTTTGTTTATTAAATATATAGTTAAGCGCTTATTTATAGTCCACAATAAGCATACTGATATTGTGCGATGGAAAGATTTAGCAAGTGCGTTTGAGAAGATATGTTTTCAGTCATCCAAACTTATGTACCCAATACAAAGTTAATTCCGTGCTCAAAGAAGATATGAACATAATCTTCTTACTGACATTTGCTAACATGGACGCCCCTTTGTATAGATGTGTTCTCCGTTTCCTGCTCATGGTTGCTGCTTAAGAAGGCAACCGAGGAGAGCCACGTCCCTCCATGCGAGGGGCTGCGTGTCTCCACAGCTACAAAGCTCTTTGCTCTCATCGCCGCCACATGGCCGTCGAAGAACGTTGGTGGAGCTACATTCCCTTCTACAAGAGCAGATCTTGAGTAGAGAAGCGAGAGAGACAGGGAGAGACAGTAGGGAGGGTTGCAGTTGCAGATCGACTGCAAGTTGGTGCAGAGAGGAAGAAGAAGAAGAAGATCAAGAGGTTTGATTAAGTGGTGAGAGATGTCAGGAGCACAGGGGGCACAGCCAAAGGGGTCGCTGACTAAGACGACTTACGAGTCGGTGGAAGGAGGGGAGAACAAGGTGAGGTTGAACGTGCGGTCGGCGAAGCCTGGGGAGGATGAAGGGTACATCTTGGTGGACCAGGAGCAGGACAAGGTGAAGGACGCCGCCGGGAAAGGCGGGCCGGTCTTCGGGGAAGGCAAGGAAGAAGGGAAGCAGGATCTTGGGGTCACCGGCACCGGCGCGTGAGCGCGATTGCTGCGACCTGATCACTACATCCGCCTCCTGATTCCGCCATTTTGATCAGCCCCGAACTCTTCAAGCATGACTACCACTCTTCTTCCTTTTCTGTTTTCATCTCTCCCCTTGTTCGTGTGATGTTGTTGATATACTTTTAGTCTCAGACATGTATGAATAAGATGCAATAGAAATCGCTTATATATATATAAATATAGATACATATATAAGATACTTCCCTCTCTCTATTGACTTGCTTTCCATTTACCTCAAGGTAACTTTCGATCAAGGAGAACAAGTGTCGGATAGCTGTGGAGAAGTAAATATAAAAGGCGGCAGAGGAAATTATATTTACTTGTGCAATCGATGAGCAATGCTTTTCACATTTAGGTCCTCCCCTTCAACTATAAAAATAACTTCGTTAAAAAAGAGTAAGTGCCTCTCAGACTCTCAGTTGCTGCAGTTTTACTTGTTAAATATGTACAATTCCTAATCTTGGTCCACAAACCCACCTAAGAGGGGAAGTCTGTTTGGTCGTTTCTATGCGTTGCCTGGGGCCTTTGAGACTTGATTCAGTGGGACTGCATCTCCTCAAATTCTGATCCTACCAGCATTGATTATTAACTTCCTAGATCTTACCAACCCGATACGGGTTATCTATGTGTGTTACTTGTTTAGGATCCCGACTGTTTAGCAACTCGCATTGTAACGAATCTCTTTCTCTTCAGATCCTTTGGAACTCTGGTCGTTGCATTTTTCAAAAATTTGAATATTGTCGTGTGATGAACTCTCTCCTTCTTTCCCGTGCAAGATCCGGTGGTCTTTCTTCTCGGTGCTTATTTTTCCTCAAATTCACGTACTCATCTTCTTCCTCGCTCTCCATTTCCCATCAAGACCCTTCTTACCTAAAATCTAGGTACCAATTTTCTGAAACAACCTTTCCTCATCTTGATGCCGGTCCCTACTCTTCTCTTCTATCTCTTCTCCAAGCTTGCATATCAGCAAAATCAATTAGCCCTGGGAAACAGATCCATGGATTCCTCGTTGTCAACGGTCTTGGCGAAGACACTGTTTTGGGCACCAAGCTGGTTAACTTGTACTCTCTCTGCAACTGCGTCGCTTATGCACGCCAGGTGTTCGAGAGAATTTCGAAGAGGAACGTCTTCCTGTGGAATGTCTTGATACGAGGGTATGCGTGGAATGGTCCCTTTGAAGAAGCTATTAAGCTTTTCTACGGTATGATTGATGTGGGATTGCGGCCTGATAATTTCACGTTCCCCTTTGTCTTGAAGGCGTGTGCAGGTCTTTCTGCTCTCAAAGTGGGAAAGGAAGTGCATGAGCTTGCTGTTCAGACAGGCTGGGAGTCTGATGTCTTTGTTGGTGCTGGCTTGATCGACATGTATGCTAAGTGCGGTTGTGTTGATCGTGCACATGAAGTTTTCAACAAGATGCCTGAGAGGGACGTCGTCTTGTGGAATTCCATGGTTGGTGCCTATGCGCAAAATGGGCGGCCAAGTGAAGCATTGTCCTTGTGCAGAGAAATGACGTTGAAGGGTTTCAGACTCACGGATGCCTCACTTGTTACAGTATTGTCAGCCTCAGCAGACAGTGCTGCCTTGCCACAAGGAAAAGAGATTCATGGATATAGTTGGCGACACGGGTTTGCAGCTCACGAAAGGGTTGGGACTGCATTGGTGGATATGTATGCCAAAGGTGGCTTGGTTCAAAATGCACGTAAACTGTTTGACAGGCTTGCAGAAAAGCGTACAATCTCCTGGAATGCCATGATTGCAGGATATGGAATGCATGGTCATGCTGCTGAAGCTCTTGCTCTGTTTGATGAGATGAAGAGGACTGGAAGCGTTCCTGATCATATTACCTTTGTGGGTGTCCTATCTGCTTGCAGTCACGGAGGTGTGATGGACGAAGGATGGGAGTTCTTCAATTCAATGAAGCGAGATTACTTCATCGAACCAGGAGTTGAACACTACACTTGCATGGTTGCTCTACTTGGCCACTTTAAGCGCCTCAATGAAGCCTATGATCTTATCTTGAGTATGCCAGTGCAGCCCGATACAGGAATTTGGGGTTCTTTGCTTTCTTCCTGCAAGATTCATAAGAATGTGCAGCTGGGTGAGATCGCACTTCAGAAATTAATTGAACTCGAACCCACCGATGCTGGAAACTATGTCATGTTGTCCAACATATATGCCCAATCTGGAAACTGGGAAGGTGTTATAAAGATGAGAACGATGATGCAGGAGAGAGGGTTGAAGAAAGCAGTCGCTTGCAGTTGGATCAAGGTGAAGAATCAAGTCCATGCTTTCTTGGCTGGTGACACAACCCACCCGGACTCGGAGAAAATCTATACGGAGCTTGACATCCTGAGAGGTCTGATGGAGGAAGCTGGATACGTGCCCGACACTGCACCAGTGTTTCATGATGTTGAAGATGATGAAAAGATGAATATTTTGCAGAGTCATAGCGAGCGGTTGGCAATTGCCTTTGGGCTGATAAGTACTAGTCCTGGCACAAGGCTTCTGATAACAAAGAACATTCGTATTTGTGACGATTGCCATACCTTCATCAAGCATGCATCCAAAGTTGTGCAGCGGGAGATTGTGGTCAGAGACGTAAACCGTTACCATCATTTTAGGGACGGGGAATGTTCTTGCGGTGGCTACTGGTAATAAAATTGCAAACTAGGGATCCTCTTACAGTGCTTGAGGCCTTCTCGTGCTCCCTAGTTTACAAAGGCAGAAGGTACGTCTCGTGCATCTTCTCATTCATCTCGCAGCTTTGAGAAACTGAGGAACTTCACTTTAGATCTCAATTGCTTCCCATGAAGAGATAATGTGAAGACTAGCCGATAGAGGGTGGTTGGTCGTCCCCATCTTGAATGAAGGAAATAGCAATGAGAAGTGCAGTATTTGCACAGGGACGGCCTAAGGAACTGCGCCAGGAAAGAAGATCAGGCACTGCTAGACCAACTTCATATCATGACGCTTGATCTCCTCCAACTTGAAGGTCTTTAGCAAATCCATCTGGTCATGTAATAGAGCGCTTGTTGGTTGGTTTAAAACAAATTGTATGAGCAATAATATACATCACATGGTTAATCATGTTACTGATGTACTAAGGAATCCTACTTGCTGAATGCTTATACCCCACAGTGTTGGCTCATCAGGTATGCAGGGAAGAACTGAATTTTGAAAGACAACATTACACAATCCCCATTCTGTAAGACTTGGCCGTGCAATAATAATGCAAACCTAGCTGTAATGTATAGTTAACGCAATTGTATATTTTCTCCGTCTTAAGTAGAAAAATGAATGAATGGTCTGACACGGGAACCTGCTTAGATATGAGGCAAAACAGTATCAAGTAGCATTTTTGTACCAAGAAGCACTTTTGCGGTTGACCTGACTTTGAAGGCGATTTGGCTTCTGTCGTTTCACAAGATGGACACTCCCATTTCTTAATGAATAACAGGCTCAAGTGGATGAGGGTCAAGCTCTTCATCTAATTCTCAACATCACTTCCGAGGTGTTAAAAGACGCACAAAACAATTAAGTCTTGACATTTGCAGGGGTGCTTTAGGAAAGCAATTAGGAATAGCTGAGAAAAGCTTGCATGTTATCTCTTCCTGTGATGTGCAAACCCAACAGTTGCTGAATGCCTCTCTGCACAATAAAACCAACAGAAAACTGCAAATAAGCTACCAGAAAAAATAACTTAATGGGGTTGAATCTCACAAACAAGCACGTGTACGTTAAACAGAAACAAAGTAAAAAATTTTTGCTAGCTGATTCTCACTTGGCAGATGAGAGTGACGTACTTTCAAGTTAAGGCACTTGAGCATTTTTCATAAAACAAAGACCAGGCACTGCTCGAATCTGAGTAGTGAAATGGGTGCTCAGAAGCCCCTACAATGTATTCAAGGAGTCTGTCATTTTTGAAGCACAATTTACCATGTGTTCAGAGCGCCTACCATTTTCGAGGCTCAAGGTAATAGAATAAGGTGAAATCTTTCCACTTTTCATGGTCAAATCTGAAAGGAAACCGACTTGGTCAGGTTAAGACGAAACTGGATTATGTGTCAATCAACAGTCTGATACCCACCAGATCTAAGGCCAGCTTCTGTGACGACTGCTAGCGGTTCTGTAATTGCAGGAGACTCGACAATATATGTGATCCGATTCATTCGAATATCTCCGTCAGAAGAAATACAGTAGCGTCATTTTCCCCAGCTGTTTCTTTCGTTGGGCAAGAAGTGATGAGACCAGACAAATCTTTTACGAGTTTCTGCGTCCAGCATGTTAAAGGACGTTCGCCCTTTTAAACATTTAAGTGCGATTATGCTGATACAACTTTATACCAATTACTTTCTACGGAAACAAATACTGCAAATATGAAAATTTTCTTTGAGTGGTGTGCCCGATTAAAGGATTAGTTGCTGAAAGGCACTGCTTGATTAGCACGGATAAATTTGCAAATTGTTGTAGGTAACTTGCACAAAATTACATAGAACAAACAGCTAAATGGTAGACGAAACTTAACTGAATACATTCAGGAGATAACGCGTATGTGTTAAAACATTCTATTTGTTGACAGGTCCACAATTTCCATTGCGCGTTCATTAAAATAGTTGAAAAAATGGAAAAGAAAGTCCGATTTATCAGCTTCGAAAAAAAGAACCATAATCAAAACTGATAAAAATATCCATAATGCAGCACAAAACCAAGTGGCCAGAAAATTAGATTCTTCAAGATTGTGCAAAAGCTAACTTCTTTTTTCGGTTCAACTGCTCTTTGATGTCCTAAAAGCAGTCAATATTGTGGAAACTTATCCCCATCTTCGAGACCATCTTGTTCCCATTCATTTCAGCAGAATTAAAGTAAGGATGGGACAACCGAGATCAATTAATTTCTAACACTAAAAAGAAGACAGACCACGAACGTTCAGGGAAGACTGGTCACTGGTCGTAGAAGACTCGGATTCCAATTCTATGGTCCTTGTTATAATTACTTCTTAGTTTTCCATATCTAAGGAAAGATCTGAACTGGTGCGAGGTATCATGTCCAGCCGCCATTTCAAGCACTTGTGACATAAGCCTTCTTCAATCACGTGAAACCGTTGCTCGATGTATCCTGCCCTGCACCCCTTAATTTATGCTGCTTTTCACTCGCAGCATATGCAGAAAACTACCGAAGAAAATTCCTAGTCCAACAGAACAATAACTATGGATGATTTGGGATTGTCAGCAAAGAATTTGGTCTAAATATCACCACAGGTCTAAATATCACCACATAATTCTTCACACCTGCCTTTCATTTCATATGCATAAGTTTACTTCAGAAGCGACCCCTACCACCACGTCACAACTCAGAATTCAAAATGGCAGATCGAACATCAAATTGTTTTAGCAGAATGTAAGACAGAAGACACGAGAAAGCAAAGCCTCAATCTTTAGTTAGAATTAACGATGGGAATGAAAATTATAGACGCAAAATCACCAAGAAACATTGGCTAAGGTCCGTTTATAAAGATGCGAAATAATCATGAATTCTGGAAAGCTTAGAATCTTAGTTGAAACGTCAAATCCGGGAGACACGACTAACATGCAATATGCATTTATGGGTTAACTTTACCTTTGCATCTATAGACACATCTAAAACCCCCGAAAAACTTTGAGACTCTCAAATGCTCCTGTGGAAAACAGAAACTCAGATCAAAGGTAAAGCCCTTGATCCCATGTTCAGAAAACCATTTTCCTCTACTGATGTTATAAATGATCAGATAAGAGAAAGGCCTCGAGCCGAAATATAATGTTCTGAATCAAATTCAGTTTTAATTGATTCGAGATATGCCCTTGATCCCATGTTCAGAAAACCATTTCCCTCTACTGATGAATCCAATTTGCACAGGAATGGTATGTGTAAGAGAGAGAGAGAGAGTTCAACTCATTGCCAACAGATCTATTTCTAAGCTTGCAATTATGGCATATTCATTTATTTGTCATGTGAGCATGGCAAACAATATATACCGTAAATATATTCTTAGCAAAATAGTTAATGTTATTTACAAAATGATTTATGCATTTGTGTGGTAAGAACCAGATTTGAATTCATCTTTATGGAGTTCACATGGAAGATAACAATGGCATCCCCCAATTTGTAACTGAACAACATGTAATCTCCCATTAACTTGTGACAACCCACAATAATAAAAAGCAATAAAGAAATTGTCAACGTCCATATCCTATATTTAGTTGTTAGCTATGTGAAGTTTTTTTGATAATTTTTTTCATAAAATAAATTCTAAAAGTCAGATGAAATTTGATTAATAATAAAACGGCCTCGACAAAATGGTTTTTTGAATCAAGTCACTTTTTCGCAAAAGAAAAGGAACATTCACAAATTTGTAATCAAATTGGAACCGTGCATTTATAAACAAATAATTTAAAGGTGCGAACAAAATTTCGAAGAAAGAAAATATCAATTTCTTGTTGGCAATTACGAAATAAAGAAAATCATTATCAATTTTTTTGTTGGCAATTTGTGGAAATACGGAAAATCAATTATTATGAAGTATAATCTCTACAACAAGGGCAATAAATAATGTGTGTAAAAGATTTAGATTTCGTTTAAGACGATGATACCTTAATCAATAGGGCAATCTAGCCATCTTTTTATTGATTAAGTTCGGATCGGGCAACATTAACTCCAACCTTGGATTCTTATTTGAAAATCGCAAGAAGGAAGAGGTTTGTATTTGAAAATCTTTTCTATTCCAAATATCTCACTTATATTAAATGTCAAAGCAATATCACTAATATCGTCATCCGAGGTAAATCCTTTTTTTCATTGTACTCTTTTTTTTTTAGTTAAAAAATTATAAACGCAATTGATGGTTAGGATCTTATTTAATGGGGAACAATAAATTTAATATAAGCTGGTGATTCATGTTAATTATGAGTTGACATCTACCTCGGTCAATCTCTCTTTCTCTCTCTTTCTCTTTCTAAATATATATATATATATACATAGACACACACTAAATCCAGATCTATATCCAAATACGGGAACGAATCATAGAAATTTAGGCTGAAGCCACTGACCCGGGTGCTTGCTTCATAGACTATCCAGATCCAACTAGTTTGCTCCATACCCGACCGTCACAAAATCGGTTGGGACTCGGGCGTTGGAGCGAAGCGGGCAAGACCCGTTCGGTTTGCGTAACAGGAGCACAGAAGGTGGCAACGGTCTCTTCGGAAACACAATTGACCAGAAGATCCATACAGGACTATCAAATTAACCAGGCCGTCACTACGAAAAGAACGTACGAAACCCCGCGCGAGAGATGGCAGGGACCTAATACAGAACGTGAATCCCGCGCTTCTGAGACGCTCCAGGGACGTTCTCCCTCTCTCTTCGCCTGTGACCGAGTCTTCTTCCCCTCGGGCTTTCAATTTTCGGCGGCAGCAGCAGCAGCCAACGGAAAACTGCACCAGGAAGTTGGTTTATTGATGCCACCATCGGCGTGAAACCGGCATTGCAGAAGGTTTGAAGCTTGGTTCCTTGATCGGTCTTTTCGTGTTGCTATCCTATCTTTTATAAGTGTAGGCTTTCCCCTTTGATGTGATCCTTATTTCTTTCCTTTCGCGCGTGCTGGCTTGCCCGTCGGCTTGAAGGAGAATGAGTGAGTGCCTGTGTTACGTCGCGTTGAGGGTTTCTGATGCTCGGAATTGTTAGTACATTGGAGAATAATTGTGGCAGTCGCTATTTTTGCAGGCGGCGCGTCGGAGAATTTGAATTCAGGTTTTGTTTTTGGGGAGAGGTAAGAGGTAAGGTGATCTTTTTGCCGAGGGCATTTTGGCTAGGTGTCACTGAGATGCCTCTTCTCGGTGAGGAACCTTGGGACCTTGTTGTGCCTCCCGAAGATTTGGATCCCAATGAATCCGTGTACAAAGTTCGCTTCACGAATGAAATCTTCAGAAACTATAAGTATCCTTTGTGCCTTTCTTCTTCCGACAGCTTGCTGTTGTCTAAAGATGTAAAGAAGAATGGATGCATTTGGAGTTTGTATTTTCATTTGCATGCTGTATGTACGTACTGTTATGGAGCAAGTAGTCTTTGCTTAACGCTTAGAAAAGCTACTCAAGTACATAAATATACGGAAGCGTGAACTTATTTATGATAAATGGAAAAGGTAGGCACCCGACCTTCAGTAGGATTTGGAGGAATTTTTATCTGTCTTACTTCTTGTCAGTCTTTGTGAACACAAGCGTTTTTTGCAACTGGATTCAGCTACGATATTGGCTGCTTCTTGGGACATTCTATCGTGACTAAAGATCTTTAAGTTCCACAAATCCACGCACCTATCATGCATTTTGGATACTACATGAAAAGTCATATATGCTGTATTTTGTGCGAAAAAATTCAGGATTCGTGATGCTTTTTGTTTATAAAATATCTCAGACATTGTACTACCAAGCTCATGCTAATGTAGGTTCAATCGAGCATATTGTCCAGAAATTTGTGAGAAGGCGACAGATAATTGAGTTGGCTCCACTCTGTTCGCATAAGAAACACCACATTGGAAGAACGGCTTGGATTGCAGTTTCTCTGTTCAATCAAAGACTACCAAATGTTTATCCAGCAACAAAATTAAGAATTAATAAGGAATCTGTGGGAAAGCAACAAAGAAGTACTGATACAATTTCAAACACTGTAAATTCGAAAAAAGAGTAGGCTTCAGTAAACTGCTAAACTTCAAACACTGTAAATTCGAAAAAAGAGTAGGCTTCAATAAACTGCTAAACTTCAATATGATAAAAGACCTCACAGTGAGTATTTGATATTTGGAAGATGTATCTGTGTCTGCAACGTTGGCAAGAGTTGTAAATATGAAGGGAAACCATTCAACAAAATTAATGAAAAAAGTAAATAATGAAGGTAAACATTCTAGTTTCCAGAAATATGCATATATTGCTTAAACAAACAGTTAGTAACCGATAAACTGCCATAAGCAAAAACAAATACCTACAACTGTTCACGTGTTACCTATGTACAAACGAATAAATGACTAATAGAAGATATTCACTTTGCTTAGGTGACGATGGTACAGAAAGGCATCAAAATGCTGAAGGAAAGCTGATGCTAAAATTGCTATAGTGCTACTGTAAGCTAACTTGATCAATTTAAGATGCCCTTTTACTGGTTTGTGAGCCTTAAGTACTGGCTTGCCCATAACATGTTTATAGCATTCATTTATGCATATTCATGTTCAATTCGTCTGTCAAAAGGAAAGTGTTTATTGGCATTAGCATATTCCTGCAAGGTGCCAACAAGTCACAGAGGGACATTATCTTCAGCAGCTCAGCCAATGGTTCTCGACCATGACAGATGTTCCTTAGCTTTCAACAGAGACTATTTGAAGCAGATAAATTTGTATCGTAAGCGAATATGGACATGTAAGATGACAGGGAAGTCTGGCTTCACCTATGAGGAGGCTTTGCTGTCCGAGGATAAGGGCAAAGAGGGTACTTTTCAATTACCAAAGGAGTTGATTGCCCCTGCATTGCAATTGGTTCAGTTTAGTAAGATTCAGTCCCTCCTATATGTTTCTAGTTCTGTATCTAAGTGGTGCTTTGTTGTCTTTTTCTTTATATGCTGTTTCAATTGGCTGTACATATAAACTGTAAACTGCGCAAAGGGCGTTGTGCACCTTTCTGATGGGTTAACTTAAAGCATCCAAGTCAATAAATTCCATGTCGTGTACCTTTTGCCACAAGATGGAAGAAAATTCCCTTTTTTATTGCTAGAAGGGAGTCGTACTGGTGGATTTTTGTTTTACATCAACAAACAGCCAGAATTGTGCATGGTAACCATGAAACTCTTGGGTTGCCATGTGTGACACGCTAAGAATACTCAGTTACTTTTTTTTTTTTTTACAGCAGATGACAGGAATGTACAATTTTGTGTATTATTATATAAATAACTTTTCAAAACACTCAGATTATCATTGAAAGACAAAATGATATAGAAAAGGAAGACCACTAAAGACCTGGTGGAAGGCAGCTAGAAGATAACACATGATGGTAGTTTGAGGAACGAGGAGACTTGCAAAACGACAATATATATAAGGTTGATGACAGCAATGTAACACACACCAAGTATGTGAAGGACTTGAATAATCCTATATCAAAGATTTTCAGAAATCTTCGCTTGTTTGGATACCTGTACGCTACACTACTAGTTATCCCAGATTAACCTTGTCTAGTGCAAAAAGGAGTAGGCTCTGGGGTGAGTTGGACTCCATCAGAAGTGGTGGTGGGACAACTTTGGGCTTGGTCATCACTATTGGTGTGAATGCTAAGCTTAACGCTCAGATCTAGGATCCTAGAGGAGGGGGATCCTATTGGTGTGAATCTAAGCTTAACGCTCAGATTATAACCTTTTTAAGTATGTGAAGGGGGATTTGAGGATAGTCCTATATTGAAGATTTTCAGAAAACTTCAGGGGTCACAAACACTACCAATTGTCTTGGTTCATAGCATTTTTGGTGCAAAACGAACTAAGTCACAGGATGGGTTGGGATCCACCAAATGTTGGCTGGGTTGCCATAGTTAATGAATTTCTATGTCCTAGAAAACTTGAAGCTGTATGTATAATCATCAACATGTAAAACATAATAACCATGTTCTCTTGTCTAGTAAAAGTATATATAAGCAAAAAAGAAGCCTCACTTATGTATGTGATTCCTTCCCACCATTTTGAGGAAGGTGAAAAGATTATCAAGGTGTAACAGATAGAGAAAAAGGTCTCATGGAATTTGATGTCTGCAGGTCCTATGAGTTTGGATAATTTAGCTACGGTGATATACGAGAGACTAAGAAGGCACTTTTCAGAAGGCGAGGAGGTGCATGGACAAAAAGATGAATCGGTTGTTCGTTGCAGAATTTTGAAGGTTATTAAAATTGCTGATGCTACTGATATATCTTATGGAGTTGCGTGGCTAGATGGAAGAAAAAATGTAACCAGCACATCCATTGAGAAGGCTGAGAACTTGAGTCGGAAGAAGCAACCTTTTTCTAAAAAACTTCTGAAATCATTGATCTTAGCTTCTACGTCACAGAGTTCTCCATGGGTTCTACATGACAGTTTAGCTCAGGAGCATGGAATCTCTACTGAACCACCTGAGGTGATGAAGAGTCAGGTATCAAGTAAAAGTTCACAGCTTAATAGCCAGGAAGCACAAAGTACAGGGGTGCTGGTAAGTTTGAGTAAATCACGTGTGAATTGGGGTTCCATTTTTGTTGGTGAGCACTTCAGTATAATTTTATCTTAGGAGCTTGGGAGGGAATTTATCGATCAAATTAAAAGGCTGCACGGGGGTGCTGATGGACTCAATACTCTGCAGAGAAAAGAGACAGGTTATTGTTTACAGCCTTCTGTGCCTTCTTAGTTTTAAATTTGTTATAAATGCTTTTTCCTTAATTCCATAAGAGATGTTGCAGATTGCTGGCAGATAGATGGCTCACTTTTGAAAATTTTGCTCGACTGTTAAGGCATTTACGGTTTAACAATTCCATTGTATGTTATCATGAATAGCTTATATGGATTAGTCACCAGAGTGCCACTTTCTGTTGCACATTGGTGCATGACTTCAAAATGTTGCAGCTTAGTTAAGAGCCGAACTGCTCACAGTATTGCAAGGCTTTTTTATATTGTTTACTACTATTGGAGATGCTCTTCGAAGAGAACCCATGATATGATTGTCAGTCTTTGCTATTAATAAATTTGATGCATCATCTCTCTAAATTCATAATATTCATATATATTGTAATCAATCCTTTGCCATGACTTTACAAAATTCTCATTCTCATTCAGGTCCAGACTCACAGTTGAAGAATGTGCCCTTGGTTGATGGATCGTGCTACTGCTTAAAGGATAGGGAAATGAACTTGGAAAGGATAAAATACCCCATCGATGATCTGTTAGTTATGCCCGTTGCTGGGGATCCAACTTACACTGAGCGTCCTATCCCCTGCACGAAGTTCTCTGTGCCCATGGAATGTGTGGGGAACCTTATAATGGTTTGGGATTTCTGCTCTACCTTCTACAAGCTTTTACACTTGTCTCCTTTTTCCCTCGAAGACTTTGAAAATGCTATTGTATACAATACTGGCGACCTAGACCTTATCTTTGAGGTACATTTAGCACTTCTAAATGTAATCCTTACAGATGATGGCAAGCGGTCTGGATTGATTAATGAACAGAAAATGCCAAAGGTATCGTTTATAGCTACTGGTTTAATTGCAGTTAGTTTATCCTGTCTACTGTAACTCCAGACAAAAATTTTGAATTCAAATTCGCCACTTCAGATTGCTATGTATCTGAATTATTAGCGCAACCATGTTTTTGAAAACCACTGTTACTGGGTCATTTTGCATTTTTATTCTGATTAATCTTTTCTGCGATCAGATTACATCGGCAAATTGGGTGGACCATTTGTGTCATTTCTTTGAGAAGGAAAATCAGATTAAGATTCTAAAGCATTTATTGAAACTAAAGGATGCAAGCTATTACAAGCTTGATGTTCGGATCAAATTAATTATTTTGGGTGAATTAGTATCCTATGCTCTTATAACGGATATGGTCAGAGGGCAGTTGGATGAGTACATTGAGCAAACACAGGCTCTTGTGGCCACAAAACGTGAGAAAGACTTAGAAGAATTACAAAAAAGAAGAGAGGAGAAGAAACTAAAACAGATAAAACCTGAAGTGAAGGATAACTTGCATGGAAATCCTTTTGCGTTGGATGGCAGATCAACTACTACTAAGACCAAGATTTGCTGTAAACCCATTGAAGCATTATTAAGGGTTCAGGGCAATGATCCTCTGAAGTTTGAAGCATGGCAACAAGAAAATAAGTATGTCTCCTGACTCTTCATATTATATCCTTAATTATAATAATTGGTCTAGTTTGCACAGCAATTTGATGGTTTTATCTGTTAAATGTTATTTTCCAATTTAAAGGGTTTGCTACCATTCAAATTATGGGTTTTTTCAGGAATAACAGGCATGCTGTTCTTGCAGCAAGAAGGGCTAATATGAGACAGAAGCAGGAAGCAAAGATAATGGTGGAGAAAGAGAGAGAGTTAAAGAGGTCTGAGGAAACTCGAAGACTGCGTGCACAAAGGACTACAAAAGCGAAGGAAGCAAGAGAAAAAAAGCTTAAAGAAGAGAAGGTAGGGTTGCATGAAAAGAGGGTATGTTGGTCTTTTTGTTGCTGTTGAGTGACTTGATTTTGATGATGTTACAGCAAGAGCACTTTGACAAAGAGATAGAAAAGCGGGTTATAAGGACAAAGTCTCTAGGGAAGGACCGAAACCACAACATATACTGGTTTTTCAAGAGAGAAGGAAGAGTATTTGTTGAAAGTGATGATCATGTACAGTGGGGCTTCTATTCATCCCAGGAAGAAGTATGCTATTGGCAAACTGTTTTTAGGCCAAGTCCTCTCTCTCTCTCTCTCCTTTTTTTCCCCATGCTACTTTCTATACAGCTGTTTTAATTCCTGCCTTGTTTCTTCAGCTTGATGGCCTAATGGCATCGTTAAACCCAAAAGGCGAGAGAGAAATGGCTCTAAAAGAACAGCTAGAGCAGCAATATACAAAAATATGGTATGCTTTTAGCTAAGAAACGGACATTTCTATTGATTATTGGCTACGTTTTGACTTAAATCTAGAACCCTTTAAGTTATGAATTTAGTTCAAGCAGCTGCTCACGTGTTGGTTTCCATGCAGTATTCTGTTAATAGTTTTCATTAGCAAACTTCCACGTGGATGTCAAATATGCAAATTGTGACTCCCAATTTTGTCATTTGTCATTTCTTCTGTGCATTTTGTGCACCCAATTGCTAGATCCCTCTTGGGCTGTGTCCATCCTCAGCTTTCCGATTGTTTTAATCTTTGTTTGTCTCAAGGAGAGGCGATTCATAAGAGCTGGAAAAGAGAAAAAACTTACTCTCATTTGTCTCCATAATTCATACACGGATGTCTGAGGATCCAGAACACCAAGCACTGTTAACCCCCATTCCTTGTCTTGCAAGGATGTCATTGCCACAATTCACAAACATATATGTTTATAACTATCACAATCACCCTGATTCTGTTGTGTCGCAGTTTTGCAATGCAGAAGAGGTCCAAATTGATGGTTCAGATGGTTAAGGCAGATGCATTTGTTTTAAGGCGATCGGCTCGTTTACCTGCACCACTAAAGAATAACTCAGTGCCTGCATTCCTTACTTATGTAAATAAGTGCAGAGAGAAATGAAGTATTCTTAGGATGTAATTCCAATTTTGTTCAGAGCATCTACTGTGCGAGGCATCTTGTTATGCATGACAGATTGTTCATATGTTGTTGGTCGTTGAACATTATTTTTTCTAACGTTTCTAGTCAGTAATTTTTCAACACTATTTTACTTTTGCCTTGTAAAAAGCAACTGTCGAATATGACCTCCCATTTATGTCCATATATTTGAGAGTATACACTCCCATTCACATGTATGCGGATGTCTTCAAGCGTCATTAGTTTGTGTTATGTCTGTAACATCTCAACAAAATCTTCGATTCCATTTATTTTTTTCACTAAAAACGATTCTCTTTAAACGTCAGCCCTCTTTCCTTGTAGAGGTGGCCCTCTCCCCCACTTTCTTAATGAGAAAGGACAAATCTCTCTCACTCTTTTTTGTGAGAAGAGACAAATCTGTCTCTCCCTCATTTATGATAAAAAAGGCAAATCAGTCTTAGATTAACGCTTTCCTTATCAGAAAAGACAAATTCTCTCTGTTACGATATAGACAAATCATTCTTAGTTTAGGAGGCGCCACTTTCCCTAAATGTGGCTTGTTTCTGGTGGTTATACATAGGCCAAACAATGGGAAAACGCAAGGGATTCGAAATGTAAACAAAGGCATTAGCCGGCCGAGATTTAACCAGTTGCAAACTTAAACCAACAAAACATCCAAGCGTAAAATCTAGATCCAAGAATCTGGGCCTGAATCTAACACCCATTAAGATCAATACACAACTTTGCTCTTCCAAAAGCTTTAACTGAACACGAAAAGTAGAGGCTTGACATTATTCTTATACCACAAAACAATATAAACAAATAATAGTTTTCTCTTTATCATAACCATTCCTACCTTGTAGACTATTGACATATACATGATCTGCACTTCTCTATCTCTTTTATTGCTGGGTGTGACAAAAATTTGTGCTATAAGCCCGTTTTCGACTTCGTTTTCCATGTTTGAATGGAGTCTACGGTTCACATAGAATATACTATCACGGATGTTCTTCTCCACCACTCAAACACCTGTTGAGCTAATTATCCAGTTACAGTTGTCTTTTCTAATAAAATGACATCAGACTACATGCATATGTTAATATGCTTGTAGGAACAATGGGCTTGAAAATATTTTTTCCTTTTCCTCGTTGGCCTTAAGAATCTTTAGACGGGTATCTTTTTTACTAAACGGGCTCATAGTAAAAAATACAGCTGCCCGAAAAGAACTAAAATATATTATTATTGATATTTATCTTATTGGCATCTTTGTTTTTAAAACTTTAATTGATTGATGATTTCCTGGAACTTCCTTTTTCCTTTTATATAAGTTTTTGCACTTGTTTTCTTTGTAAATAATTCGTCGATACCACTTTTTTTTTCCTAATTAAAATATAGAAAAAGGGAAAAGAAGTCTGGAGTGTTGGGTGTCAGGATGCTTGTTAATAAGCACGGATAATGAGACAAAAGGAACATAGTTGGAAGGAAGGAGAAGATTAAGGAAACTCCAAAAGAGTTTGTCGTCATTCACCATCACCCTTTTGGCCAATTTAACGAACACATTTCCAATTCGCAAGAGAGGAATCATATGCTCATTGAATTCTCATTAAGAGGCGAAGGGAGAATAAACGGAAAGATTATATGCAGAGATGCACACAGTCTCGGTTTCTGGGTGCAGGGGATCCCAGAAAACTGTGGGCATTGCACGCTCATACAATATGCAGTACGGGGAGAACGTCCTTTACCATCCTGCTCATCTTCTTCCTCCTCGTCCTCCGAGGGCAAGGCTAGCGGATCAGATGAACACTACTATGGCAGGAAATCCCAGAAAGAGGCCGAACACGATGGCGGTTGCTGAGTAAGTATATATGCCATGGTTCAAGAGGTGCTAATCACGTACGCTTCATGCCCTTCACACACACACACACAGAGAGAGAGAGAGAGAGAGAGAGAGAGAGAGTAACTCTTCTCTTGATCAATCTTCCGTATGCAGGTTTTCACTACTTGTGAAGACAGTTGATACTGTTGAAGACCACTTCTCTCTGCCTCTCACTCTTAGAGAGAGAGAGAGAGAGTGACAGTAACTCTTCTCTTGATCAATCTTCCGTATGCAGGTTTTCACTACTTGTGAAGACAGTTGATACTGTTGAAGACCACNTATATATATATATATATATATATATATATATATATATATATATATATATATATATATATATATATATATATATATATATAGACTAGTATTCTAGATATAGCCTAACCTATTTCAAGCTGCGGGGTTTTCCCCCGGTTTTTGCAGGGTACAACATCCTCAAGGTAGAATCCATGGAGATGAAGTCCCAGAGTTCCCCCACTTCCAAATCCACAGAGACTTAGGACATGTGGTGCACTGGTTCAAACTTCATGTAACATTCAACGGGTTCAGATCACCAACCATACCCAAGGATGCCATTGACATGATCAAGCCGCTGTTGACGGAGGAACAGAAGAAGAGGATAACTCAAGTTGACGACTCCGGTTCGATCAACCTGCAATTACTGGCACTTCACCCTAAAGGGGAGGCGTTGATCACCATTCACAGGACTTACGCAGGTAAAGGCAGCTTCAAGATATCAAGAGGTTGGTCGGAGGTTAGGGATGAAAACAGCGTGAAAGCCAATGGTACAAGCCTTCTGGATCTATGGCTTCCCAACCAGATCCCTGTCCCCTTCATCATTATCACTTTGAGAGGGGTACAATCACCAGAACTATCAAAGAGCGCAGGGCCTATGATTGGTGCATAGCTGCAATACCATGCTTGTTTTTTATTGAAATGATCATCGGTTTCATCAGATTCCAGCTATTTCTTGAAGTTGGTTGCGATTTTCCTTGTTCCCGATCATTTTCTGTTTGTTGTTCTGTTCTTATGCGCAAGCGCAATGGGAAGAACTAATTCTTCGACCGATGTTGGTCATCGATTGTGAAAGTTCTTCCATTAGAAGGTTATTTTGTTGAAAGCTTTGTATTGAGCACAGACAATGGTGATGTTATATGTTCTATGTCGGAATGACATATATGTTCTATCGGCGGTGTTCCATTCATCTTTTCTGTCTACTGCTGCAACATTCTGTGGAGGCCCAAAAGAGTAGGAAAAGAGATGGGTTGAAGGTCGCCCCCCTTTTCTTTGGGGCTAAAGTTATGTTAAAGACATTTTTTGTTAAAAGGGATTTCCCAGGTCTTGGAGCAGGTTCAAGGGAAAAAAGGGGTTGAAGGACACCTGCTTTCCCTTTCTCCCTCTCTCTTGCTCTCTGTCCTCAAGAGAAATGTAAACATATGTTTTCTCCGTAGACATATGCTTTCTATGTATATGGTAACATAAAAGACTTGCTCTTTGGCATGCTGTAACAAAAGCGGCCGCATTACAGAACAGGACGGATACTCAGGCCCTAATAATGAAGGAGAATGAAGATTCAATTGCCCAATCTTTTGCCAAATCACTTTTATTATTCAAATTTTTATCACTATATAATACGCAAACGTCAAACCTTGGGGCATTTCAACATGGTTAAAAAGGAATATTGTACAAAATATGAATAAGCCTTGGCGTCTTTTTCTACGGCCAAACATATCAAACACGTTAGTAAATAGACAAACTGGAACCACATCAATGGACGTGTACGACATTCAAACAGCTGTTATAAAAATATCAGCCGGCTGTTGAGAATTTACTGAGTTGATTTGAGATATATATATCTCAATATCCAAATAATCTGATTCGTCGTCAATCCTTATCTAATTGGATAATTGATCCCAAAATATCTCCAATATTCTATCCCCACATTATTCCTCTCTCTCTCTCTCTCTCTCTCTCTATATATATATATATATATATATATATATATATATATATATATATATATATATATATATATATATATATATATATATATATATATATATATATATAACATATCTCCAGGCAGAGGAAAAGGCCATGCATCAGTAGAAAATAGGCTAATACTTATCATATATATCATGAAAACATAAGAAAGGACTGTCTTGATCAAATTTCGTATCCTCATCATGACCAGTAAACTTTGAAATGATATGTGTATACTACGAAAACTAATTAAAAGTTAGATTTCTGTGTGACGGCCCAGGCTTTCGGGGTCTCCATTAACCTAAAACTTCTTTTTTAAATGAGTAACGTTCGGCCATAATTTAGTGGACACATTCATATATATGTTGAAAGGACCTAACTTAGAGCTACTGCTTTTGCTCATGACTAGGCCTCCGTGTGCAAAGTTGGTCGCTTATAAATCACGTCTATATTTTTATACTAGTCTTTCTTTTTGTATATTATTGCCTTTTGAAAAGGATAATAAATGGCTGTCTTCACATGCAGAAAAATGGATTGCTTTCGTTAATTGGTGCAGTTTGTTATTTAAATCTTTCAGAAAATGACAAAAGTTGAAGACTTTGTTGTCTTTCAGTTGCTCGAATTTATATTTTCGGCCCATGACGGTTGGATCTGCTTTTCTGGACCTGCACCTGCCAGTTCTGGATGGTTAATTGGATATTATTTCCCTAAATTCCTCTGCGGTATCCCAAATGGTGGATAGTTTATGCCGATCCTACTCCTCTCTCTTCTCTCGCTCGTTATATAAGATAGACGGATCTGAGAGAAAGAGAGAAATTTGTATCAAGCCTACGAACGATAGTATCTATTTCTCAACGTCTGAGGAAGCGGCAACCGGTCGAAGGCCTCAAGGTGAATGTGCACTCCCTTTTCTTATTTCTAATTGCTTGCATTGGCGCTTTCCTTTTCTCTTACTCTACATTGCTTTGGAACCGAATGGTTACTCATGAACAATGGACTTCATTCGCCGCGTGAGAAACGGCACCTACTTTGTTTACACTTTCTTTTGATTATCATATATATATATATATATATATATATATATATATATATATATATATATATATATATATATACACACACACATAGACAATCTAGATTTGAAACTATGCAAGATGTGATTGTCTTTTATATATGGTGGATGGTTGTTGTTGATCAATGATCTTGTCCCAGTTTTTCTCCCGAACAGAAAAAAAAAACAGGTTTTGTTAGGTCGAGGGGCGTTGAACTCGGGCATAAAGAGATGTGGTCTTGGATATTCGAATCTTGAGATCTTAACAATAAAGGCCTCAAGTCCAAACCCTTAGCCATTCAAGAAGGAACCATATTTACTTCTAGAGCCAAAATAAACCCTTGGGCACTTTTAGTGAAATTGGCTAAGCTAAGACTTATTCTTTGTTTATTATGGCTGAAGGACTTAGATAGAATCTCATACGATTGTAGTCAAGTTAAGCAAAGTGTCGACCTGAAGCCGTAATGGGCTGTTGGCCAACGGTAGCAAGTTGTTACTGTTGATGTATCTGCCGAAAAACTGAGATAGGCTCAATATATATATACTCAATGATACAATTTGGAAGCAGATTTATGGAACAACAACAACTTGTTACTACAACTTGTTACTGTTGCCAAATGAGCTACATGTATCAGTTAAGTGATTGGGTTTTATAAAGTAGAAAAAGGAAAATATACTAATAGCATTGTTATTCACTTTTATTTCAAGCTGGGATTCGCCAGATCAGTGCCAGTTTATCGAAATATATAAAACACAAAAAGCTATAAAAATGAAAAGATTCAGAAATAATTAGATGCGGCAGTTTATGCTTTTTGTACACAGTAATTTAAAATCCTATTTTTTTCCAAGTTCAGATCGTATATGCCAGTCCCACGTCCAGCAGACCTAAAAACAAACCAAGAATATGGAACGTCACAACTTGGATTTCGATAGTTTTAAGCTAGCCAGACCTCGATTCGGTTTTAGAAAACCTTACTAGAATTCAAAACAAATCCTGCTCTAATTAGCCCAGAATGGAAGGTAGATCATTGAATCAAAATTAACCAGAAATAAACACAAGCTTCCACAATGAACTTGCTATGCCTTTTGCCTCTGTCGTGCTCTAATTAGCTTTTGTTGGACTGCAAAATATGATCTGAAACGAAATAGATCCACACCAAATCAGGTGCTTGATCTGAACCTCATCTCGTATGAGCTGAATCCAACATGTGGATCCATCTCTTCCAGCAGCTTCAACCAAACCGCTTTTCCAATTTAAAGATGACAACATTGATGTGTGTGTGTGTGTGTGTCTCTCTCTCTCTCCACTTACCGTCCTTCTCAACCATTCAGTATGCTGATGATTTTCTTCTGTTCGGTGGTGCTTCCCGCCAGCAGATTGTGAGAACTTGGCTCATCCTTCGGGTTTTTGAGCTCATCTCGGGTCTCTCTATCAATTCCGCCAAGTGTCACCTTTCCCTCATTCACGCGGACCCGGCCACAGTGCTTCTCGCGGAAGCTTGCNTAGCTAGTAGTCTTCCAAACCCACCATCCATTCGTCTTCTCTTCCTCTTTTGTCCTTCCCCCCACCTGACTGCTTCCTGGGGTCATGTCTGGAGGCCGTGGCTCATTTCAGCTTGGTGGCGCATTTGGGTGGAGCGCAACAACAGGGTCTTCAGGGGCTCCTTCTCTTCGTCAGATTCTGTTGCTCGTCTTGTGCAGGGAGATGTTCAGTTTGCCATTCGGTTAAAGCGCCGTTGCAGGACTGCGGTTGGGTGACTGTGCCGCTTCGTCTTTCCTCTTCTCTCTTCTTCTCTGTGTATTGTATTGTATATTTTCTTTTCATGTGTGTGTTTTTGCGGTGTGTTTTTTGCGGATTGCTTCTGTATTTAGGGGACTTCTTGTCCCCAAATTTTGTTAAATATATTCCCATTTTATCGGCTCTCTCTCTCTCTCTCTCTCTCTCTCTCTCTCTCTCTCTCTCTCAGACTGTGTACAGGATCATGAACTTGCAATTTAAGTTAGTTCCTCAAGAGCAGGTTATCGCGACGAAGAAGGCCAAAGGGGAGGAAGCTGTAAAAGAAATGACAAGTTTCCTGGACGTCGTCGCGACCAAGAAGGCCGGAAGGGAAGAAGAAGTAGAAGAAATTACAATTCCTTTTGACGTGGTGGCCGAGTTCATATTACCGAGCGTGGCGGCTAGGGACTTGGTGAGGTTCAGGTCGGTGTGCAAGTCTTGGCGGCGGCTCATCGATGACCCGAATTTCATTCACAACTACCTCAGGCGACACGACTTAACCCTCCATCAAGAACGCCCTCCTTCCTTTACGAGTATCAGAAATCAACACCATGTCCATCAAGTTATCGCCTACAGTTCAGGTTACCGCGAAATCCGACCGACAGAACGTGAAGGCTTATAATGCATGGCCATAAAATGCGAGGATACTAATGGCCGCATCAAAGACAACGGTAAGCCTATCAGGGTATTAGGATTGGAATATTGCCTCAAAGACGTAGGGTTCAACATGTTACCACCGTGTAAGGGTTTGGTCTTGTTTAAGAATATGATTGCTCCCTTGTACCTGTGCAACCCTGTCACAGGTGAGTCTACCAGCCTGCCTCAGCCCAGTATTGCAGCACTCAGTTTGTATTTCTGTTGCTATGGCTTTGGTTTTGATGATCACATCAAGGAGTTCAAGGTACTTCATGTATGGAATGTTCCAGCGTTTTGGAAACCAGCTCCGGTTATAACTCGAGTACTTGATGATGAAGATGGGGCTTACTACCATGAGATACTAAGCTTAGGCAAAGATTGTTCTTGGAGGCAGCTGGGCCGATTGCCGTTTCGCTGGTATAATTGTAATAGCCGTCATCCCGGCATCCCTTTGAACAGCAGCCTGCACTGGATCGTATGCGCTTGTGGGAAGACATTGGGAGACAACTCTCTCATGGCGTTTGATCTTAGAAAGGAAGAATTCAGGCGGAAGGCGTTGCCGCCAGGGCTTGACAAGGCAGCTTACATATGGTCGAGCCTAATGACCCTAGCGGAGGGTTGTCTGGGTCTGACGAGCTATAAATTTGATGGGGAGGCAAGGAATATTGGATTGGATGTTTGGGTGCTGGGCGATTATGAGGGCGAGATATGGACTAAAAGACACCACATTTCCTTCCCAAGCATTGGTCTCAGGCTATGGGATGTATACGAAGAAGAATGTGTGCTCGATCACGAGATGCTGATTATGGGAGAGCATGAAATCTTGCTCCGCTTCATCGGGGAAGCTCCCGTGCTTCTCTATGATTTGGAGCTAAAAACGTTTCGAAAGTTTGTTGTTGATGGGAATGGGAAAATCTTTCTGTCAGAACGGCCTCCCCCTTACATATATGAACAACATCCTGGGTCTGCCTATTTCGTTTCTGTGCTCCGCAGTTGGTCTAGAAGGATTTCCCTGGGAGCGGGGCAAGACGGCATTAATGCAGACGCTTCTCCCGTTTGAAGACTCACCGCTTTGTGTTGTGTTGGGTGCATGCATGCGACTCTAAAGTGCAAGAGTGCTCATGTTTACAGAACAGAAAGAACCCTTTGGCTTGTTACGCATCATCCGATAGACCACAAGATTCAATTATCGACTTGTTGGAATAGATAATTTCATCTATATATCGTTGATTCTTGCATTCAATTTTCCCACTTTGCTCTCTCAAAACTAACTTTGGTTGCTCACCTTATGCCTACCGTTCGTCTATAATTTAGACAAGGGACTATAGGGACGATTTCTCCCTCGATTATTCCAAAAAAAACAAAACAAATTCTTTGAGATCATGAAACGAAGCACAAAGAAAAAGGCGGTGAAGCGATGGGTTTTGAAAAGCTTATAGAACGAGGCATGGGCAGGGTGAAGAATACCACAATTAAAAAAAGATTGAAAAAAAGCTGGGTTTTGCAATTTCATTTCACGCTTTTTATTTGAAATTTCTTTTCAAACCCTTCCGAAGCATCCAGTCAGTACAATCACCAGAACTACCAAAGAGCGCAGGGCCTATGATTGGTGCATAGCTGCAATACCATGTTTGTTCTTGATTGAAATGATCATCGGTTTCATCAGATTCCAGCTATTTCTTGAAGTTGGTTGCGATTTTCCTTGTTCCCGATCATTTTCTGTTTGTTGTTCTGTTCTTGTGCGCAATGGGAAGAACTAATTCTTCGACCGATGTTGGTCATCAATTGTGAAAGTTCTTCCATTAGAAGGAAAGTTATTTTGTTGAAAGCTTTGTATTGAGCACAGACAATGGTGATGTTATATGTTCTATGTCGGAATGACATATACTTTCAACAATGCTATTACCTTGCATAATTAGGGATCACAATCATATTTCTGCAGAAAATAGAGGGTCTCTCTCATCATCTGCTATCTCTACCGAACCAAACACCAGGAGGTACCAAAAGAAACGAAAATATTGTCAACGAATTTTTTTAAAAAAATCCTAGATACCCATTTCAATAAAATCCTCCCAGTTCTTCCCAAAGATGCCGTCCCAGCTCTTAGCATAAAACTACCTTCTCCATGGAAAATGACATCAAAATAAGTGTCTTATGGAAGCCACTGAACACATGATGTTTAATTTTTGAAAGCATCCACCTAGATGCCATGAAAATAACAAATCATTAGCAAAGGTACCTTGCTTCTCCATTCAAGATAACTCCAATCATGCGTCTGAACAATTTAGGAGACAAATAAAACAATTGCGGATTTCCATTTATTGATTACCTGCATATTTTGATTGAAGGCAGTATTTCGAGTTAACTCTAATAAAAAAAAGTTGTGCCAAGTTCAGTGTCCGAGCACCCTCTTCAGTGGAACCTTAATCGTTGGATGTGAACCCAAAAAGGCTCCGAAATTTTTGGACTACAGGTTGAACTATCATCTCAGATTGCTTGCCTTCATATTTCCCAGTTCATTCTTTCATAACTTTTCTTCGATGAACATTATTAATTTTCTCATACCAGCGCTACCACCTATCTTTCTTCTTTCTTTCTCTTTCTCTTTTCTGAATCTAATTCTATGCACAAAATTGTCAGCACCTTCGCCCCCTCCTCTCACGGACGGACTAGCAGGGGCCATGGTGTCCCCTGAAATTATGGAGACTAAAAATTTTACCTGTTAATTTAATTTGGCTCCAGCAGAAATTTTGGAAAATATAATGTGCCCCATTTATTTTTAAAAATTTTAGAGTCGTCCCAACAAAAATTTTGGAAAGTAAACGGGCGCTATGAACAACTTTGCAAAATTTTTCGGCTTGATAGTTTGGTTTACAGAGCTTCTGAAAAAGTTCTGGAAAACTTAATTGGGCCCGTTTTAATTTCTTTTCAGAAATTTTATTTAGCGGATGCCATTTAGGGCATAAACTTGATTTTGGGTATCTGGGTGCCCAAAACCACGTTCGCCCAACTTCTTCTTCTTCTCGCTCGTCTTGCCTCTGTTTCGGCTCTTGGGATTCCTTTTGTAAGGTATTGATCTCCCCCCTGAAGCGGTTTTCAATTTTCTCTTCTTGTTCGATTATGCTATGACACTGTTATTGACCCAAAACGTGAATTGATAATTATCAGCTTTCTCCATAACCAGGTTCTGCCATCGACATTTGTTCTTCTTTAATGTGGTGCTGAGTTTTTTTTATTTCCTTGGTTTAAGCGAGAGTGTTCCACTGTAGAAGCCGTGTGGTTAGGTGGTACGTACTCGAGGGAGATTTTCTACTAGTTGCATACATTTTGAGGCAAAAAGATGTAGAAATTCATATGATACTTAAACTTGATTAATTCGTTACAGCACGTCGACTCTTCGTGATAAGCAACACTATCTCCTTTCTCCTACTTGTTTCTTCTCATGGGTTCTTTTCAGCATTGTTTACAATCACTTAATGTGCTGCTTGTTAGGTTGGTTGTTGTTTCTCGCGTTTGTTATTCTGCATCATGGATCAGCAATTTAGATTAGTTCCTCAACATCTCCTCGCAACGGAGATGGGAACAAGGGAGGAAGCAAATGAAGAAACGATTCCCTTGGATGTGGTGGCCGAGTTCATTTTGCCGAGCGTACCCACCAAGGACCTGTTGAGGTTCAGGTCAGTGTGCAAGTCATGGCGTCAGCTCATCGATGACTCATATTTCATTCACAAGCACCTCAGCCTGCACGACTTAACCCTCCATGAACGACGTCCTCCTTTCTTTACGAGCATCAGAGATGCCTCTCATCGCCACGGCCTCCAAGTTATCTCCTTCGGATGGATAAATACGCCTGCATACATTTATGGCATGGACATAAAATGTGAAGATATTGTTAATGGCCGCATCAATGACGACAACGAGCCTGCCAAGATACTGAGTTTGGAATATTGCCCGAAAGGTCAAGGGTTCAACATGTTACCACCATGTAAGGGGTTGGTTTTGTTTGCGAGTAAGTCAGATCCCCTGTGTCTGTGCAACCCTGTCACAGGTGAGCTTGCCATTCTGCCTCAAACTACAGCAGCACGGTATAAGTTTGCCTACAGCTATGGCTTTGGTTTTGATGCGCACAGTAAGCAGTTCAAAGCAGTTTATATTTGGGACGGCATCAAAGCTTCAGGTAGTTCGTATGCTGTGTGCGAATGTGAGGTACTGAGTCTAGGCAAAGATATTTCCTGGAGGCAGGTTGGTCGCTTGCCATTTGGTCACCATTTCGTGTGCAGTCCTCGCAGCACTCCTTGCCACGGCAGCCTGCATTGGATCATACGCATCGGTTATCTGTGCAAGAAGAACTACTCAGTACTTTATGCTTTTGATCTCACAAAGGAGGAATTTAGGCGGAAGGCGTTGCCTCCGGGACTTGAAGAGGTTTTTCACTTGACGCTAGCTGAAGTCGAGGGTAATCTGGTTCTCATGAACGATGAGGCAGAGGTTGGATTGAATGTTTGGGTACTTGAAGATTACGAAAGCAATATTTGGACTAAAAGGCACCAGATTTCCTTAGAAAGCTTCCCTAATGGATTATCTGGGATGAAGCATATCCGTCCTTGGCCGTTGATTATTTGGGAGGATAAAATCTTGCTCCAGTTCGTCCTGCTGCCTCATATGATTCTCTACGATTCCAAACTGAAAACGTTCCAGACGGTTGTGGTTGGTGGTCGGAAATTTAGTGGACGGCATCTATGGTACATATATGAGCAAGATCCTGAGTCTGCCTTATTAATTTCTGCACTGTGCAGCTGGTAGGCAGAGAGTCAGGCAAATTGTTCTTTTTTCTTTTTTTTGCTTTCCTCTTTTTCTTGCTTCTTTGAGGCTGACTTAGAAGAGTAGAATGGTGATCTTACGGGTCTCTGTGTCGTCTGTTTTAGTTCTTCATCCACAATAATTTCTCTGCTTCCTGCAATGGAAGTTTTTTCCTTTTCTTCTTCTTGTTTTTTATTTATAAAGCTGGCTTTGGTATTCATTTATCCCGCTTTGCTCTCTTAGTATCCTTTTCTTTGCTGAGCTCATGTGTACCAGCAATATATGTTTCTCTTTCTTGTCTTTCTCTCTCAAATGCTAAATCTATATATACACAACATAATTTGTGTATACCTGAAAAAGGCCAGTACTGTTAAGTTTTAAGTGGGAGCTACACCATGCAGAAAAAGTTGTCCAATATATGCCTCATCAGATTGGCTTCGATTAACTTAATTTAAACAAAAGTCAGTAGCCAAAATGGTCAGAACGTAATTTACTGATATAAGGTAATGTTCAGCTGAGTTTTTCAGGTTAACCAAGATTTGTTTCAAAGCATTTTATTTCAGAATTTGCATTAAAAAGTGTGACCTTTATTAGAAAAACGACCAAGAAATGTCATTTTCCTGGAACTGTAGGCAATAGGTATGCCTGAAATTGAAACTTTCTGTGCTTATGCCTGGATAGATAAACAAGGTATAGCTACTCTATAGCATGCATGGGAAGCACGATAGAGATCCCTTGCCTCCTTCGAGAGGCAATAACATTGTTGCGGTTCAAACTGCAAGTAACATTCAATGGGTTCAGATCACCATCCATACCCAAGGATGCCATTGAAGTTGGTCGCGATTTCCCTTTTTCCTGATCATTTTGTGTTTCCTGGTTCTGTGCTTGTGCACAATGGAAAGAACTAATTCTTCGACTGATGGTAATCAATTGTGAAAGTTCTTCCGTTACAAGAAAAGTTATTTTGTTGAAAGTTTTGTACTTTGTAGTAATTAAGCAGAGACGTTACTGATGTTACATGTTGTATGTCACAACGACATATACATTGTTATTACCTTGCATAGTCAGGGATTATAATCAAATGACCCCATAGAGATAGGTTTTCATGAGGGACAGAGGTGATGGAACTT